>CM074952.1:520775-556576 GCA_037577455.1 Pangasius macronema | reverse complement strand
TGTGCAGTCTCCCGTCTGTGTGCTTTATAAGGGTTAAAGAAGAAACTATCGTCTGTATCATGACACAGAACTGTTTATATCAGGAACCAGCTTTTCAGAGATAAGTATATGAATGAGGTGATGGTGAAGTGGGCGGGGCTTAAAGCCTTCTTTGAAATAGGAAAAATCTCTTTTTTATCATTGAGTCAGGAAAATAACTTGCTGTTATAAAAGCAGTATCTGTTGTAATAAAACAGTACAGTAGGAATGAGCGTATGAATAAAATTCGCTGTTTAAAATCATACGCTGTGGTTTGTTGTGCTCCTGCGGTACTGGTTTATGACACATAATGACGTTTACATCAGGAAATCAGCTTCTCCGAGAAGTGTATATGACATGCTGTGATTGTGAAGTGGGCGGAGCTTAAAGCTTTGCCGTGAATGGACAAAAACAAACGACGTCACTTAATTTGTCTAACGTCAACTCAAAACTAGCAAAAATCAACAATTTTTACTTCTACGCAATTTCTTGTAGACAAAATCGGGGTTAAGTCCTGAGGTTCTGTGGTGCGCTGAGTGTGTGGCCTTTATCTCGGCGTGTGAATGATGGACGGCGAGGCGGCCTGTGAGGTGTTCACGTGTGAGCTGATTATATTGTAGTATTGATTTATTGACTGGTGTTTAATCCTCAAACACTGCTTCAGAGGTGCACTCCATACACACATCTATCTATCGATCCTGTCCTCAAAACGTATCTGTGTGCGTATAGATAAAAATGGAGATGGAGAAGATCTTGGGTTTGGTGTGTGTGTTATTGTTCTTTGTGTATAACAGAATAAATCCTGGGGTCTGGGGTCAGGGGTCAGGGGTCAGGGGTCAGGGCGGCTCGCTCCACGCTGCATTAGAGACGCCGCGATACCGCTGTTCTTTTCCGATTCCGATACTGAATCCTCGAGTATATCGAGCCGACATCGACACACATCTGATTCTCTTTTCTTTAAAAAAAATACTAAGCTTTAAAATCAAGCACTTTAAAATAATACAGGAAAAAATGTGCAGCTTTAAACAGGACGTACACAAAACACACAAAAACACGTCTGCAAATATAATAAATACAATAAAGTATAAATATAATAAAAATCTATTTTATTGATTGAACGTTTCCTTTTTTAACGGATAGGATTCAATTCATTCTTTTTTCCTCAGGTATCTGATTCGGGTATCTGATCTGCGCCATCTCCGCTCTGAGTGTGTGTGTGTGTGTGTGTGTGTGTGTGTGCGCGTGCGCGTGCGCGTGCGCGTGCGCGTGCGCGTGCGTGTGTGCGTGTGTGCGTGTGTGCGTGTGTGTGTGTGTGCGTGCGTGTGTGTGTGTGTGTGTGTGTGTCCTATAAAGCAGATAGAAACCTTGTGTTCTTGTTGCAGAAGATGTAGATTAGTTAAGAAAGCCGCTTTGTGTCTGTGGTTTTGATTCATTAAGGAATGAACCCTAAAATCCATCGCTCTTTACTTCGGCGTATTAAATCGATACGCCTTTTGTTATTTTTGCTCTGCTACATTTGCTCTGTGATTTGAGAACAGCGTTCTGTCTTTGTTGGTCTCTGTTTCTGGGCCAAACCCGTCTTTCTGCGTGCATTTAAAAAACAGAGCAATTTTTTAAAGATTCTCCTCTTAATCAATAGCACTTGGCTCGGCCTCGTTCGCTGCAGATGACTTCAGGGGCCAAAAAAAGTCCCTGGAATAAAAGCTGAGGAGCCGTGAGCGAAGGCGGCTGGGCTTCGGTATCATCTCATCATCTCCGGGCTCCTTCGCCTGTTCTGCTGAATGCTGGGGAACTTCAGCGTGTCTGATTCACACCTACGACGGGATGAAACTCATTAAATCACGTGACAGTCGGTGAAGTTTGGAGGTGTGGAATGAGGTGCTGGTGTGTTTCTTTCCTTCCCTCCAGATGTTTTGACTTACTACTACACAAGAAAATGACCTCCACATGACCTCAGGCTCGCTGAGCTCTCTGCATGTGTACATGAATAAGACCAAATATCAGCGTTCGAATGTTTATTTCCCACAGCGTGAAGATGCTCTGCACACAGACACAAAAGAGCTTGCTGTAAAATCCTTTCCTGACTGTTTAACCAAGAAAACACAAGTTGTTATAAAAAATTTTTTAAAAAAAGGTTTTAACATTTTCAGGATAAAATCTACAACAATAATTAACATGTTGGGGAATTCCTTCTGATTAGTGACATGAGCATGTAAAAGGTCACTAGCGGAACTAGCGGAAGCGTCACCTGCCTCAGCATGTTGTATTTAATGAAGCAATACGTCGTATTTATTTGTAGTTGTAATACGTGAAGAAAGTGTTTTTTGTTGTTAACACTGGACTTTTCGTTCACTGGTGACAGTTTACTGGCTAGCCTGCATTCTGGGCTAGCTAATTAGCCTAAGTGTCTGTTAGCTTGCCAGATACTGATAACAGAGTATCAGAAGATACCTACAGAAGAGTCCACAATAAATAAAAAAATCAATAATTTAAAACACGCTGAAGTTAGGCGTCGTCTCGCACTGGAAAGCTCGTCTTATAATCATTAGCCTGCATCTGTTAGTGAGAGGATTAACACAGAGAACAACATCCACAAATATATCGACTTAAACGTGAAAAATCACTTAATCGCGAAAATTCCATTTGCAAAATAAATAAGCCTGTAAAGTGTGTTGCATTTTTTTATTTTAATTTAGATTCGCTTTCTTTGGTGCAACAAGGTGTAACAAGGTGTTGTTACTGTTCCTGACTGTGTTTATGTGTGCTGTATGTTTGTGTTTGTAACGATAGCGTTTTAATTTCATAACAATCCGCCTTCTGTTACATTCACATCGTGTCCTGGTCTCTGAACCGAGAGCCTCCATACGTCCTGAGACTGATCTAATGTTGACTCACAATCTTTGTCGTCTTTACGGTGTGTCTCAGGAACCTCTTTTAGATCAGTCTACTGACGCAGAACCTTCACAGTATCTAAATTCTGTCCCATTTTCATAGATAACCTTCATAATATCAACGATTAGACTAGTTTTGATTTAAAAACCTTCACAGACATTGAAATCTGAATCGTCTTTCCCCCTGAACATCCACAGTTGTGTAATTCTACCTCGCTCTGATTGTGCATGTCCCTGAACCCTCTGTGCTGTGTGTTTGTGTGTCAGGTGAGTGCGGATGGCAGCAGGCTGAGCCATGCTTGGTCGCGCTCTTCGCTGTCGCCCAGCGGCCCCGCGGTCCCTCAGATAGCCATGAACAGCTGCAAGTACAATGGCGGCGTGGTGAGACCGCTGGGCAGCAGGAACCTGGCCGATCTGGACTCGGAGACACAGCCTCTGCAGACGCTCCACACCTCCGGCCTCGAGGTCGTGGTGTCAAAGGGCAACGGTGACGAGCCGGGCAAGCCGCTGCGCGAGGATGCCGGCAACGCACCGCACAAGCGGAACAAGGACATTGGCTACAAGCTCGGCCATCGGAGGGCGCTGTTTGAAAAGCGCAAGCGCCTCAGCGACTACGCCCTCATCTTCGGCATGTTTGGCATCGTCGTCATGGTGACGGAGACGGAGCTGTCATGGGCTCAAATGTGTTTCCACTCGTCGTCACATTTTTTGTGTGTGGACAACAATACTTGTAATCATATTGTAATTATTTCTGATTGGGCGTAGCCACACACACACACACACACACACACACACACACACACATATATATATATATATATATTGCATGTTACGTCATTACAGTGGAAAAAATCTGTAAAGTTGGATGTTCTTCTAGTTGCTAGCATTAGCATTTAGTCATTTTTTTTAATCATTATTAAATACCCGTTAGTGAGGTGAGGAACACTGCAACACTGAAGTCTGGACTGTAAATAAACCTAACGAGTTATTAGCTGTAACTAAGTTCAGTGTAAAATTGGAATAAAATGATGTAAATTGAGCGTGCAAGTGCTCGGTGGTAAACAGCAGTGGAGATCTTGTGTAGTGAACAAAGACATTCACGGCTTTATCTGTGATGAGAAGCTAAACTAAAACGACCAACTTGATAGCCATCATGATACTTTGGAGTCTGTCTGAGATTCCTGACGCTATCGTCAATCATCCCAACCCTCGAGTGAATCCAGAGCGATTGCAGACTGGAGCATGACAAGTTTTCTTTCGCAATTCCGCTATTTTCTTCTCGCAATTACGATCACAGCTTGTGAGTTCGCGGCAGGGTCACGGCACATTGCATGCTAATTAATAGTAAATGCAAAACTAAAAAGAAAAAAACAACTGAGAGTGAAATCCCATGTAAACTGCACACAACTGTTAATATATTACAGGAAGCTTTGTGTCGCTGATTATGTCAGAAATTTCTTTAACATTTGCGAAACATTAAGATGGACAGCGACCCGTATAGCTTCAGCGTGATGTGATGCTGACAGCATTCAGATAAACATCGTCAAGGGACTCCTTTAAACCTCCGAGTAAAGCAGTAAATATAGATTACTGTTATCCAATTAATCCACTCGGGTAATATGGGATGTCTTAAATGTCTAAAAAAAATCAATAAGGCCAGTAAAAGCTTTTCTGCTGCTGAGATGGACAGAGTTGATTCTGTTTGACTGTGCAGAAGAGTGAAAGTACAACATGACTCGATTTGAGAGGAACGCAGGAGGACAGCCTTACACTGGTTCCAAAAAAGATGACAAAAGAGGCTGTAAAACTGACTTCCTTTCTGGAGTAATGCCATTGTGTCGCCGGAGACTTCACTAAATCTGATGAAAAAACCCGGCAGGGTTGATCAGTGAAATACGTCCGGAATCACTCGTGAACTTCATGTTAGGAGTCTTAAATAAATACGCTCTTTAAAATAACGTCTTTGGCCAACTAACTCACACACTTTTTCATCTTTCCTTTATGCGTCTTTAGTTTTTTTCTTCCTTTAATTCTTTTCCATTTTCACATCACTATTTCTTTCTTTCCTTTCCTCTTTTCTTCATCCCCTTCCTTTATTTTACTCCCTAATCTATATTTTTCTTATTTAACTGTTAGTCTTGTTTTTCCCTTCAGTGTTTCTCATTATTCATTTTTCTTCCGTTATATCGTTTCATTCCTTTATCCCTCTCTGTATTTTTCTTTCTTTGTATTGTTTCCCTTTACCCTTTGTCATTTATTTCTCCCCCACTGATGTTTTTTTTTATTTATTTTATTTCTTAAATTCCCTTTTTCCTCTCCGAGTGCTCCACAATTTCATTCCAGTGTAGGTATTTTTTTAAACACGTTATAAATGGTAATAAAGTTCTTAAAATTAAACATTAGAAAAAAACATTTGGAGGACAAAATGAACAGCGTCGTTTAAAATCCAATTACATTATGGCTGCAGCGAGACTCTTACTTCACTGAAGATATATGTCTCGATGTTGAACGCAGGATCCTAATAAAGAGCTTTTCCTAATTTTAGCCTCATGGCAGATCCACTGACTTTCAGCAGCCACGTCAGACGAGGACACTTCTCCTGTTTGGCTCCTAACACAGACGAGCTTGTTAACGTCGCTTAAATAATTGAGCGAGACTATAATTAAGAGCGAGTCCTCTCAGCCTGCTCTCGTCCGGCGTGATAAAGGAGCGAGAGTAGAGCTGAGCTTAAGAACACCACGATCCCGAGCATCCAGCTCTGATTTAATCAATCACTCACGCTGAGGGCTGGAGTCTCCGATGACGGATGTGAGTCTGAGTGCACTTCCCAAAGCTGCTTTAATTTGATCGGCTATTAAAAAGTAATATGAGATTTTACTCAGCTAAAAAAAATTTACATTATTGAAATCTGAGACAAAAATCTTTTCAGAAACCACAGACCTTCCTTCAGAAAGAAAGAAATATGGTGAGGCAATTGGGGAAAGAAAGAAACAGCTAGAGACATGATGACGTGATGAAAGAGAAAAGGGAATAGGGAAAAGAAAGGAAGGAAGGATAAATGGACAATACGAACAGGAATGTTTAGCATTTTTTGATCCGCATTGGGTAAGTGTACTTCAGTCTTTCTCCAGCATGTCAGTATTTTTCCTTTCCCCTGTTGTGTTTTGGTTCAGGAAACTGACTGCAGACGTTTTGCGTAATGTGGGAGTGTCTCTTTGTGGAGAGAGAGAGAGAGAGAGAGAGAGAGAGAGAGAGAGAGAGTTGTTGTTAAGCCGGCACGGTCAGATAGCTTCAATGACATTCATTTCCACTGATGCTATTAGAGAGAAATGTCATCTGAGAGCAGGTCACCTCGAGAGAATACTCTGCTCGTGCATTATGTCTGGTACACACCAGTACTGTTAGTAAAGCATGCGTAAGTGGACTATTCAGTGTTCATTCATTTTAAACTGATTCAAAATCTTAGCGTAAATGTTTAGAGTTTTTATGCTCATCAGTTTAATAAGTAGTAATTACACTCTGCAGTACTTCTGTTACACACTTCACTGTTACACTCTGCAGCGCTACTGTTACACGCTACAGCACTACTGTTACACACTTCACTTACAGACTGCAGCGCTACTGTTACACTCTGCAGCGCTACTGTTACACACTGCAGCGCTACTGTTACACACTTCACTGTTACACTCTGCAGCACTACTGTTACACTCTGCAGTACTTCTGTTACACACTTCACTGTTACAGACTGCAGCGCTACTGTTACACACTGCAGCGCTACTGTTACACTCTGCAGTACTTCTGTTACACACTTCACTGTTACACTCTGCAGCGCTACTGTTACACTCTGCAGCGCTACTGTTACACGCTACAGCACTACTGTTACACTCTGCAGCGCTACTGTTACACGCTACAGCGCTACTGTTACACTCTGCAGCACTACTGTTACACTCTGCAGCACTACTGTTACACTCTGCAGCACTACTGTTACTCTCTGCAGCGCTACTGTTACACGCTACAGCGCTACTGTTACACTCTACAGCGCTACTGTTACACTCTGCAGCACTACTGTTACTCTCTGCAGCGCTACTGTTACACACTGCAGCACTACTGTTACACTCTGCAGCGCTACTGTTACACGCTACAGCGCTACTGTTACACTCTGCAGCACTACTGTTANGCAGTACTACTGTTAACAGCAAGAAACAGCAGCATTACAGTGTGTAACAGTAATACTGCACTTGTCACTCATGGTATGATCAGTAGCGCTGCAGTGTGTAACAGCAGTACTGCAGTGTGTGAATGTAGCGCTACAGTATTTAACAGTAACGCTGCAGTTTTTAACAGTAGCACTGCAGTTTTTAACAGCACTGTAGTATTTGACAGTAGCGCTGCAGTTTTCTTATAAAAGTGGTACAGAAGTATGTAACAATATAACAGTTATACCGCGGTGTATTCTGGTATTTTTGTTGTTAACAGTATTGCAGTGTGTACCAGTAATAGTGCAGTGTGTAAAACTTGTCTTTGAGTCTTAACTGTATCGGGTCCAATCCTGTACTTCTGTTCTAACCAAACACAACACTGTTTCTAATCCCGTAGTTCTGATTAGTCAGTGGAGGTATTCAGTGGTGTGTCATTCCTTACATATTATATTTAACCCATAATTAGAGTAATAGTACCATCTTGAACAGGACTGTCTTAGTGTTGATGTAACACACTGCAGCTTAATGAACTAAACACGAATGTAGTCTGTTCTCATTTCATGTCTTTTATTTAAAAAACATGAATTCTTCTTTTTGTGTCTTTTGCAGGAATCCTCATATTCATTTGCACTGAAATGCCTTATCAGCCTTTCTACTCTAATCCTCCTCGGCCTGATTATTATGTATCATGCACGAGAAATTCAGGTAAGTGGCAGACTCGGCTCCGAAGGCAATTAGAGAGACGGGTGCAGTTTAATAGATTATACTGCAGGCTCTTGTGCCAAATCCTAATAATTTTAAGTATCACCAAAATATATACAATACAGAAATAAATGAATTATTAATGAAAATAATATATTGTAATTCTGTTACAGTACATTTACTATTCTACTGCTGTTTCCAGGGAGTGATATATAATGCCATTATTTCTGAAGCTAATAGAAATTAGCTAATGGTTATTAGGAGAGATAGTGAAGATATGTCAGTCATTATTTTAAAAGATCTGAAGACTTTGTAAGCACTTCCAGAAATATCACAGCATTAAAAGCTGTTTACTTCAGTCCGTCTCTTGTCTTGCAGCTTTTCATGGTGGACAACGGAGCGGACGACTGGCGGATAGCCATGACTTACGAGCGCATTCTGTTCATCGTGCTGGAGCTTCTGGTGTGTGCCATCCACCCAATCCCGGGACAGTACGTTTTCACGTGGACGGCGAGGTTGGCGTTCACGTACACGCCGTCTGTGGCAGACGCCGACGTAGATATCATCCTGTCCATCCCCATGTTCTTGCGCCTCTATTTAATCGGCCGTGTCATGCTGCTGCACAGTAAACTGTTCACGGACGCTTCGTCGCGCAGCATCGGCGCCCTCAACAAGATCAACTTCAACACACGCTTCGTCATGAAGACCCTCATGACCATCTGCCCTGGCACCGTGTTGCTCGTCTTCAGCATCTCCTCGTGGATCATCGCCGCCTGGACGGTGCGCGTGTGTGAAAGGTGAGATAGCGAAACAACGCGTGGACGAAATCGAAAAAAAAAAAAAAAACTCGCCGTGCGTCTTATTGTTATTTTACTGTTCACATTGTTCATTGTTGTGTTTTTTGCCCCTCCCCCTCCCTCCTCCCACCCCCACCCTACATCGCTGCTGGATAGGGGTCCAAAGTGAGTCTATGTTTGTTTTTTTTTGTTTGTTTCTTTTTTTTTTATCATCAGTGGGAAAAAATATCAGTGCCTGTCCTTTGGTTGGCCCATGACTTTATCAAGCTTTGTCTGGATTCTGCAGATCAGCAATCATGCATTCGTCCCCTGGTGCACTGCATTGCTGACACGCCGGAGATCCCAAACTCTTAAATCTTATCATTTTTATCCTTCACTTTTATCAACGCACATGTGCAGAGCTGTGAACAATCTCCATATATTACGTGTCACTGTTAGGGTTTTGGGATTTTCACTTTCTCAGGCCCCGTCCACAAAGATATGGATATTTTTGAAAATGTAATTTTTATCTTTTTTTTTTTTTTTCAAAAGAATCCCATCCACACAAACAGTTTTTGAATTTATTTCCCTCCACACAAAAATACAAAAACGATTTGAAAAATCTCGCATAAGCACTCCGCGCCAGTAGGTGGCAACAGTGTGTGATAAACAGTTCTGTTGAGCATGTTGAGGTTACCGTTAATAGCTGCGTATTGAGCGGTAGAGAAGGAGAAATGCGGAAAAACACCAACATGGCTAAACGTTCTGTGGAAAAAAACTCAATGAGGGGGAACCACTGCTTTAAAGTTACAGCGTGTTCTCTGGGACTAAACCTGTCAGTCTGCAGCGTCGGAGCGTGGATTCGGGAGCAGTGCAGATCAAACAGATTCAGTCTCTGCAATTTAAAATTAAACTGCAAACACATTATCCAATAAGACATTACAGACCACAAAGTAACAACCTGGTCAGCAAACATGAGAAATGGAGTAGTAGCACGTTCATAACACACACAACACACTCAGCGGGTCACACAGCGTTTTCAAAAACACACACTTTTCACGTCCACATGAAAACACTGCAAATCTCTTCGCTTTTCAAAAAGCTGTTTTCAGTGACGCAAAACGTGTCTTTTTGTGTGGACGGGAGAAAAAAGCTACATTTTCAAAAATATCCGTATGTGTGGGCGGGGCCTCGGACACCATGTGTGGTGAACATGGCTGTCTTCATCCTCATGGTATTGCAGACCTGCCAACTTTAACGCATTCTGCGTAGGAGCTCCGCATTTTAACATCGGAGTACGCTGCTGCGAGTTCTCCCTCAACAGTCCACCCAAACAGCAGTCTTCTTTTCTCCTAAATAAAAACAGCAGATGATTAAATCGATATATGAGTCTGTAATAATTGAGTTTTGAACTCGCTGATTTTAACTGACTCCCTGGAAGCCCCGCCCCCTTCCCCCATCGCGCATTAGCGACGTTTCGGCTGATGCGCTCATCTCTACACGGGTTTTTCCTGCATCCTCGCTTTCTGTTGCGGCAAAAGGAGAAAGTTTTGAGTTCTTAATGTGAAATAAAATCTATCAGCTTGTGTTCCACTTAGCTAACATTACACATGTGTATACACACACACACACACACACACACACACACATAGCTAAGATTGGTTACAGCAGCCACTGAAATTTGTTTAGCTGAAAATGTTACTTTTTTCAGCCTCAAAATAAAAAAGGCTGGAAAAAGTGATTAAAACGTCCTACAACAACGTGTCAGATAGATATACAGGGTTTTACGGTCACCAGCGGAGGGGAAACTCTGCTGCTTGTCTGTAAAATGTACAAAACGTTTACATGCACACTTTCTTATAAATTACTAATTGTAACATTTTAAGAAGAAATAAAATTTGTGTGTGTAAATTTTTTAGTGTTGACATTTTAAATAAAATGGTGCGTTCAAGTCATGTCTGAAAGATCGTAATTACGAGTTGAACGCACATGAACACCACCACAGTGCCGTAAGTACGAGTGAGAAACTTGGGATGTTCTCAGGATGTTCTCGGGATGTTCTCGGGATGTTCTCTGCGCTCGGGGTTTCTGAGTCGGGGGCGTGTCAGGAAGAGAACGTGGCGGACTCAGTGGATGCAGCGTCTGTAGCTGGCGGTAAATCAGCTGAAACTGAACGAGTGTTTAGCTGTGACACGTCTTTATCAGGATTTTTTATTTACACTAAAATAAGCTTATTTCCTGCACAAAATACGACAGCGTTGTACAATTACGATATAATAGATTATATAATGATAAAGTTTACAGTGGCTTCATAAATTGATTATAGACATGAAAAAGCGAAAGACACCTGATGTGCGTTCTTTATTCTTCGTTTTCTAGAAGTAAAGTTAAAAAACGTACTGTATTTTTTGCAGCTAATTAAGAGACCGCCATCTTTCTCCCAACAAAGTGACCGGCTGTTACCGTAAAACCCGTATACACACACACACACACACACACACACACACACNGGGTTCTGCCTTAGACAAGAGATTTAATATAGATTTAATAAGCATTATTCCTCTTTGTGGTTGGCAGGTCTGGTTTTGTGTTTTTCCCCTCAAAGGCCTCTTTTTCTTTTATTTTCTTTCTTTTTTTTTTATAAGTTTGACCTTTGACCTGTGCTGGCTTGCGATTCTGGCCAGGGGAACATATTTGGCCCATATCTTGGGGGAAGGTGAAGACGACTCAGTGTAGCTTCTCCACGCCCCAGGCTGAGGGAGAGAGCGCCGAAGCCAAGCTAGGCTAAGCTAAGCTAATCAGGTCACCGCGAGCCCGGTGGCTAATCTCCACACGCTTCCCTTTTCCCCAGATTATGATCCAAACCGCCTGCTCCCGCTCTCCTCACACTCCATCCCATCCCATCCCGCTGGCTGCTGTGGAACGACTCTGAGGGGTGTGTGTTAGCGGCATGATGTGTTTCCCCTCATGGACCGACACGTTTGTGAATGAACTGAACACCGACTCGCCTGTGAAATGTTTATTATCTCTTATATATTTCTCTTTTTGCTCTTTTTATTGTCGTTGTTATATTTTTTAAAGCACTTTTGGAGTTGAAAATGCTTTGGCGCTTTTTTTGTGTGTGTGTGTGTGTGTGTGTGTGTGTGTGTGTGTGTGTCTGAGAGAGAGAGCGCGTTTTTTTAGCCTACATGCTAATCACATTAATGTTATTTTACGCTAGCTACGCTACTAAGTCGAAATGCTTAATATTAGCCAAGCTAATGTGCTTAGCATGAACCAAAATTCATTAATTAATTAAATACATAATTTTTACCTCACAGGAACATGAATTACGTAGCATGTGCTAAGATAATTTGCTAGCTAATTAAGATAATATACTTAACATGTAATAGGAGTGTTTTTGTGTTAGATAGTTAAACTAATTTACTTAATACAGACTAGATTGCTAAGCTAATATATTTTCTATGTCTTAGCTAATTTAAATAATAAGCTTAACATAATATATGCTAGCTAAGTATAATATACTGTATGGCAACAAATAATGTTTGACCTTTGCTAGCCCATTATGCTAATGTACATAATATCTATATTTTACGAATCTAGCGGTTCATTTAGTCTCGTTTTGTGAGGTAAACCAACATGCTAGTTAGCAGTGTGTTTCTCCTGGCTAATGGTAGCCATGATGAAGATTTTGGAGGGATTATATCTGCTCGCTCAGCGTGTCGTAGCCTCAGAGGGAAGAGTTTACACGCATTTCCCTCTGTGCGTTTTTCCCCGAAACACTAACGCTCCTGTCTCAGCTTTAAATCTCGGCTAATAGCACTCAGCTTAATGAGTCGTCCGTTAGATTCATGGCCGGGACGCAGGACGCGCTCTGATTGATTAATAGGCACATAAACGGTCTGTGCAGAGACACACTGTCATCAGCACACACACACACACACGCACACACACACACACACACACACACACACACTAGCTAACATGACAGCGAGAACTGCAGGAAAACCACACAGATAATGTGCTAGTTAAATAAGCTAACATACCTAACATGTAGTTTATATGTCTAAGGTAACTAAGATATTAAAAATAATCATATGTGCTAGCAGTCTGATCTATTGTATTTAAAATGTGCTAGCTAAATAAGCTAACATTCTCAAAATCTAGTACATTAGCAGTGTGTTAATATGCTAAGCATGCGCTAACTAAGGTAATGTGCTTCATATATATTGCCTAACCATGCTAACAACCTAACTCTATACTAGTAAACTAAGCTTAAGGGATTTGGAGTTAAGATAACTAACTAACCAGATGTGGTTAATATTCGCTAGCAATATAAGTTAATACTCAAAACACGAAATACTGAACTGCTTCAATATTGAATCTGTTCAAACTAACTAAAGAAATGTGCTAGCTAACATTCTCCATATGTAATATTTTAATAATAAAGGTGTATAAAATATACTAGCTAGCCATGCTAATATGCAGAGGTTATGCTAAGATATAAGTATAAGCTATTCAAATGTACTAGCCAGGTTAATGTGTTTAGCATGTATTAGCTAACAAAAGTTATTTTTTCTAGCCAACTCAGCTAATGTGTTAGCAAATATGCTAACGTGAATAACATTAGCTTATAGTCTGTAGAGTCTAAGAGGAAGTCTTTAAAGTTTTCTCACACTTCAGACAGACTTTTATGTGAAATGGAATATTTAATCGATTTCCAGTCGATCTCGAGGCTGTGAGCGGCGTGCGTTAGCTGGCTTACTGACGCCTCAGGATGCGCTTAGCGTGCTAGC
Source organism: Pangasius macronema (assembly GCA_037577455.1). Classification (NCBI taxonomy): domain Eukaryota; kingdom Metazoa; phylum Chordata; class Actinopteri; order Siluriformes; family Pangasiidae; genus Pangasius; species Pangasius macronema. Next base: position 543,194 of record CM074952.1, on the reverse strand, counting down.
AGACTTTATATTGTACGCTGCTTTACGCAGAAGTTTTGCAGCGACTGATCTTCTGTAACTGAGCAAACCAGAGCGCAGACGCCTTGCTAGCAAACGACTGGCAGCGCTAACACACGCGGCTAACACACACACACGCACACGGCGGCATATCTGGACCTAGCTGTGTTTTTATCCAGCGCTCAGACCTGCTTCTTCTTCCTGTAGCAACATCTGATCCGTATCGATCGCGTGTTTCAGAGCTCATAAGGAGATCGGATTTCTAACGTGATTGGGTTTCTCAGATGAGCCGGAATGGAAAGTGTGTCCGTCTCCTGAAATCAGAACGCTCATCCTTCAGCTAGCAAGAAAACGTCAGCGATCTCATGGCGATAAGGCAAAGGATTATAACGTTAAATATTAGTTTAAAATAAAATATTTAACATTTATTTACATTTACGGCATTTGGCAGATGCCATTATCCACAGCGACTTACAATAGTGCTTTGAAGTCTATAAAAAATTCATTCTGCTATTGGCTCACTAGGTCACACACTAGGAACACCATCAGCCCAAAACTCTGTTTTTTTTTTGTGTGTGAGTGTGTGTGTGCAAGTTAGCACCTAAGTTAGTTATTTAACCTAAAACAAGCAACAGGCAAAAGCTTTCTAAAGTTTCTCTGCTTGCTACGTAGACACAGTCTGCTAAAAACATTTCTAGTTACATTAGCGAATATGTTTATAGCATGTAGCAATTAAAATGAAGCTTAAATCACACCCTCTAACCATGCTAATATGCTAATTTATGCTAGCAAGCCAAGTATAGTAGCTAACCACGCTAATAAGAATATACTAGAAAATAAACTATTTATAAAAATAAAATAATAATGTTAAGTAAATAATATATAATACGATACAATGTGTATTAAAATTATATTTATTATAATTTTGAATAAATTACTATATAAAATGTGTGTACAATATACACGTTCATCTTCTTTCGGCTTTCACACGTTCATAAATAATTATTTATTTAAGTTAGGGCTCATGAGCGTTATCAACAGGCTGTTTTTAATAAACTAAAAGTCATTTTACAATTTTACGTGTAATTTTTTTAAGTGTAAAAAATTATAACCAATGAACTTCCATCATTCGAGGCGTCACCGTTCCTGCGTGTATCCTGTTCCAAAAAAAAAAAAACATCCCGATATTGCGCTTTGTTAATGTTTACGTATTTATTTACAGCAGAGAGCCGTGACGTGTTAATCTGTTTAATCCAATGAGATCAACAGGATTTAAACTCACACAAAGCCAGAGTCATCTCAGAGTCATGGAAGCTAACAGGCTGAAACCCGTGCAGCAATGCCTCTGTGCAGCACTGCCTCCGTGCAGCACTGCCTCCGTGCAGCAATGCCTCCGTGCAGCAATGCCTCTGTGCAGCAATGCCTCCGTGCAGCAATGCCTCCGTGCAGCACTGCCTCTGTGCAGCAATGCCTCCGTGCAGCAATGCCTCTGTGCAGCAATGCCTCTGTGCAGCAATGCCTCTGTGCAGCGCTCGTTCAGACGACGGATGTTTGTGCGTGTGGTGATTTAAACACGGTGGTTGTTTACGGTCAGCAGTAAATCCTGCGGGTTTATCACACACACGTCCTCCACATGCGGAGCTTCACTGAAATACCACAAACGTCTCACTGAAATGTTACTGAGGGCTGTTTTTCTTTTCAGTTCCAACAGGGTCACGTTGTTGTTTATTAACGAAACCGTTACATTGTTTTGTCTCTGTTGTTCTCTCTCAGATATCACGATAAACAGGAAGTGACGAGTAACTTCCTGGGCGCGATGTGGTTGATCTCCATCACCTTCCTGTCCATTGGTTACGGAGACATGGTGCCACACACCTACTGCGGGAAAGGAGTGTGTCTGCTGACGGGAATCATGGTGCGTCTACGTCACGTCCCCCATCATGTACAGTATTTATATGAGCAAATGTTTACGATAAACAACCACACTCCACAGATAGATAGATAGATAGATAGATAGATAGATAGATAGACAGATAGATAGATAGATAGATTTGAGAATGTTCTAACTGTCCCGTTTTTATTTTATACTTATTTTAAAAAATAAGTTTATATTTATTAAACTTAATTCTGAAAAAACAGAATTATAAGATGTGGAATCAAAGAAAAACAGAACACTATAACAAAAGTATTTACACCCATCAAGAAATGCATAAGTACTGACTCTAGAACCCAGGGGTTCTCTGGTTTGTCTTTAACGGTTCTACTCCAAATAGAACCATTCATTTTCATGGATCTAACAATTCTTGTGTAAATGATTCTGTAAACAATTCATTTGTTCATATCCAGCGAGAAAAATTTGGTTATTTTGGGGAAATAAAAATTCTTTGTGCATTAATGGAACACCGAAGCGGGGCGCAAAAGAAAAGCGTTCACGCTGTCGTCTGGAAGTTCGAATCCCGACGATGCTGCAGTCATCCGTGGCCAGGAACCAAGACGGGAAAACTGGCTGTGCTCTCTGGGTGGGAGGAGCTTACTCTCTCTCCTCTGTCAATCACAGCGACACTAGCCAATCGTGTGAGTCTGCGAGCTCATGTATGTGGAAGAGGGCAGACAGCAGGTGTGTTACGCCCTGTTTGAAAAGATGCGGTTGGTTGGATTCACGTGTCACGTGTTAGACTGGGTGGGAATTGGTCAAAACCAAACCAGGGAGAAAAATAAAAATAAAAAAATGGGACAAGGAAGCGACATTGGATTTTTTTTTTAATTAATCAGACCAAATTTAAGCTACTACGCTTTCTGGAGAGACTTGTTCAGAAATGATCACATGCCAAATATAAGTGTTTTTTATTTTTATGTAAAACTGATTTTATGTCCTAATTTTATTTCGTCCTGCAGGGGGCGGGCTGCACTGCGCTGGTGGTCGCGGTGGTGGCCAGGAAGCTCGAGTTGACCAAGGCGGAGAAACATGTTCATAACTTTATGATGGACACTCAACTCTGCAAAAGAGTGAGTCATTCTCTTCACACACTCCTCCGTCCCAAACCACTTTTTTCAGATGATAAAGCTGTGAGTTATCGAGAGAGAGGGAGAGAGAAAGAGAGAGAGAGAGAGAGAGACTGAGAGAGACATGGAGAAAAAGAGGGAGAGAGAGACAGAGAGAGAGAGAGAATGAGAGAGACATGGAGAAAGAGAGAGAGAGAGGGAGGGAAGAACTCAGGGAGTGGGGAACATTATGTCAACCTGTCAGAGCCAAACGGTGAATATGCTGATGCCGAGGCGCTGGCGAGCCGCCGAAACGCATTTTAATGGCACAATTTTGTAGATGAAAGTCGGGACTGCGTGTTTTTCCCCGAGTTCAGGCCTCAGCGCGCTCACCATGCTGCAGGATATCGTCATCGTTACCACAGCCTGCATGAGTGACGCTTCTGTGGAGTTCATTTCCTGTCATCATGAGATCGGAATTTTATAAATCTCAAATCAGCATCGTAAATGAAAAAGGATCCACCTGTAGGGGAGGGAGACAGTTAATGATTCATAAATCTGCAAAGGTTGTAAATCTGTAAAATTATTGAGAGTTCAGTTTTCAAACTACAGCTACGATTTCTAATTCCCATCTTCACATCATTCACGCTGCAGTTACGAATCACGCTTTTAAGAATTTAAGCACTTAAACCTTTCACACTGCGTTTACAAATCGGGTGTTGTGAACGCTCGAAGGTTTCAAACAAAGCATCTCAGTGTCGTAACATTTTGAGGGGGTGTGGCCAAATATGTAGTTAAAAATAGCTAAGGGGGCGGGGCCAAATATGTAGCTAAAGAGACCTGGGGGGTGGGGCCAAATATGTAGCTGAAGATAGCTAAGGGGGCAGGGCCAATATGTAGCTAAATAGACCAGGGGGCGGGGCCAAATATGTAGCTAAAGAGAGCTAAGGGGGCGGGGCCAAATATGTAGCTAAAGAGAGCTGGGGGGGCGGGGCAAAAACTTGTACGGTGTGACGTAAATTACTGCATGAAATTTTAAAAAATCATAAAGTTACACGTAAATAGAATGGACAACAATTATGGTTTTGGAATTTAATTCACTGATAAATGTATAAAATTTTGTTTATAAACTGTATAAAATTATACAATAAAAGTTTATAAAATTATTGTTGTAAACAAATAATTATTCCTTTTATTTTAGTGTAAGTATGAACGGTATAAATGGAAGCCAATAAATTTAGATTAGAATGTGTTGATAGTTACACAGAGTCATAATAATCCTTATTTAATTAAACTTCAATATGTTCACGGATTATTTTGGACTGTGATGCTACACGATGGTGGATCTTTCTGGAATGTTGTGCGTTAATGAAGGGAATTTTCAGCTCTGCTTGGCTCCGCCCCCTCAACATTTCTTTCAGAATTTTTTAAACCACGTGTCTGTGCGAAATGTTTGGGTGGATCAGGAGTGGGCGGAGTCAAAACACACACACACACACACACACACACACACACACACACACACACACACACACACACACACACAATGATTGGCTTAAAGGGCTGCTGATCCAGAAATGTGCCTTACAGGAATGAGTGGGTGTGGTCACAGCGTGCCTTTTTTCTCGCTCGGTTGTAGTTTTTGACATTTTTGTTATTTTAATTTTATTTTATTTATATTTTAAGGAGCAGGAGGAGGGGGTTAAAGTGCACATCCTCACTATGACCTGTAATATGGCAGTTTTGGTCCCTATAAAGGGAGAGAAAAAGTGGAACTGTGCGTTATAGAGTATTAGACCACGACAGTGATTGTTGTTTTGTTTTTGTTCTGTTCTGTTTGTTCGTTGTGTGACAGGTGAAGAACACGGCTGCTAACGTACTCAGGGAAACGTGGCTCATCTACAAACACACCAAGCTCGTGAAGAAGATCGACCACGCCAAGGTCAGGAAGCACCAGCGCAAGTTCCTGCAGGCCATCCACCAGTGAGTACTGCGGTTCTCCGCCACAGCGCGCCGCATGCGAGTTCCCTCCCACTACACAGTAATGCCAGAGTCTGTTCAACACCAGGAACTGACACTTACCTTCCGAACGTCACGTTAGCTTACAGTCGTGTCCTGAGACGTTTGGTAAGTGAGAGTACTTTAAGAGCTCCATCTTTCCATCAGCGCGAAAATATAAAAAAGGATTAAAGACGCAGCTATGTTTTGCTTTTCCAGGGAAAACCTTCGTAATAGAACTACTAGCTATTCCACGCGATGTCTTTATCTGTTCCTGTGAATTGTAACAAAGCGTGAAACACCGCTGCCCCCTGTGGACAAAGATGGTAAAGCATTACACTTCAGTATTCCCTACACTTCAGTATTCCCTACACTTCAGTAGTGTAAATAATACTGAAGTGTAGGGAATACTGAAGTGCAGGGAATACTGAAGTGTAGGGAATACTGAAGTGCAGGGAATACTGAAGTGTAGGGAATACTGAAGTGCAGGGAATACTGAAGTGTAGGGAATACTGAATTTTTAATATAAAATTCTATAAATGGAAATACAGAAACAGACTCCTGCAGTAAATCAAAGCAGGATCGGAAGTTTTAGGAAGTTTTAAACAAATATCTGTATACTCCTGGATGGTTCAAAGTCGCACAAGATAAAAAATCACACTGATATACAAAAAAAAAAAAGAAGAAGAATTTGTTTGTTTTCTGTCACTATAGCAACCCTGCAGTCGTCCGTGCTCAAAGTCACTGATGCTGATTGTATTGATTTACCTTTGTGTAGAACTACAGCCGTGCTTTCTGTTAAGGTTTCACTTTGCCATGTTCAGCTTGTTCTGCTCGGGTGTGTAATGTGCAGTAAGGTAGCAGTCTGTGCTGCAGCTTCAGTGAATTAATTAAAGGATGCCCAGAAATGTCCGAGAAGCCGGACGACTTCAGTGAGTCATAACGAGAAGGAGAAATGAATCCTCGCCGCTCTGGGGTAAAAATTCAGGTGCAAACTGAAGCGTCATTTACGCCTCTGACGTACTTTTAGTGCTGCAGGTGAGGTGGAGCTCTGACTGTACGAACACACCTGACTCAACACATACGACACGTTTACACACACCTTTACACTCTCATATACACACACACTTTTACACACACATATAAACATTTATACACTCACATTTACACACACACGCACACATTTATAAACACACACACATTTACACACACATATACACATTTATACACTCACATTTACACACACATTTACATACACACACACACATTTATACACACATCTATACACGCACTTAAAGTCTTTTACTCTGTAGCTGGAAGATATTTGTGTGTGTGTGTGTGTGTGTGTGTGTGTGTGTGTGTGTGTGTGTGTGTGTGTGTGTGTTCTGTGCACTTTGAGGATTTTAAAACTGTGTTGTATGTTCCGTCTGTTTTGTCTTAAATCACTGCAGAGCTCAGAAGTAAGTCGCGTCTTATTATCACTTCTTATCTACTCATCTTCCTTCTCTTTCCGTCCGTATGCACCGATATCCAAACCGACATGATTCTGTTTGAAGCTGGATGCTCATTTACTGTAAACACTCAGTGGATTTACACTCAAACTATGAAAAACAACAACAACAAAATAAGTTTAAAAAAAAAAAAAAGCATCTTCTCAGCTTCAAATCCATTTGAGTCCATCCATCCGGTCTGCACCTGATCTCCATCTGAATCTGCACTTAGCACGCCGCTACACAATGCTATGCTATCAGCCTGACAAAAAAAATCCAATTACACTTCTACGAAAATAAACTTATAAAAATAAACGTTAAGCGTTGAGATCCTGCATTCACACACCGGCCCTCGCCTTTCATTTCTTCACCTGATTGTGTTGGTTTTTTTGTTTTGTTTTCTTTTGTTTTTTCATTTGCACGTGGTGTTAGCATGCTAAAAATGGCTGTTAGCTGTGATGCTGTGATGTCTGATTGATAGTAGCTAACTACAAGCTAGCTAGTCATATTTAAAGCATTATTTTATTATATCATGAGCTAGCTACATATGTACAGCTAATCTAATCTACTCCAATGCCACTAGCCAGCTAGCTAATATATAAGCTAACTAGCTACTTATGTACTTCAGTATTGTATTGCTAGCTAGCCTGTATAATAGGAAGCTTTGGTGAGCAATTTGTTTTAATCATTAAAAGATAAACTTTAGTGTTTAGTTCAAGTTTAAGACATGAGTATCTTTATATTAGCTAGCTACATATTTAGGTACATGTAATCTATTCCAAGTATGCTAGCTAGCTAGTCATGTTTAAAACATATTAGCTAGTTGAAATGCTAACTAGCGCACTTATTAGCAAGCTAATGCTAGTTCATTAGCTTTGATGAGATCATATTGTGCTTCTGTTTTAATGATCAAAACAGTGTTTAGTTTATTTCACTTCAGGAGATGGATATCTTTGCATGAGGACTTTAGCTAGCTGGGTTAGCTGATGTGTTTGTTGCTAGCTAGGCAGGCTATCAGTTAGCCAATCGATGTATGAACTGTCTGTCCTGGAGCTCTGAACGTAGCTTTAGCTAGCATCTCATCAGTGGATGTGAAATGCTAACACTCTAAAGAGATTTTTGGCTGTTGTGCTGAGAGACACTGAAGTCATCTATAAATCGTTCACCTTCACGGTAAACAGTCACATAAACACCCGTAACACACACAGAGTGTTTACTGATGAGCGTGTGTGTGTGTGTGTGTGCGTGCGTGCGTGTGTGTGTGTGTGTTCGGTGTCAGAGCAGTATGGAGGTTTGGGTGCAGAGACAAACAGAAGCAATTTTGGCCTTTCCCAAAATTGAGAGCTCATCTGAAAACAAAAAAAACACCATGTCTTCCTCATGAAAGAACTGAAAACGCCTCGGTTTTATTTCTCATTTAAACCATTTTGCCGATCGGTTCAGCCGCGTTCACTGGGAAATGATTTAATATAAAAAAATAAGGAAATGTACGTAATATTCCACGTTATATGATTACAGTAAGACACAAATATAAGATATTTGAAATGATCTCGTTCTATTGGTGGATTTTTGCATATTTCTAGTATTTATTTATAAAAAGACGCAACGATTCTATCCTAGAAAAGTTTTTTCTTCCTAACAGCTGGACAGCAGCGCTATGCTAGCTCATGTGGTGTTGAGTCTGAGCGATACGGCAGTGTGTGAACTTTACGCTAGCTTTGTAAATGCTGTAAGGAAGTTACATTCTGCCTGTGACGTATTTTAGCACGAGATATAAAACCTCACGTGTATTTAGCGGCATGTAAGACGTGTGTAAGTCTCCTCGAGACTGTTAGACATTCTCTTTTTTTAGCCCGTGCTGTAAACACAGCGAAAACTTTCCCCGTGCCCTTTTCAAACACAAGTTTCCGGGTTTTGTTTGTCGTTTCCTCCAGAGGAAAAGTCTGCTGTTTGCTTTCGCGCGGAAGCTATGCGCGGAAGCTATGCGATTGTGATGAGGCTGATGAGGCTAATGCTAGCGCTTTTATCAGCAGCACGTCAGTCATCGCTACTGCAGTCGTTTCCATTCGTTTTATTTTCTCTTCTTATCAGCTCATCAGTGTGTGTGATTAAAAGCAGTAGCGTGGCTTTTTATCAGAAGCTTACGGGCGTTGGTTTTTTTATTATTATTGTTTTTTACAATAAACGAGCCTTGAGATGGCGGTCATTAACCTTTAAACACTGAAAGAGCACCGAGCATGTTTTCCATCGCTCGCCATGCATTGTTTCGGTCCTCGCAGGTGAAAAGTTCAAACCAAACATGCATGTGTTCTTTCAAGTTAGCATGCCGACTGCCATCGGAGCGCGAGTTGCAGCTGATGGAGCTTTTAGCAGGTCGAGCGCTGAGGTAGCGGCATTCAGGCGTCCCGTTCTGATGAGCTTCCTGTTTACTTCAAATAGCAATCTGTTCGTATTTCCTCAACAGACAGTTTTAATAACACCGCTTATAAAGTCTCCTGAACGTGATGAAGTGGCAGCTTTTAAGCTAACAGTGCTAGCTCTTACAGCAGCGTTTCAGGGGGAAAACAACGCCATCTAGTGGCCAGTTATTCTGCATTATTATTCAAAGCCCAGATTTTCCTGATCTCCTGATTTTCTTCATTTTCTCAATAAACACAGCTTTATTTTTTGCATTAAAACAAATTCAAATCTGAAATCTTTTCACTAATAATGTAGTTTATATGTAGTAATGTAGCAGTAATAAATAAAAAACAAAATCATTAATAATAATAATAATAATAATAAACAAACTTTATATATGTATATATTTTATAGATTTTCATTCATAAAATGCAGTCCAAATTGCTTCTTCACTGAAATATAGAAAGTGTACATACATAATCAAATGAATATTAATATGAAATGAGAAACAAAAATATATATTATAATGTCCATCACTGACTTTACATAGCTAGCATGCTAGTAGCGGTTAGCGGTTAGCAACGATTAGAAAATAATGTTTAGCTATGTAGCTAACCAACTAGCTGATTAGCCATGTCATCATATGAAGGTTTATGAATGTTAGGTTAGATTAACTCTGGTTTTCTTCTGTGTTATATATGTATTTATCTAAAATAGCTAAGCCAAGTGTCACTTAGGCTGCTAGCAAGTGTTAGCAAGTTGCTAGCGGAAATTATTAACATTTCCGCTAAGAAGCTGCCACTGTGTCTGTTTTGTCCTTTAAAATGTGTGTTTTTTTTTTTAATAATTTAAAAAAGATGATAAGGTGCTGTTCTACTCTGATGTAATAAATAGTAGATGAGATAAATATGGTATCTGGGAGCGTTGTGGTTTCTGTGGACGTCTGAATGCGCTAGCGGCGCGTCATCGTAGCCGTTTCACTTCCTGTGGCTGAGTGAGTTTGCATGTGTGACCCGAGAACGTCTGCATGTTTCACGTCATTTAGTCAAGAACCTTCCTGACTCCTCTATCTCTCCATCTCTCCCTCTCTCTACCTCCATCTCTCCCTATCTCTCTTTCTGCATCTCTCTCTCTGCCTGCCTCTCCCTCTCTCTATCTCTCTTTCTCCATCTCTATCTCTCTCTTTCTGTCTCTCTATGTCTCTCTCTCTATTTCCATCTATCTCTTTATCTTTTTGTTTTTCTCTCCTTTCCCACTTTTTTTATCTCTCTTTTCTTTCCTCTGTCTCTATCACCATCTCTGTATATCCATCTCTCTGCCTGTCTCTCTTTCCCTCTATCTCTCTTCTCTCTATCTCTTTATGTATTTATTTATTTATTTATTTATTTATTTATTTATTGCTATCTCCCTTTTTGTCTCTTTCTGTCTATATCTCTCTCTTTTCACTCTCTCTCCTGCTATCACTCTGTCTCTCTTTCTCTCACGCTGTCGCTTTCATTTTCTTTCTCTCTTTCTTTCATGTATTTGTATTCTACCTTTTCTGTCTTTCCAACTCTTATTAACCTCTTAATCTCTTTCTCTTCAACCCCTGTGTCTGTGTCTCTCTGCCTCTGTCTCTGTCTTCCTCTTTCTCTGTCTCTCTGTCTATTTGTCTCTCTGTCTCTCTCTTTGTCTCTCTCTCTCTCTCTCTGTCTCTCTCTCTCTCTCTCTCTCTCTCTCTTTCTGTGGTTCCTCCATGTCTCTGATTAGACTGCGCAGTGTGAAGATGGAACAGAGGAAGCTGAATGATCAGGCCAACACACTTGTCGACTTAGGGTTCCACGCACCATACACACTCACACACGCACGCACGAGCACAAGCACGCACGCACAAGAACACGCACGCACGCACCGTGTGTGTGAGTGAGCGTGCGTGAGTGTGTGTGAGTGTGTGTTTACGTGGCTGCTTTACACTCTTACTTCTATTGTATATGCAGATTTGTTCTGCCTTCTACGCGTATTCACACTCTGTGTGTGTGTGTTCGTGTGTGTGTGTGTGCGTGTGTGTGTGTGTGCGTGCGTGCGTGTGTGTGTGTATGGGTGTGTGTGTTCATGTGTGTGTGTGTGTGCGCATGTGTGCATGCACGTGTGTGTATGGGCATGTGTGTGCGTGTCACACACACACACACACGTCTGCGTCTTACACTACATACTGGACCACAGCCTCGACGTCCTCGCGTCACTCCTCGACGATAAGCGGATCGGTCATTTAGAGGAGAAGCTGGACTCCATCGCTCTGAGCGTCCAGTCTCTGCCCGAGCTGCTGAACCGAGCCATAACGCAGCAGCAGCGCCACCTGCTGGACGGCCTCATCCACCACTCCACACAGTCCACACACTCCTCACACTCCTCACACTCCTCACACACCAGCTCGGCGTCCGTGCGCCGCCGGAGGTCGCCGTCCACCGCTCCTCACACATCATCCGACAGCGGCTAACACACTAACACACACACACACGCACACACACTCACACACATTATAGACACGCGTGTGCTTCTCTGACTAACACGGCTCGAGAAAAAAAAAGACTTCAATGACTTTAACACACTGACACGAAAAAAGAAGAAAAAAGAAGTAAAAATAATGTAATGAGTTAACAGTTCATGGTAGACATATGGTTTACGTTTAGCCATTGTATGGCTGTTTAAAGTTAGCTTTTTTGTAAAAGCCCTTGTATAGTTTACGGACTGGATCCAGGGTGTGGGGAGGGGGGGACCAAACACACACACACACACACACACACACTCATACACACACTCACACACTAATACACACTGCTGGCTGAGAAAATGTTGTCTTTTCTCATGATGAAGGACATCAGCGGAGGACGAAATGATGGAGAGACGCCGGACTGAGCGAAGGACTGAGCGATGGTCGCGGCTAACACACGGGCCTTTGGGAGCTCTGAACCTGAGCAAAGGAAAAAAAAAAACGCCAAAATATCAAAAACACAGAATTATTAGAAATGTTAAAACCACAAAACACTAGAACACACACTAGCCACTGTTCGTCCAAATCGAACTCGCTGTCCTCTAACCAAAACAAGCAGAAAAAATCGGGTGTATTTTTACACGAAGAGAAGAGCGATAGTTTACAGCCGAGCCCTGGGGTTGTTTTTTTTTGTTGTTGTTGTTGGGTTTTTTTATTATTTTTTTAACAAAGCATGCTGGGTAAAAGTGTCAGGTTTGAAAAACGAATCACTGTGTGCATATGTACGGTTTATTATCTGTGTCTTTTACCTTTTATTTTCATCACTGGTTATTTTCAGTGCTGTGCGTGTCGGGATATTTTTCTAAAACATTCCTTTTTTTCCATTTCTCCTTCTTTTTTTTTTTTTAATTTCTAAAAAAAATGTTACAAAATGTACGCAAGTGCCCAAAAACAGTTTATAAGGTAAAATGTTTAAGGTATGTGCCGATAAGTTTTACATCACATTAATTTTATCACGGTTTACGATATTATCACGATATTATTGTATGGAAAAGAAGTGTGGAGTGACGGATGTGTGTCTGAAACTTCATCAGCACGACGTGGTGATCGTGGTGGAACCTCACGTTAGCGAGTTAGCATCTCGACATAAACACAACTTTTATTTTTAAAGCTTATCTTATAGAGTTAGCTAAATAACTAGCAAGCTAACTAAAATATAAAAAGTTTTATTCTGTGATTTTAAAAAATAAGCCTATTATATGATTATATTAACTAGTACAATGAAATCCCCTCAGTGTGACGCTAGCTAGCTATCCTTATTTTTATAGAATGGTAGGAGCTAGCTAACTAACATCTTACAAATTTACTTAGCTAGTTGTGTATAACTAGTTCACTGTCCCCTCAATGTATTGCTAGCCAGCTAGATAGGTTTAAATCCTTATTTTATAGCGTGATGCAGCTGGTTAACTAGCGAGTCACATATAGCGAGACCAGTGACAACCCCTGAGCGTAATGCTAGCCTGCTAGTTATATGTAAAATCTTCTAAACTAAACTAAAAAAAAATTACTTGAATTCCAGTTAAATTTAACACATTTTTGCATTTAAAAGACAGAAGCTTTCTGTTCACTTCTGTGTAAAACTGATTAGCAAAACATAACCTCTGTGTTTATCTAGCATTAGTGATAAACAGCGTTAGTGAGAAACAGATAGTCATCGTCATGGTAACCTTAAACTATATTCCAACAGCTTTGGCTGCTAAAGGACAGATGAGGATGTCTAATCAATCGCCGGATACTGTGATTAATCTGAGCTAGCTTACTAGCAGTTAGCCGAGAGGGTAGTGTAGGTGGAGATGTAGAGGAGCTCCTCAGCTTCTTTCTGTTTACTCGTTTAAATTTAATAAAATGAATACATTATTCTATAAACATTATATTTATTGATTTAAAATGAAAAGTTTACTAGCTATGTGTTTATGTTTAGCTACGTACTCCACTGTTGTTGTTGTTGTAATGCTAGCTTGCTTTAATATCGAGCTAATATGCGCGCTAGCTTATAAAATTTCCCCAATTTTTACTTTTTCAGAATTAAATTTTAAAATGTAATAATTTTTTACAAAAATGTTTTTTTTTTCATTGTGAATTTAAATATGTCAATTTTTCAGACTCCCTAAACACATACGTGGTAAAACAGCAGACCACCACCATCATCACGCCGGTGAAGGGAATTATGGGATTGCGTTCTCACAGACTCGCTCTCCTCTGGTTGGTTGTGAATATCGTGATGTTATCGTACATCTGATTATCGGCACGTTCCTGACGTCTGCAGGACTTCAGAGGCTGGACGTCAGTGATGATGAAGATGATGACAGTGATGATGAAGATGATGATGATGGAGGTAAACGTGGGTGTTGGAGGTGTGTGTGCTATAAACAGAGACATTTTACTCAGAGCTTCCAAGGGTCCTCGCGGCTCAGCGCTGGGACTTTGGCGGTGGAAACGCGGCGGACGTTCGACCCACCGATGCATGTTTCAATGCAAACAACGACGGAGCTAACCTATGGGACGGCTTTAGGTTCATTTCTTCCTTTCTCTTCCTTGATTTTTAATTTTTTTTTTAACAAAAAGATTCCTTTTTTATGATTTATCTAGGATTTTTATAGCTTGTAGAGGAGAATAACTATAATAATTCCTACAGAGTGGCAGCATAGTTGAATTCATGCATTCCTTTAGATCAAAGACCAAAAACCACCAAGAAATAAAAAAAAAAGATGAAAATGAAGAAGAAGAAGAGACTAATTTCTCATTCAGGTTTCATCATAGATCACATGAAATTAAAACTGATTAGGTTCCCAGCTCTGTATCTGAGACTAAAAATATCAAAGATGTGGTTGTTTTTTTTACGGGTTTAAAAAAGAAAAAAAAAGAAAAGAGAAGAAGCAAACTGCCTTTACTGTGTGTCTTCGGCCTTGTTGACCAACCTGTAGCAGATGAACATGATGCTGGGCTCCAATATAAAGAAATAAATCCACTAATCCAGAACCGGCCGGGTCTCATCACTGAGTCTGACTCTGAATCCTTACCTGCACACTTCTCAGGGGGCGGAGCTTCATCTGAGCTCAGTTTGTGATGTCACTAAATAAACTCAACATCTGGAAATGATCTCAAGCAGTTTGTCAGAGGACAGCGTTGTGACTGACAGGAAACTGTGTGCTAATCTCGCTATCTAGCTATCTTAGATAGTTTTAGTGATACGCAGATGGTCGTTGTCATGGCAACATTATATATTGGCAAGGGTTGTTAAATAAATGTAAATGAGGATGTAAATTAAGATAGTGAAATCCTACTAATGTGAGCTATTTTGCTAGCTGTTAGCAAACCAGCTACGTGCTAACATGGGCTCTGGCTATTCTGGAGTAACGCGGTACACCTTCGCTAATCGTGTAGCGATACCAGGGTAGGAACGGGAGGAAAGCTCGGAGGGCATGGGGGCGTTTTCTAATTACATATTCATGAATATTTATGAATTTTTAATGATGTGAAAAGTTTAGAGATGAGATGGCCATTTTAGTTGCTTCTGGACTGTTACAAAAATTCACATGGATTATTTTAAATTGTTTATAACAACACACACACACAAAAAAACACTAACGATGTTTTAAACATTTCCAGGCACAAGGTCAAGTCCAATAACTAAATTAAAACTTACTTAGTTCAATTATTCTGTCTGTATTTTCAGGACATGAATAACAATCTGATCCCAATTAAAGCTGCAGTTTGTAAAGTTTGAAGTGTTTCTTTGACTGTAATAATCATGTGGATTTAAATATAAATTAGAGATCATATTTATTTATAGAATTACTGCATCATAAAACTTGCTGGCGTCTTTGTTTCAGGTTTATGTTCACATTTTTCTGGCCCAGAAATGATCTCCGCCCCCAGATGCTGAGCGCCGCCCCTTAAGAGGCAGAACATGAGGTATAGTCACTGTGGTAGAGGATGTGTGCTCGGTTAAGGCCTCAGCATGCCTAACACGGAGACGAGGCGTGACAGGGTTGTGCGGTCGAGTGCTCCAGTCCTGCAGGTGGCGCTGTAAAAATCTCACGAATATTTCCACGACTGCAAAGTCTTACTGATGAATGAATGAACGAATGAATGAAGGTATCACAAACATCTACCAAAAATGTAGATGTATATCTCGTATATACAAGTGGCTCATCCACGAACCACACATCAATATTGGATAAGACTAAGACACTGATATGGATCTATAAAATGTATTAAAATTAAACAATGAACTATAAATGTGTTCTAAATGAATGAAAACTGTTGTTCCAATTTACCAGAGAAAGAAGAGTGTGTAAATGGAGGTGGGGACTGACTGATTGACTGATTGACTGATTGCGTTGTTATATTTCTTCCGAGCTCAAACAGAGGTCTCCTTTTATTTTAAACTCAATCTCTGTTCGTTATTAAACCCATTCACCGTCCCAATCCACTCCAGCAAAAGTTTCCTCTATATGATCAAGGGCACATGAAGGTCACGGTGGACACATATTTTCATCATTAAAATAAGAGTGAATAGTTTTACGTGATTGGAAAGGGCGAGTAAAGAAATCTCCTGTTAATGGAAGTGTTATTCTTCCTCCTGAGAGTGAAGCTGCAACGCTGATAATGACCACCAGAGGGCGGCGCTCTCCAGCTTTTCTCCTCCCGTGAGACTGCGTTTTTGTAACTTTCACTTGGTCTTATTTGTTTTTGCTTGTTTACTTACTTATTAAATTGTTATAAAAGGATAGATTGCAAATTTTATATTACAGTAATCCGCAGTCTGTGGTGAAGCTTTGCTTTATGCAGATATATAATTAAATGTAACCTGTAGACTGGGACTTATAATGATTTTAATGATTAATTTGCATCATATAAGAGATTTATTACATTAAATTTCCAAATAAAATCTAACCCTTTCTTCTTTTTACCATCCTGAAGTAGCTGTTAGAGTGTTAGTTGTTTATTACCACTCTGTTATTCTGAATTTTATATATATATACATTTTATATGCATATACAACCAAACTGACATACATATATATATATACTTATATATATTATATATATGTACAACCAAATTTAACAACCAAATTAAAATGATAATTAAAATATATATATACTTTTCCCACCGTGATTAATAAAGATGCTAAGAAATCCAATATGGCAACCGGATGGGGGGGGGGCGTTGCCATGGCACCACTTCCTGTTTCCGCCTCCCGGCAAATCTGTCCAATAGGAACACGCCTAACTCTCAGCTGCTGAGTTCTGTAACCTAAACCCTTTATTTATTTATTTATTTTATTTTGTGGGATGTGGTCCCAAATCACGCACTAGTTACTCAGCAAGGCAAATGAATCTGAATAAAAATCTGAAGAATGTTTAAATTTTAATAAATAAATGAATAAAAAAATAAAACAGGACACTTGCTGAGGTAAAAATCGAGCCGCTTGCTAACATTTTAGCCACCGCTTATACGCGCGAGCGAGCTTGCGCCTCGCGCTCTTATAACAGTGTCAGTGTTAGAGGGTTGTGTTTCAAACCTCATTAAACAGCACATTCGATGTTTTATGTAGTGGTTTAAGTGGTATTTAAATATTTAGTGGTATTAAGTGATTTGTAACACAGCCACGATGCAGACGCTGTGCTGTGACACGGTGAAACTGATGGCTGTGTTTCAAAAAGAGTGAAATATCGGCTCCTGCTCCCTACCTAGTGCACTACATCGGCGCCATTTTGGGTTCCTCAGTGCCCGCCCACCTGAGCTCCCTGTTACACTGCGTGTGTGTGTGTGTGTGTGTGTGTGTGTGTGTAAGAGAGGAATAAAAGAGAGTTAAGGCGCAGGGTGAGTGAACAGGGCTGGAAATCTCTCTCTGTTTCAGCTTTAAGAAAAGAATTTAAACGTCTTTAACTGAAGAGGGAAACTTTATAAGGCTTTAAGGAGCTAAAGCGGCTTTAAACGGAGCTAAAGGAGGGAATAAAAGCCGGATTCGGACATTACAGAGCCTCAGGTAAGACAGGTGTACTGCGCGCGCGACGCGCTGATCTTATTCCATTATAGTTTATATTCTTTATTGCAGTCAAAAGTGGAAAGTTTTATCTACTTAAGATTACTTTCGATATTTTGGTGCGTCTGTAAATGCATTTTTATACATATAAATGAGTGTGTTAGTGCGATAAAACAAAGTCAGTGCTGCTTTATTGTTGTTTATGATGTATGATAATAATTACAGCACTGCAGTTACTTCTGTTTTTCTGACTTTGAAGTGACCACATAGACATCTACACAGCACTGCCACACAGATGTTTTACACACACACACACACACACACACACACACACACACACACACACACACAAAGAAACAAAAGAATATAAGATTCAATGGTAAAAGAACAAACATTTTAACATTTAGCAATACTGTTTATTGTTAATATTATATATATATATATATATATACTGCATGCTTAATTATTAGACAATTTACAATTTCCATGATTAATTGTACTGCTGCAGAGATATAACGCTATCAGTGAGTCACAACCTTTATTATATTTCTTTAAAAATGACATGTTTAAGTGAGATTTGTCTCTCAGAGGAATGACAACAACTGTCTGAAATATCTGCACTCAATTATTAGGCAATAATTATTTATAATTATAGTGTGACAGTAACAGTAAACAACAAAGTTTAATCAAATCAGTAATAGCAAACAAACTCCAGCATCAGACAGGTGGCTGTTTTTGGCTCGTCAGTCTGTCCCCAGCGTAGCCGCTCGTCTTTGAGCGATGTTCATGAGCCGCCCGTCTGTAGACTTCACATGTTCAGGAGTAGTTTTAGTCTGTAGACTTCACATGTTCAGGAGTAGTTTTAGTCTGTAGACTTCACATGTTCAGGAGTAGTTTTAGTCTGGAGACTTTACATGTTCAGGAGTAGTTTTAGTCTGGAGACTTCACATGTTCAGGAGTAGTTTTAGTCTGTAGACTTTACATGTTCAGGAGTAGTTTTAGTCTGTAGACTTCACATGTTCAGGAGTAGTTTTAGCTGAAGCAGCCTCCCAGATGCCGTTCAGACACGTACACTGCTTTCTCTCTCCGTAAACCTCACGCTTGAGAAGGGCTCGTGAGTTCTCCGGTGGGTTTGATCAGGTGAGGAACGAGGGCAGGTCATTATGGTGTCCTCTCTGAAGCCTTCCCAGATGCGTGTGATGGAGCATGATCCTGCATCCTGGTCTTCCTGAACGCTGCTGACTTCTTCTCATGACACTGTTTGAAGAAAGCGTCTTCTGGAAACTGGCAGCAGCTCTGAGATTTCGTTTTCAGTCCATCAGTCCGTTGATGACAGCAGCGCACACCGTCACTCCGCCTCCACCTTGCTGTCGCTGTGGTGCTCTGTGTCCATCACTGATCTGTCCACGGATCTCATTCCATCCGTCCATAAAACCACTGAAAAGTCCGTCTTCGTGTATTTCATGCCTCAATCTTGATGCTTCAGCTTGTGATGTTTGGGGAGTGGGGTTGGTGTTTCAGTGTTTCTGAGAACCTGAACTTCTCCAGACTTGGGAACACGGTGGCCCGGGAGGCTAAAGGGTTCCTGCTTGCTTCACGCTCAGTTCCTCACTCGTCTTTTGCTGTTAATTGGCGCCTTTTTTTTATTAACGAACCGTTTGATTGTCTGAAGGTCTCGCTTTAAGAGTTTGGAAGTTTTTACTGCATATTGTGTATAAACTTGTAACATGTCTATATAACGTTATATTTATATATATAATGTAATGAGTAAATAGGAAACACTCTGCGTGTGTGTGTGTGTGTGTGTGTGTGTGTGTGTGTGTGTGTGTGTGTGTGTGTGAGATGAAGCGGAGTTACTGTTTCCAAGTTGTTAAGTTGATTTCTTTTCCTCTAACAGCACGTCCCTGAGTGTTTTATTCCTCTTGCTCCACTCCTCTGTCCTGAAAACTTAAAGTTACAGCTTTGCCTCTGACTGTTACAAAGCGCTGACACTGGAGACTCCTTCCACATGTTACATAAACGTCTCCTTACAGAAAATCTCACCATATCGATGTTTTTAATCTGTTTCTTATTAGCGGAGCATCTGCCGTACAGCTCCCTGTGGACGAGCGGTTACTATAGAAACGACAGCGTAAAATGAATCGACACCTTGAAGAGTGTTTGATCGCTAAACTTGATTGCGGTTTATCGTGACTCAGAGTGTCGTGTAGCTGAGAGCGAGAGAGTTTCAATTTATTATCTGCTCTTCCTTGTTTTTGTTTTTTTGAATAAACGTTAATAAAAATGTGGAACTTTAGCCGTCGCTTCAGTGTCGTGCTGCGTGTTGTGAAATTTTCCTCACATCGTCCTCGCCGTTTTATCCATTTTATCAGTTTCACCTTTACACAGGTGTACAAATGCTGACTAGAGTCCAAGTGCTGCTCTGCACTAAGTATTGGCCCCCCTCTACCCTGTACATGAAAGGAAAGGCAGTCCCGCTGAGCAGATGTGATTTGGAGAGTTCCTCACGGAGAAGATCTGGATCTGAACTGGTTCTCTTTTAGACGATGGTTCATTCTCCGTGGTTGTTTGTATTTAAACGCACTATTAAACGCTTTATTACCTTCCGGGTCACCTTGTATATTTTCAGCTCATCTTTTTTACCTGTAGCGTTTGGGTTAATCATCCTCTGATCTTCATCAGGATCTGTTTCTGATTGGTTGTTGGAGGTTAGCTTCCTTGCTAAACGGAGGTGGTTAGAGGCAGCAGACCTGCTGTAGTTCTGCACTTTATGAGGAGATTAATATTTTATGGATCATCGTGTTGGTGTAATATCTCCTCGCTCCGCGCCCGGCTGACGCAGGAATGCAGACGGAGTAACAGTCTCTCCGTCTCTGCAGAGTCACTCGCTTTTGTTGTAGCGAAAAGTCACTTTGACTGAGCACGGTTACCATGGTAACTGGACCTCGTGTGTGTGTGTGTGTGTGTGTGTGTGTGTGTGTGTGTGTGTGTTCTCAGGACAACTCCATCCAGTTTGGCTGCTTAGTTCAGGGGTTCTTTGTGAATCTGTTGAGTTTTTTTCTGACCAGTGAAATTTAAACCCCTCTGGAGTCGCAGTCGAGTGGAATTCCCAGCCCTTTATAAAGCATTATAACACTCTCACCGTCTGATTCACGACAACACCATGGCAACGTCACTGTAGCACGTTGATAAAGTAGAGAGAGTAAAGCTGGGCCTTTGTTCTCTGTGCGTCACTTTAACAAAACCAAGATAAAACGATGTAAGACAGATTTACTAATCCTGATCATTCTCAACGCGGATTTGGTTGTTTGAACACACCTCAGAACTGGATTAGTTTAACTGGATTAAGTTATCTGAAAAAAGATGATGTATCAAGACTCAGTAATCCAGCTATCTCAGAAATGCAGCTGTCCCGGTAATCCAGCTGTCTCAGTAATCTCATATGAAGAACATGTCCCAGATGTTTACACTATTCCTAAGTGCAACGACATGTTTGATGTCATCACTGATTTCGCTAAGTGTTAAGTAGAGAGATGTTCAGGTTAACTCTCACCTCTCGAATAACTTTGAGTCACATGCTGTAACGTGGCCATTTTATGCACAGTTATGATAATCAGGAATCTTATCTCAGATCATAAAACTCTCGTAACCTCCAGTAACACAGCAGAGCTTGAGATAAACGTAGAAAATGGAAGAAATGTTTTTCTCCAAACTTACAGCAGGTCAGAGAGGATGTCGAGTAATGTCCAGATACCAAAAGTTCAGATCAGAGCTGCATGATTAAAAATGAAAAGTCATGATTTGTGTGATTAAAGCGATTTATTTAGCCGTCCTGAGAAGTCTTTGAAGCCTGAGGGAGCTTAACTCCGTAACGCTCTCTAATGAGGTTCATGTTCCTGCCACGTTCTGCTTTTATTAATACGGTCTTTCCCGAGTCTGGACTGGAGACACTCCGTCACATCGCCGCTTAGCAACCGTCGCCATGCTGTCAACATGTTTACAGAAATCCTCAGTGGCTGTTTACATGCAGAGATTTCCATCAGTCTGGACAAATTCATTACAGTGGATTCTGACTGAGTGTTTACATGCAGCCTAAAGCTTTACACTGTGCGAGCGAATTATTAGGCTGCAGGTAAACGTAACATTCCCTGTGAACGTGTTTTGAATTGTAAACATTGGACGTGCCGATGAATGACACACAAAGATATTTAAAAGAAAATAGTAGCTTTGGGCTACTATAAAAGCAACGGAATGTGGGCGGGGCTTGAGATAATCCTAATTCTCGCAGTTTATGTCAGTAGTGGTGTTGCAGGTGGAGTCTCTGACCAAAGGCTGTCAATCAAGCATGTTCATTAGAATATTAGGCCACGCCCACTAGGACAGTCCTCTGTTTAGTTTAGATTGGTTTAGTTTTTTTAATGCTGTTTTATTACATTTCTATCTTTATTTTTCATTTCAAACATTGCCGAATGTTTATTNATTTTTAAATATTTTATGCCACATTCCTTCAGGATTTGGTGACCAAAGTCTCTCAGTAGACGTGTTGTAGTAATAAATCATAATCCACCACAAATAGCTTAGCATTCGTCAGTGTATTTAATAATAGCGCTACTGAAGTTTCTCTGAGCAGCGCCGCTAAAAGAAAATCTGTGTTTTCAGAGTAGCGTGAGTTTCCTCTGATCTTAGAAAAAAAATACAGACAGCACAATCTG
Organism: Pangasius macronema; assembly: GCA_037577455.1. Taxonomy (NCBI): domain Eukaryota; kingdom Metazoa; phylum Chordata; class Actinopteri; order Siluriformes; family Pangasiidae; genus Pangasius; species Pangasius macronema. The sequence goes on along the minus strand of CM074952.1, from coordinate 521,093 downwards.
GTCTTTTCAGCCTGCGAGGTGGACAATGGGCTATTCTGAGGGAGTCCTCCCACCGTTCAGGACACAAAACACTGGCTGTGTGTAGAAACCGAGAGTCTGAGCGGTGGTACGGCCGTCTCCGTCTCCCGTTACCTCACACGCCTGCCTGAGTACCAGCGTCAGACCTGGAGCACTTTCAGTTTGGGCTCTGTTTATCTCGCTCGCTACGCCGGAGTCCAAAAGTCAGAGTACTGCACTGAAAACATCCTGTTCAGGCCAAATCCTGATGATGTCATAGATTTAATTCTCCTCCTCTCCGTGTGGCTTACTGTAATATTC
>CM074952.1:405367-432072 GCA_037577455.1 Pangasius macronema | reverse complement strand
CTCTCTCTCTCTCTCTCTCTCTCTCTCTCTCTCTCTCTCTCTCTCTCTCTCTCTCTCTCTCTCTCTCTCTCTCATATCTGTACTCTCAGTTGTTGTTTTTTCCCTCTGCATTCTAATACATTACAGTCGTAACGTGGTAAATCTATGCCCCTTGTGCAGTAAATGCCTCTTCTTCCAGCCGCGCATCGTTCAGCTCGTTGCCGTGGTCTGAGTGGAGTGGTAAGCCGCTAAGAGCACATACATAAATCATTTACATGCTTTCTTTTTTGTTCCTTTTAAAAATGCATTGGTTAACTTGTTAAAAGCAGCATCAGAGAGGATCATTCATGTTCTACAGGGAGAAACGTTTTTTTCCTTAAAGGGGTGGGATTGTCTTCATTTACTAACTTATTTTATAGGAAGTTTCTTTTTTTCCCCCTTTCATAGCAGATATGTTTTCATAGCAGTTAAAGACTCCCTAAAAGCAAGAAAAGTTTGAAGCATTAGCAGGCACGTGTGTTTTTTTTTGTTTTTTTTAACATGGATATCACACTGAAGCTGCCCTGGAGGTCCTCAGTACCTAAAGAGTTTCCCTTTTCTAACACCCAGAAGCCTCCTCTGATTTCAGCATTCAGATGAGCAGTGTGTGAAATCAGGAGTGTTGGAGCAGAGAAGACTCCTAACTAGAGCGTACCGGACCTCCAGAACACGTGTTCGCAAATAAACTGGCTCTGATTCTGGGCTGGATCTCCTTCATACCTCTCACACTCTCACAGGCTGCATATTTTAAATTCTTGTATTTATGTTTACTGTTTATTCCAAAGGCGGTTTATGTGAATTACTCCCAGGGGAGCAAATACTAATGAACAAATTCAGGTGACAAATTAAAGGATATTTGTGAGTAAATGAGTGCAGAAAGACGGGTTAACATCTCTCCCTGCGCAGTACTGAGCATGCTCAGATCACCTTCACAGCGCATCGAGCGGACGAGAGGAAAAGACCTGAGTGACGGAGAGAGAGTTGATTGATGGCAGGAGATTCAGTCACTCAGATCGATCCGCTGGCTGTGAACGTGGCTCAGCGCTCGGGGAGCGCGATGCTCAGGCAGTGGTGTGAGATGTGAAGAAAAAAAAAACATTGAGAAGCATCATTAAGGTCGGCCTCCTCGTTACTAACACACTTGGTGTTTGTTTTTCCTTTAATTTGTCACCCGTCTGTGTGTAAATGTACAGATACAGCGCTGTTTAAATGCCTTCGACACTCTGATCTTTTTCAACTCATTTTGTTGTGTATATTTTATGACTTCTGCGTTTTGAGTACAGAAACATTTTACTTTTTTAGACATTATAGAAACTTCACAGAAAAACTTCTTTATTTTTTTTTTTTTTACATCTGTACGTTTATTACGGTTTACTGCTCTTTATCTTATTTTTTATAGAAATGTTTCCACTATGGTCGAAGGCGTCTCTGCTTTCGAGGTTGTGGGCCTGAGACTTTTGCACAGCGCTGTACGTTTAAGCCTGGTGTAATCCAAGCGCTGTGAGAAGGTGTGAAATCCAGCCCAGAAATCAGACTACATATTTCTAAAATATACTGAGCAAATTTCTAGAATATATCTTAATTAATATTATTTTTGTTTTCCATAAAGATAAAACAGTCCATATTTATAGCTTTAACTCTATATCCACACCGAACATCCACACATCTGCCCATTTACACACATATACTCAGGTTTTATGCCTTTGGTGACGCTTTGTTGTCTGCTTTGGAACCTGAAAGGCCGTTTTCTGTGTTGTCATTTCCTGAAGAGCTCACAAGGCACTCTTTACTGCAAACAAGAGAGAAAGAAACAACAAGGGTTGGACATCACGTTGTGGGAGAATAACTGAAGTAACACTTAGTAAAAGTAGGTAAAAAAGTAGTAAAGATTGAGAGCAGTACAGAAAGTTTGTGGAGGAAAAGGACGTGTAAGCAAAGTGCTCCTGCGGCTGTGGACTGTGGAAAGGCTGCTGATGTAAGAGTCACAACATCACATTTAAATGTCCAGTGCAGATCAGTGCATCTTCCTCACGTCTCCTCACTTCATTCCTGCTGCAGCAACAACCACAACGCCACCTGATTTCACTGGTTTTGTTGATTTAAAAAAAACACGTTGAGACAGAAATCCTTTGACCGATGCATAGACGTGTACCCACGCTGTTCCTGAGGCACGCTGATGACATTTTTAACACCTGCTTACACAAGAGCTCCAGCTGTTCCTTCCCTCGTTCTGCGCATTTCCCCCAGCCCTGGAGAACGCACGCAACATCACACACCGCGTCTCAAGCATAACCTTCCTGGACATGGCAGCACATTAATTAGATTCTGCTTTGGAAAGCAGCGTCCTTTATAAACACATCGGCTCCTGTTCTTATTTACGCTAACACTTCACATCCCAAGCACTTAAAAACTCCTACTCCTTCCTCACAGCTACTCCGAGTCTGCAGCGAGAACAAAGATCGCTCGAGTTACTGCTAGTCTGGGAAGAGTGCCAAAATATGTGCACAAAAGCATTCAGATAACTCTACAATTATTTATTCGTGAAAATAAGCAAGAACTAATATATAAAATAAAGAGCACATGCAATGAGAGATATTATACTGTACTTCTGGGAATGTGGTTATAGGACATAAAGGACCAGTTTTACCTCTGACTGTTCCAAAGCACTGACACTGGAGACTCCTTCCAAAATGTCAAATAAATCTTCTTAATAGAAAGCTCAACAATTACACACTTTACCTTATTGAGAACAATGAAGTGAAGTGAAGTGACTTTGTGGCCAGTGTGGTGACCCATACTCAGAATCTGTGCTCTGCATTTAACCCATCCAAGTGCACACACACACACACACACACACACACACACACACACACGTGAACACACACCCGGATCAATGGGCAGCCATTTTAGCTGTGGCGCCCGGGGAGCAGTTGGGGGATCGGTGCCTTGCTCAAGGGTCTCACCTCAGTCGNGGTTACAAGTCCGACTCTCAGACCATCAGGCCACAACTGCTCCCAATTAGGACATTTTTAATCCACCTGCACTTAGGGTTAGATTATGTGGGGCGTGTGGAGCGGTTATTAGAATGAAAGCACTATAACAGGCCCCACTGTTAGAAATGTGCTGATATAGAAAATAAGTTTCTATAGTTACACCTTCTGCCCAATCAGAATGGAGAAGGCAGCTGCACCGGGCGATAATTTCATTTACGCAACAGTTAGTTCTGGTCTTTTCATCTGATTGCTCGAGCGGTGTTCCAGGAGTGCTGATATTTAGTAGAGAGCACTGGAACATTTCTCTGTTTGTGCCACTCGGCTTGTCTGTATTGGCTCATAACTTTCCACTTCTAGCACTGAAACTGTTAGCACCCTTACTGCAGGCATGTTCCAGCCCAGTTACATCTCAAAATCCACACCAAAGTCCTGAAACCTGCCCCGAAATCCAGCCATCGGAAAGGGAGAGATTGTTTTTTTTCTCGGCCATTGCGTGGTCATCATGGTGCACACTCGTTTCTGATCTACTCCTTAATCCCCTTTTTCTCTCCAAATCTTTGCAGTACAGTATAATACTCTATCGTACTTACAGTTAGCGGCTTTATGCAGTTTATCAAACATGCTAATGGTGTGCATAGCTAAACAACGTCCTCTGACAACAACAACACAGAGGAGGTGGTCTAAGTGTACGTCTAATTATTAGAATAAATAAGCTAGCCTCACTCTCTCACTCTCTCTCTCTCTCTCTCTCTCTCTCTCTCTATTATAAATAAATACAATAAAACACATCAAAACAAGGTTTAATTTTTGACATCCGCATTAAAGCCCTTGCAGTTAAGAAATGCCTTGATGCTGATTTGTTTCTGGTAAGGGTGTCAGTTCTGTCGACTCATTACACAAGAGAAAGAAGACAAACCCTAAGGTCTAACCCTAAGGTCTAACCCTAAGGTCTAACCCTAAGTCTAACCCTAAGGTCTAACCCTAAGGTCTAACCCTAAGTCTAACCCTAAGGTCTAACCCTGAGGTCTAACCCTAAGGTCTAACCCTAAGTCTAACCCTAAGGTCTAACCCTAAGTCTAACCCTAAGGTCTAACCCTAAGTCTAAGCTTTTTAGGCTTTTTCAGGGCTGGAGAGTTTTTCTGAGAACTGGCAACCCAGGTCCTAGCTGCATTACCTGTATAATGGATCTGCCTATACACAGCAGTGATCACACACTAGAATATGAATGAAATATTATTGCATGTGTACTTCATATGATTAAATGTTGGTCCTATCCATCAAGTCAATGCCCAACCACTAGAGGGCACTCTTCCCCAAATTCTGCGAAGTCTTGCCGGTTGTTACCTGTTTGATACGTTCTGAGCCGTTTATTATCTGCCTATTGTGTATAGCCCTTAATTCCCAGTCCCTCTCTTACCCCTGTGCATGGATTGTGGATTTGTTGTCCAGCGAATGGAGTCTCACAACACATCTAATTTTTGTTTGTTAGAACAAAGACTCATCACTTGACTTCTCAATTTTTAAAATGAAGCATATTTTCATGCTCTCACACATTCTTCATTTGTACTCTGATTATTATTTTGGTATTTGTGGTTACTATATCATTTAAAGTGGAGCATTTATCCTGTAGGCTCCTGTCATGCACTACAAGAAAAAATAGTAGGGTGGACAAGTGAGCCGTAAGCGCTGAAGGGGTCAGAAGCCTGACAGCAGAAATGGGACATCTGACTCAGCTTGTGTGAATCCACGTAGATACATCACTTCTGCTTCAGCACTGACACGACGACAGCATGACACACGTTTGATTGCAAGTATGTCGTGCATGATTTCAGCACTGCTGTGGCATGCAGTTTGATGCTGACTGTGTATCTGCACAGGTCTGATATTTAACATTAACATTACACATTAACTGTTTGTGAAATGTGCTGCTTAAACATACCTTTTGGTGTATTTTGATGTTAACAGGAAGCCAGTTCTCAGTTAAAGCGTAAAGCATTATGAAGCACGGAGCAGCCTTCTGTTGCCTGACTTATACAGCACAAACCCAGTAGCTGTCTTTTCCTAATCACAACATTTTCTAGTCAAGTGTGTTAGATAAAGACATGAAAGATTTCATTTGCAAATTTTTTTGATTCCATCGTGCTATTATTGGTGCAAGACACGTGGCAGGATTCCAGTGGAACCTTGGGTAATGACCTTCACTAAAGTTCACGCTGGTGAGAGTCCCTACAGAACACACTTGGAGGAATGAGACACTTTTCATTCTTACACACTTAAGTGGGAATGCACAAACGAGTGGTTACAGTGGTACAGGGCCTAGGAATTGGTATATCCTTAAAGATGGCAGACTTCTGAACAGTTTCTGAAGGAAGTAGGATTGAGGAGGCATCAGTTAGCCTCAGGTGTGTAGTGTTTGTGCACAGCCCGTGTTTGGTATTGTTCTGTTTGGTGGCACTAGCGGTAAGCAGCATTGAGCATGTTTATCTAAGAAAACACGCAAGACTGGTGTCAGGTGAACCTCAGAAATAACCTGTGGGATCTTGTATATGGACAAATGAACTCTCACTTACTTTTTCTCCTGGGCCTTGTTGAGGAAATGGACGACCACGGCCTTTATTACCATGACTACAATGATCAACCCAATAAGCCCTCCGATCACGGATACGATGATTACCGTCAATGTGTTGTCCACTTCTTTAACTGTTGGCCAAAGTAACAACAGAAGATAAATTACACATTGAATTATTATCAATATTTTATAAAAGCCTGCAACAACAGATAAATACTGTACTGTGGAAACAGATGCACAGTAACAGTACAGCTTATACTATGAAAGGCATCATGCTTTCCCCAAAATAAACAAAATGTACTTTTGTCTTTTAAACATTTAGTAAAGAGCCCCAGACTGGCACATAGGGCCGGATGTAAATTGGGACAGTTAAACTTAGCAGCATTTATTTTATGACTAGATAAGTGAAACTCAAAACTTATGCGTCTTTCCGTGCAACAGGAACAACACGACTTCATTATTGTATAGCATGGTGGTGGCAGCATGGTGTTGTGGGGATGCTTTTCATCGGCAGGGACTGGAAAACTGGTCAGGATTGAAGGAAAGATGGATGGCACGAAATACAGGGCAATTCTTTAAGATGGAGACTGGGACAGAAGTTCACCTTCTAGCAGGACAATGACCCAAACATACTGCGAAGGGGGGGGGGGGGGGGGTCTTATACACACTCAAAATTTCTGTTTTTTTGTCTTAATTATTATTTGTGTCACATTAGAAATATTTTGCAAATATACTTAAATATACTTACATATACTTCAGAGTGTTGTGTAAATCATGTAAATGGCACAAACCCCCAAAAACATAATTTAATTCCAGGTTGTAATGCAACAAAACACCAAGGAGGGTGAAAACTTTCACAAGGCAGGGTCCTCAGGGTCCGCATTAGTAACTAGCATGGTCCATCAACACAATAGCAATGGTGTAAAAAGGTCAACAGAGGCCCCGTTTCCTAAAAGGGCGAAAGAAAGCACATCTCCCCAAACAGCTACTCCTGAATTTTAACCAGTACACCACTGAGTCCATAATAACATACTTCATAACAGCGTGGTGCTCATGCTGCAGCTCAGAGGAGAGGAAAGCACTCCATGGCTTCATCAAAACAGCAAAAACAATCACCGGATCATAAAAATGGAAGGAACGTTATAGAAATCACAGTACCTGCTCAGAAACGAACACTTCAGAAGAGGAAAGCCTTTATTTGTCACATATACATGACTTCACTTCTCATATCCCAGCTTCTTAGGGGTTGGGGTCAGACATGATATGGTGCTCCAGAGCAGAGAGCGTGAAGGACATTGCTCAACCGTCCAACAGTGGAAGCCTGGTGGTGTTGGGCCTTGCACCTTCAACCATCTGATGAGTAACCCACTGCCTTAACCACTGTGGCACCACTGCACAGAAAGAGCTGACTCCCCCGTACACCCCCCAGCCCCACCCGTTTACCCCTCTGCCCTCCAGAAAACGTTACAGGATCCTCTACGCCCAGCTTCTTTCCCAGAGCTCTTACATTACGCTGCTCAGCTTGCAGACACTGTGTTTACTCTCCCGCCATAACACCACCTCACAGCTATTACACATGTTCTGGACCTATATGCTTCCTATAGGCGATTCAAACCTAAGTGCAGTAACTGTGAAGAATCATTATGTGCAATCCCTTATACTGCACTTACATTGTGCAATACTTTATAGTGCATTTATATTACACCTGTCTTCATATAATTATTTATTCTGATATCATTCCACAACCTCCTGTGAATACAGCTACAACCACTTAACAATACAAACTCGGGGAGTAGTAGCTCTTTTTTTCCATTTTAACTCCTTGCACTTTAGTACACTGATATTTCTAGCTCATGAATTTGTATGAGTTCTTATTTGTATCCTTTATTTTATATCTATTGTCTTACCCTTGATGGCATCTATTGGCTTTCTCCAAATGATGTCTGTAGTTTCTGTTAGTTCCTAGTCGGCTTTTTCTCATTAGCATTGCTATCTGTATTAGCAAACAGTCACCATCTTAAGGATGCAGTGTGTGACTCAAACATCCCTTGTGCTGATTAAGCACTGACTGTGCGCCATTGCCGTCATGGCAGGATATTGATATTGCATCTACTGCATCTTCTTCATATGTAGCTTTCATAGACACCACTCCCACGTTGAGCCCTAGCCACACAATACACCACACACTGGCCGGAGTAGCTGACCCTATTGACTAGACTTTTTTCTGGAGATGCCGAGCAGCAAGAAACATGAACAATGAGCATGAGAATCCTCAACAGCTCTTGTACAAGCTCACTGGACCCAAGCTGAAGGCAATGTTTGCATTGTGATAGACCACCACAAACATTGGATTCAAGCCCTATAAATGGGAAAATATGCTCCTGTGGATGATTCATCAAGGCACAGCCCCAAATACAGTGACGTGAGAAGTGAACTGCGAACTGAAACACCTGCTGTCTGATCCTACAGTGCTCACAATGCCCAGCTGAATGAAGACTTTCTCACCACAAGGTTTGCCCCCTTAGTCAATTCATGAGCACAAAACCTCTTATTGTATTCCCTGTCAGTGTGGTTTCTGTACATTTTGATGGCTGGGTAGAGAAGACTGTCAGCCTACTTGGGAACAGAGACCCAAACTATGTCAATACATGTTCCATTTCTTGTTGGCAGCATGCAATTTGACCGCCCTATGCTGAGAGACAATATTATGGAGAAACTGATTAAAGAACAGTTCAGGGAAGCAAATGTTCTGAACACACTGCAAACTTGTTGAGATTGGGGATGAGAGCAAGAGAGCACAGAGAGTAAGATAGTGTTGATCTGGCCATAAGTGACAGTAAGGCAAAAGGAAGTCATCATTCATGCACATATAGTACGCTGCTGTAAAATGTAAACTGCCAACCAATCTAGACACCACTGCCCCAGCTGTGCTATTTGACCCAAGCCAAAAGAACATACAGTTACACACTGGCAGCAGAAATGGCCGCACAGGAATCCCCTACTCAAACCCAGTAAGCATGATGGAATAGTACAGACAGATAGAGCCATCTCTCCTCTTGCCCTGGTGCTGAAGCCAGCTTATACATAAGTGTAGGATGTCTGGGCAGCTGACCAGGTCAGATAAGCCATTTGACAGACAAACCACAAGGGATTGTGAAGAAAATTCTCTATAAGGAATTAACTCGAGTGTCCTGCACAGAGCCCTAACCTCAACCCCACTGAACACGGACGAACATCAATGCAGATGGTGCACCGAGTTTTTTCCCAACCTCACTGATGCTCTTGTGGCTGAATGAGACGATTCCCTGCAGCCATGTTCACACAGCAAAGGCGTGACCGACTCCATATAAACGCCCATAGTTTATAAATGGGATGTACAACAAGCACATAGAGGTGTGATGGTCAGGTGTCCACATACTTTTGGCCATATAGTGCATATGTCATCAGATTCATCTGGATTACAAACGACACACAAATTGTTCCAGACAACCAAACCAAACCAAACCAATGTGCTCTTAAAGTACAGTTTAAGGGTAAAATTCATTATTTGTCAGCAGGGCTTTAAAAACTGAAAAATGCTCCTTGCATAATTATTTAACGACTTTAGAACATTTTGCTTCAATAACAGTTAATAATAAGTCTTTGTGTAAGTTCATACCAGATTTGCACACAGTTTGGGAGGGATTGTCACCCATTCTTCCAGGCAGATTTGCTCCAGGTTCTTCACGTTAGTTGGATGTTATGTGCTGACTGCAATTTTCAAGCAGTTCCTCAGATTCCCAGAGGGAGTCAGATCTAGACTTTGACTTGGCCACTGTAGAACACTCACCATGTAGACCTCAGAGGTCAAAACAATGGGATCTACTCGCTTCTTTCTTACTTCCTTTATACTTTATAACATGTAAGTTTTTTTTGCAGTGAAGGGGAGCTGCAACTCCATTCACCCCAATTCCCTAAGAGCCCTGTGTGGGATCTGCTCCCTTAACATGCCTCTTTGGAATCTATGCAAGATGTGCTCTTCTGCTGTTGTAGCCCATCCACCTCAAGGTTTGACGTGTTGTGCATTCTGAGATGCTTTTCTGCTCACCACGGTTGTAAAGAGTGCTTATTTGAGTTACTACAGACTTCCTGTCNGCTCAGAGCAGACTGGCCATTTTCTTCTGACATCTCTCATCAACGAGGTGTTTCCACCCACAGAACTGTTGTTAATCTATAGTAAATTCTTCTTCTTCTTTTTCTGCTGATACTACTACTACTACTACTACTACTAATAACAATCATAATATTAATAATCATAATAATAATAAGAATAAAAATTTATCCAACTCAATTTATCCAACAATTCTATCCAATTGTTAACACTATTAGCATTTTGACAAAAATAAACAAAAAAACACCAACACATAAACAGTATTCTGAAGGGTTTAGAAAGAGTCTTACGCTGGTCAACAACGATGAGGTTGAATACGGCACTGTGGTTTCGGTTCTTCTCTTTGGGGTTGCGGGCGAAGCAAGTGTACTCGCCCTCATCCTCGAAGGTGACGTTCCACAGCAGGACAGAGATGTTGCTCTCTTTACTGGAGCCCACGAACATCACACGCTCATGGAAGATCGTCACATGGGGCTCCAGACTCTCAGCTGGGATGACTCCTTCACAAAGCTGAAGGGAACAGAATCTTTACCAATATGTGGAGATGCATCATACCACCTCTAGTGTGTAGAACCTGCTATGGAAAATACTTATATAGATGATATTGTTTTATCTGTTTTACAATTCATATATATACCTAACAAACTTCTCTACGTTCCTGGACCAGGGCGGTTTCCTGTGGAACTAGTGGAGACATCCCATGTGCTTGTTTCCTTGCCACTCTAATAGTTTGTTTCATGCTAATAAGCCTAATTTTGTTAAATAAGTGTGTATTTTCTATTTAACATATGGCTATACTTGCAGTGTTTAACTGTAGACTCTTATCTTTTATCTAGAAGTATAATCTATAGGTTTGCTCATCATATGCATGACTAACACTTCATAGTTAGCTAATGAATTAATCAGAGGTAAAATATCCTGGAAATAAACAATATCTACCATTAGCTATACTTTCCCTTGCAGCCTAGCCAGTGATGCTAATTACTGGAGCTAATGCTAGTCTAACCTGGTATTATATTAGATCAAGTGTTAGCGCTACTTAGCAGTGATCTTTTATAGGCCACCCAATAAGGGTCACAGTTTCAAGGTGATGACAAGGAAGCAAGCACAGAGGATAACTTTAAGGTAAGACTGTGAGGATGATCTGCACTAATCAAAAGGGATGAAGGTCTCACCTTATCCATGGTCCCATTGTCATTATACCTCCAGTTGAAGTACAGGTTCTTGATGCCAATACAGCTACTGTAGGTACAAGGTAAGAGTACAGAGCTACCATTCATCACCTCAACAAAGCTAACCTTCCCCACTGACACTTCCAGCGCTTGTGCACACCACACCCCTGAAAGAGAGAGAGAAAATATATTACACCACATAGAGAGAGATTAAAACAACAACTAAAGCACTTCTTAGCAAGTTCCTTTACGAGAACTGACCAAAGTAAAGCCACAGTAAAGTCAAATGTCTGAAAGAGTTTTTATTCAATAACAACACCTCACCCAATTATTATCCTCATTACAGAGTTAAATGGGGTTCTGCTCTCTGCACTATAACCTCCCGGCATTACAGAAACAGGAACAGTAAACTCCTTCATGCATTACTTTCCTTCTTCATGCATTACTTTCCTTCTTCATGCATTACTTTCCTTAATGTCTGTTAGTTCACTGACAGCAGCTTTCTTTCTTTATACAGTTTAAAATAAGGGAAAACAATTTTACACCATGTTCACATTAACTGTAGTAGTAGATGGTGAACTGTGCATTACGGATAACCGGACAAGAACTAACTTGTGTGTGTGTGTGTGTGTGTGTGTGTGTGTGTGTGTGTGTGTGTGTATGGGAAGAGATCTCTAATTATCTTCAGTATTTATAGATGCTAATCAAATCCAAAATAAAAAAGATTACTAGGCTTCTGTGTGTTGTCACTGAAGTTATTTTCAAAGTGAAAGTTGTTGCTCTAAAATGCACCTAAATACACAAACTGATGCTACAGTCTTCAGAAGATTTCCACTGAAACCCCACAGCGGGCTGCGACTCATGACCTCAGTATTTAAAAGAGCTCTGCTATGGCTCTGGTCTCTGCATGCTGCCCCCTTCAGGTTAGTGGGGGAATAAAACCTCATTTCAATTCTCTTCACTTAGTTTCATCCGCTGGTTTCCTTTCGCTGTTTGGGGAAAAGCTAGAAACAGGGAAATTCACTTCTACAGTCGTCTTGTACACAAAATCATCATAATGATTAAAATGTTTGATGTAAAATTCAAACTAACNTCATCAAGAGCCACAAGACTTCAACATTTACAGGAATCAGAGGGAAAAGCTCCCGTACTGAGCTCCTTTATCTCTCTTATCTGTTGTTAAGATCATTGGCCCACTGTTTTCTGCCCAGGAGTGTGTGTACTAATAAATTCTGTAGGGTCACTAATACAGTGCAATACAGTTATACTGGTTATAGTGGTGCTGTAATAAAAGTCTCAGTATGTCTGCAGGATAGACTGATCTCCTGGACCTCACAGCTACAGGAATATTTTATTTATAATACGACTGAAGATTTCACTCCATACTACTACTTACCTTATACCATATACACATAAATAATCTTTAGCCTGCATACAGGACCTTGTCTGTCTTTATCGTTTCATATCATTTACTATTTTCAGGTGGACAGTTACATGTGTGTAAGAGCTTTGTGAGTGTGTGGGAGAGAAGTGTCGATAAGGCTGATCTGCATACGGGCCGAACGCCAGCCGAGAATCCACTGCAGGAGCACAGATGAATGTGACTGAGAGTGTGTGGCAGAGACGTTTTACCCCAGACATGAGATTATCAGGTCAAGCGAAAAGGTGCAAGGAAGAAGAGCGTAAACAGAAGAGGGGAGCGTTAGTTATTTTCTGACTCCCACTCTGGTATTTTCAACATGTGCTGAAAGGACTGGGCTCACTGGCTATTTTTACATACATCCGTGTCATCTCAATATTTCATTGCTTGCAAAGATACTATTTTGTGTTGTGTGTGTTGTGTGTGTGTGTGTGTGTGTGTGTGTGTGTGTGTGTGTGTGTGTGTGTGTGTGTGTGTGTGTGCTGGCATGAAGTGAAGATTGCACTGGTAAACATGCTCAGTGTAACGTGCTCAGCTGTTAGCCGAATAGTTAAAGGCAGCAGAGGAGTGATCAGAAACACTTGTGATGTGTGACATACCTACAGCATGTGTTTGTGTTACAGAATGACTGTCATTTCTGCAGTCAGCGTGGGTCAGCTGCTTACCTGCCACTGTTATAGCAGGCTGTTAAATCCAAGGACAGTAAAAATCATTTTAATCCTGAAGTGGTAATGATGATGTGGCTATAGAGCAGACGGTCAGCAAACATGCTTTAAATGATCTGATGTAATTAAGCTGCTTAAGTCAATATTAGACAAATAAACGTGAAAGTGAATTTAATCAGTAAAACTGTTTGTAGTTTGTTGCCATTAATGTTCTAAATTGATTATTATTATTATTATTATTATTATTATTATTATTATTATTACACATTGCAGGCGTTTCTGATGTAAGCCAGCTGTGTCTTGGGGTCACGTTGTTGAAAGAAAATTCCTTCAAACAGAAAATGTTGAGCAGCAGAAGAAGAAAACAGACGAAATATCTGACTCGGGTGTGTATTACAGCCCAGATATAATGAGCCTCAAAATGTGATGCAGCAGCCTGTGTAGAGAGAGAGAGAGTGTGTGTGTGAGTGTGTGTGAGTGTGTGTGATATACTTGATCTATACTTGATCTCTTGGTGCGGTCATGTCCTCACATGGGTTTTCATACCACTGCCATGTGGATGACACTCAGCTCATCTTCTCCTTCCCTCCCTCAGACACTCATGTTTCTGCTCGGATATCAGCACATCCTTCAGACTTCTCATCATGGATGCAGCTCATCAGCTGAAACTTAATCCCACCAAAACTGAACTGCTGCTCATCCCAGGTGATTCATCCCCATCTCAGGATCTTGCAATCTCCCTGGACAATTCNTTCTCCTCTATAACATCAGAAGAATTCGTCCATTTCTTTCCACACAGGCTACACAGGTGCTTGTTCAGTCCCTTGTCCTTTCGAGACTGGACTATTGCACCTCACTCCTGGCAGCTCTGCCTCTGAGCGCCATTCGTCCCCTGTAACTGATCCAGAAAGCAGCTGCACGATTGGTTTTCAACCTTCCTCAGTTCTCCCACACCACCCCATTGCTGCGCTCCCTCCACTGGCTTCCTGTAGCTGCTGTATCAGATTTAAAACACTGATTCTGGCCTACAAAGCCAAAAACGGACCAGCACCCGCTTATCTCAAAGCTCTTATCACACCTCGCGCTGCACCACGCTCCCTCCGGTCCTCTAGCACTGCTCGACTGGTCCCTCCATCTCTCAGGGCACAAGGAAGACCTGCATCCAGACTCTTCTCTGCTCTGGGCCGAGGTGGTGGAATGAACTTCCCCTAGATGTTCGAACAGCTGGCAGTCTTCAAACAACGTCTAAACACTTACCTCTTCATAAAGTACTTAAGTTAGCACTTCATAAAGTACTTAAGTTAGCACGTCTGAGCGCTTGTCTATCACCTCCCCTACAGAGTTTTGGACTGATGGTGTTCATAGTCTGTGACCTACTGAGCCAATATCAGAGTGTATTTATTGATAGAGACTTCAAAGCACTTCTGTAAGTCGCTCTGGATAAGAGCACCTGCCAAATGCTGTGAATGTGTGTGTTATTGTGTATATTGTGTATGTTTAAAACTAATGCTGAATGTGTATATGGTGTGTGTGTGTTTACATGTATTTTTGTCTCTGTGTGTGTGTGTGTCTGTGTGTGTGTGTGTGTGTGTGTGTGTGTGTGTGTGCGTGATGCAGGCTCAGTTGGGGATGTGCGAGAGCAAGAGGAGCTGTGTACAGTGTCAGGCCTGGAAGACCGGAGAGATGAAAGGAGACAAGTGCAAGGGCTGTTCATTTACCATCAAGATTGTGGATGAGCTGAAGGACAGTGAGTAAAGAAGGAGGGGTGGAGGGGTAGAGGACAGAGTGATGGATGGAGAGGTTGATAAATGAGTTGGTGAGTAGATATGGATAACACGCAGAGGAATGGGTGGATAATGAAGAATGGGTGGATGTGGGTATGGACAGACAGATGAATGGATGGATGGATGGATCAATGGATCAATAGGAAGATGGGAGGATAGAGAGGTTTATAATTGGGTTGGTGAGTAGATAGGGATAATACACAGACAAATGGGTGGATAAGGAATATGTGCTGGATGGATGCATGAGTGATGGATGGATGAGTGATGGATGGATGAGTGATGGATGGATGAGTAGGTGGATGGATGAGTAGGTGGATGGGGGTTGAGTATATATAGATAACTCACAGATATTATGGATAATGAAGGACGGATGGGGGAGTAGACACAATACTTTGATAGATGAATAAAGAAATAATGGACAGATGGAGGAAAAGATGAATGGATGGATGATAGAAAGAATGATATGTGTGTGTGTGTGTGTGTGTTTTAGAAGATAAAGTGATAGAGACGTGTGAGTATCGTGATGAAGAAGATGACTGTACGTTTCACTACACGGTGAATTATCCTTCTAGTTACACTGATAAAGAGTACGAGGTGGAGGTGCTCAAGAAGAAAGGTACACACACACACACACACACACACACACACACACACTCGCACACACACACACACACACACACACACACACACACACANTTTTTTTATACTGTGTGTTTTATCTTTATAGTGACACTGATATAGAGTCCGTGTGGGCTGCGCTCAATAACACATACACACACACACACACACACACACACACACACACACACACACACACACACACACACACACACTTATCCATCAGAATTACTACAGACATGTCTGGAAAACTAATCCCATCTGAATAGTGCTTAGGACAAGTGCTAATTATTCCCGTGTGTGTGTGTGTGTGTGTGTGTGTGTGTGTGTGTGTAGAGTGTCCTCCTGGAGGTTTTCTCTGGTTGATTCCTCTCATCATGTTCCTGATGCTGTTGTTGGGTCTCTTACTGCTGTGCTGCTGGAAATACTGTGCATGCTGCAAGGTATATATATATATATATATACATACACACACACACACACACACACACACACTCGCACACACACTCACACACACACTCACACACACACACACACTCGCACACACACACACGTTTATCTTGGTTATACAGTATATAATAAGATCCTATATAATCATCTCTCATGTTAGCTGTAAAGTGCGGTGCTATTATTATTTTATTTAATTGATATGTTAATGATTCTGTATATAAATAAATATATTAATAATTTTTTATTTGACGCATAATTTGTCACGTTTACGTGAGTGTATGAGTGTTTTCTGTATGTCCCCATGTGGTGTCTCTCGCTCTCTCAGAGCAATATACAATATTTTAGTTAATTAATTCACCTAATTTTTCTGAATATTGAATTGTTTCAGTACTAAATTTTAATATTTATTTAAAATTTTTATATGTAATAATAATTTTAATCAGTGTTTCAGCCTTTTTTCATTGTTTTTTTTGTCTGCTCCTAATATCAGTGCCCCAGGTCATGTGTTGTACTTTTACTTTTAGAAATAAGCCCCGCCCACTCCGACATCACTGCCATTAATAACACATAATAAGACATTAATAATGCATAATAACACTCTTAATTTTAAATATTTTTGCATTTTATAATAACAGACTGTTCCAGATGAAGATGGCACGCTTCCGCTGTAAAGGCATTAACATGTTTAATAAGTTCCTTGAGGAACGACTCATACGATATATTTATTTTATTATATATACATACAGTAAATATGTTTATAATATGCTTCTATGTGTTTAGTCTCGTCCTGTGCATTACCTCCATCTCTGTAGTTAAAGTGTGTGTGTGTGTGTGTGTGTGTCTCAGGCGTGTCTGGCCCGGCTGTGTGCCTGCTCTCCGTGCTGTGCGATGGGTAATTTATCACTTTTATCCTACACAGTCTGGATTTTATGGTGTGACTTGATGTTGGGAATTCTTCTTCATGTCAGTCAGTCATGGTTCTGGTTCTGTATGCAGGTCGTATGGTGGGATTTAAAGAAGATCACTACATGCTGCGTCAGTCCTTACTGAGCTCGGATCACTTGGACACGCCGCTGGTTCGGACCGGGCCGCCCAAGAGCACAGATATCGTGCGCTGGAAAGTGAAAGACAACGTCCACCGCGGACCGAACCACCCTCAGAACCAGATCCAACCCAACCCCAAAGAAATCAGTGAGAACTTAACGCTAATATCAGTCTTAATATCAGTGTTAATAAAGTTCATAAATTCTCCTTTAGACCAGATGAAGTTGTTCAGTGGAGACGTGTTTGCTGTGTGAAGTTAGCTAATTAGCTAATTAGCTAATGCTAATGTAGCTAACGAGTCCTGGAAGTCTCTTTCACCCAGAATGCTTAGCGGCGAAGTTTAGTGACACAGCGTGACTTCCTGTCCTCTATAAACTCCACCTAAACCTCACCGTGTATGAGTGACGCCATCTTCGACAACCGCAACCCCACACCTCGCTATAACTCCACCCCTTCCACATAAGCCCCGCCTCCCAAACTTATAAAGTGGAACTGCAGCAGGAAGTGAAGCGAGTGACAGTAAAATTCCATCTTGTGATTAAATGCATCATTACAGACTGTTGGTAAAGTTTTAGTCAGTTGTTTGAATTGAAATTATAAAGATTTCAGTGTGTATTTATTAGCTAAAATGAACATACAGTAACTCTAAACATTTCTCAGCTGAGTGACGACGTTTACGGTAAAGTGACATTTTGGATATTTTATTGAAATCCATAACTGAGGTGTTCATTAATAAATGATTGGGGTCGTATATGATTTAAAGCATTTCATATTTATTTAAATGTAATTTCTTTCAGTTTGAAGCTAAAATTAAGTAGTTTGATAACTGAAAAGAAGCATTTTTGCCTGCAAACTCTTGAATATTAATTTTTTTGTTCATTTTCCTTCTCTTCAGTCGATGTCCCTCTCTCACTGCGGCTCCACAGACAGTTTTCTGACGAACTTTCACGTCCAGAAGCTCGCAACACTGAACTCCTCAAACAGGAAGTGGAGGAAAATGTGAGTCACATGTTCACCAGCACATTAACACTGTCTTTACTTTAGATTCCTCTTTGCATTATATCTCTCAGTAATATCTCAGTGAAGCCTCAAAGCAGCAGCATCTCTGTAATAGAAATATGATTTTTAATTAACGATAATTAGAAATGTTTTAATGAGATTAATGACCTCTGTGTGTTTCTTTCAGCTGATTAATGCATTCAGACAAGTTCCCGGTGTTCAGCGAGTGCAGAAAACCAGATTCAGGTGAGATCACGAAGCAGAGCGACTTAAAGTCAACCTGAACTTCAGAAAATATGAAATAATTTAAGAGAGAAGAGTGAAAGCAGTCAGCACGGTTAGTGTTACTGCGTCATAAAATACCAGAGCCAATCAGGTTCCGGTATGCGGATGATGCCCATGTGGCACTGGTTCGTGGATTGGGTTGCATTTACATTTTGAATATTTAAAAAATCTGGAATTGACATGGAAAAAAAGTGTTGCTTTTGTGCTTCTGTGGATTTTTCTGATATATTCTGATATTTATTTTTTTGCCTGCTTTATTTACTGAGTGTGTTTACTGACAGATGTTTGGTAAATTCTTTTTCACAGGACACAGAGAAATGCAGGGAAGAGGTAACGTTATAAATATAGAGTCCCGTATGAGGTAGCAAACTGTTTATCGTTCAGATTTATTAGAAATATCCTGAGTTATACTCAGACCTGCTTCCCCTTCATCAGGCAGAACAACACCATCGTGGACACGGTTCTCTCGGCTCCTCGCTCCAGCTACCCCGAAATCGTTACCCTGACAGACAAACAGGTGCGGACTGGGACTTTCAGCAGTATGAGAGTAGTGCCGGGATACTACACCGTGGCCACGGACAGAGGTGAGAGGTTAAAGAGGGAACGATGTCAGGTTGGAGAATGCGTGAAGTCTAAAGTCTGGTTAAAAATCTGAACGTGTTCTGCGTTTGCGTCTCAGAGGCGACGGGAGCGGTGGAGCTGCAGGAAGGCGTGGAGTCTGTGGATGTTCGGGTTCCACTCTTCATCAAAGATGAGGATGATGATAAGAAACAGCTGCTGGTGGAGGCCATCGACGTTCCAGTGGGAATCGCCACCATCGGAAAACGCTACGTCAATATCACAGTGATTAAAGAACACGGTGAGCCTCACTCGCCCTCGTCCACTTCCCCTTGAACACTTCTGAGGGTTTTTCCAGGTTTGTTCGATTTTACAGGAATTCAGTCAGCGTCTCTACGGACTTTCTAACACAATAAGCTTTAAATAAACTATATATAAAGATCACCAAAACAAACTGAACAAAAGGTGTCAAAGCAAAATCAACCAATCAGAAGAGGAGGGCGGGAACAAGGCAAGACACGCCCTTACACCGTTACCTAGACTAAGGTTATAACACAAGAAGGCATATACGTAGTATTAGTTTAGTTAGCAAGCCAACATTAATTAAATGTAATTATATGTGAATATTTGTAAAAATATATAACAGGAGTGGTTTATTTGTTTTATTTATATATAAGGTACATGTATTAATTATTGTTTCAGCTACGTGCACTGCCGTCCAATATTATTGGCACCCTTCAGGAAAATGAGCAAAAATTAATATTTAAAAAAACCCACACATAACAAGTGATATTTTGCTCAAACGTTCTGCTTAATTTATTTATTTTTTTTTATTTATAAGTTGTGGAATGTTTTCACTGGTTTCAGCATTATAATTTCCACGACAGGGTTCAATTCCAGAGGCTGAGATGGTCTTTGAGAAGCAAAACATGGATTTTGCATTTCTTTTATGGTTTCTGTGTTGATTTGGTTTCGAGAAAAGTGTTTTTCTGTTAGAGCTTATTTATAGTAAAATATGTTTTGTGTACTGATTACACATCTAAATGTGTTAATTATGTGTGTGTTTGCAGCTAAGAGCATTCTGACCTTCCTTCAGCCCTCGTACACGTTCTCTCGGCAAGACGGCGTAGCTAACATCCCGGTTAGCCGCGACATCATTGAGGACGGTCGCACTCAGGTCACCTACTGCACCCGCGACCTCACCGCCAAGGACAAGAAGGTAAGGTCAAAGGTCAAGGCTTAGATTAATGTATGTTAACCTGATGTGTACTGTGATTATTGTGTAAATCAAAAACGTTGTTATGTTTGAACCCCTCAGGACTATATCTCAGTGGATGGAGATCTTATATACCAGACTGGAGAAACTCAGAAGATGGTTCCTGTGAAGCTGCTGGAGCTAGGTGAAGGAGACGCCCTGTTGGATAAACAGCCCAAACAGTTTGTGATGGATCTGAGCAACCCACGTCAGGGCGCTAAACTCGGCAAATACCCGCGAACCACCATCAACATCACTGACAATCCAGGTGAAGCTCAGACACACGACACACAGGAGGGGTCACTACAGGTCAACACACCAATATACTCAATTAAATTAAACACAGAAGCTGTGATCATATATTTAGTGTAATCAACATATGTGTAAATAAACATCAGATATTAAAGTCAGATATTAATCTGAAGAGCGAGATCATCTGCCAAGCTTGCAATGAAATAGATAAATGAAAAAGATTAAAAAATAGATAAAGGAAAGTTTATTAAACAAAGCCAAAATTTTATCCCAGAAACATTACCTGGATGTCCCTCGATCCCCAGGCAGTTCATCCACCGCTGTATCTAATAATGTTAATATTAAGCTGAATATTATTTCCTCTCCCTGTGTGTTAGATCCGAGTGTGATCATGTTCAAGAACAGCACGCAGACCTTCAACATATCCGACGCGCTCTACACCATCCCTGTGATCCGCACTCAGGGTCTGGAAAACTCATCCACCGTTAACTGGCGCACAATCTCTTCCCGCTTCAACCTATCCGGCCTGGTCAAGTTCGCCCCAGGAGAGATGGAGAAGAACATCGTGATCAACACTCATACGCAGCAGATTCCCACCAAACCAGAAAACTTCCAGCTGGAGCTTTATGACCCGAGTGCTAACAGCCTCGTCCGAGACAGGAAGACCACGGCGGTCAAAATCATTGATCCCAAAGGTGAGAAATTGATCTGGGAAAAATTGGAAACTTGTATAAATTTTACACAATGGAAATTTAGAATGAAATTTCCATAAATTTCATTCTAACATCAGGAAACAGTTAGAATGAGCTCCTTAGCTCCATCACACATGATAATCCAACTTTGGAACAATTTTTTTCATTAATGGATGCAATAAGCACAGTTTGTGGTAGTTACACTGAAATATACGCAATTTATCCTTTTTTCTGTTTTTTTTTTGTTTGTCTCCTATAACAGTAGATATCATGACTAAGACAGAAGCTCTTCCAACTCAAACTGGACGAATCTTTGCTCCAACTAACATTGAAGCTACATCTACAGGCCCTAAAAAGATCCGCCTTAACTGGAACCCTCAGTCTGGAGCCAAGGGATATAAGGTAACACACTTACACATTTACACTCAGTTACTCAGTCAAAAAACATACAGATAGTGGTAGGTAATAAAGTGGTAACTCTAGTGCAATACGTAGATGACCTCCACTCAGGCGTTCATGATTCTGTTCACTTCCAGGTGAAGTACTGGATCTATGGAGATCCCGAAGCCCAAGCCCAGGTGGTGGACGTTAAAAACACTCATGCTGAATTGACGAATCTCTACCCGTACTGCGATTATGAGATGCGCGTGTGTTCATACAATGCTCAAGGAGATGGGGACTACAGCGACATCGTGCAGTGCCAGACTCTCGAGGACGGTGCGTTCAATAGTCCGATAACAATAGGAGCTCTAGTATCACTCGTTAGCATTTTGCACACTGGGATTATGCTAATTTGTCATTGGATTGTCCTGAAATCTTTGTTCTAAATTTTCATTCCTGTGTGGTGTCCTTTCTATGCAGTCCCAAGTGAACCAGGACGCCTGGCCTTCAATGTCATCGGCCCAACTGTCACTCAACTGAGTTGGGCAGAACCAGCAGAGCCCAACGGTGTGATCACAGAGTATGAGGTTGTCTACACACCCATCAACGAGGACAGCAGTAAGTGGCAAGACTCATGTAAAAACTATTCATTTGGATATTTTTCTGCACCTGGATACACCTGTGTATCACATTCTGACTTTATTTATTCTAGAACCCATTGGACCTGATAAGAAGGTGAAGATTGACAACCCCAAGAAGCGCATGCTGCTAATTGAGAACCTGCAGCCGTCGCAGACGTACCGCTACAAAGTGCGTGCTAGCAACAAGGTGGGATGGGGACCGTACAGAGATGCCACCATCAATCTGGCAACCCAACCTCACAGACCCATGTCCAGTAAGTCTGTTAGGAGAAATTTGTGATTTGCATATTTGCCATAAATACATGGGTATAATCTAGACATTATTGCTTTTCCTGGGGTTTCATACACATTAGATATTCTGGCTAAGATTATGATTGCCCTTGTGTCTAAATTTTTCCTCCGACAGTTCCGATTATTCCTGATATTCCTATCGTGGATGCAGAAGCAGGTGATGAGTATGACAGCTTTCTCATGTACAGTAATGAAGTTCTTCGTTCACCCACCGCCAGCACCAGACCCAGCGTGTCTGACTTCTCAGAAGGTGAGCAAATCCTCTTCTGGTTGCATGCTTTCATGCCCTTGCTGGTTTTCAATCATTGTTAGCATCCCTTTAGCTGGCACAATCTTTGGTTATTGTCCACATAAAATATTTAGATATTGGATTTCTTAGTTTTTACAAGAGTAACACTGATTGAATATGAACATTCTGCTTTAATACTGCATCTCTGAATGCAGGCAATTCTTAAGGCAATGAAGGCAATTCTTAAACTTGGGATTGCCTTCACCATCACCACTTGGATGCTATTGAACCTTCTGTGGCAGGATGATGTGCTAGCATCATCATGACTTGAAAGTACTCGAAAGAGCTAGGATTCGGAAATTGCATTTTATACAACATAAATGCTTTGGAAACATTTGATTTTTTTATTTATTTATTTATTTATTTTTTACTTGGTGAATTTTTTTTTTGATAAATTGATTTTATGGCTTGACTCTTATCTCCTTACTTTCTATTGCAAGAGTATCTGGGTCAATTTTAGTATGTGTACATTTGGGCTCTCCAGCTAAACCTTTAGCATCATGGGCTTCTTCCTTCCTCTCCTTCTCTCTCTATAGCTTTGCTTGTATGTAATCACTAACCATAGCTTGCATACCTACCTGTCCTCCATGCTCTGCTTGCTTCCCCCCACATGAACACTGAAGGCAAGCGGTGGAAGCACGTTAAGCTAGTGGGATCAGACCTGGATCTCCGTAAAGTGTCCTGGAAACTGCCTGCTGATGTCATCCCCACACAAAGCACAAGCACAAGCACTTTGGAAAGTGATGATCTGCGGGCCTCTGCTCATTCCCAGACCCCTCGTCCAAGTGGCTATTTCCAGAACCCTCTACATGGTGGCTGTTTTGAGAACTCTGTGCAAGGTGGCCATTTCCAGAACCTTCCACAAGGTGAAGATCTCAACATGTCCCCTGCTAGACCGCATGCCAGCATACCCCTACCCCTGCCGCCACTCTGCTGCCATGCTATACACTCTATGTGTTCTGGATTGCTAGCTTGTCTCAAAATGCTGCTGCCGTGCTTTGGGTTGGTGTCAAGCAGAAAACTGTAGGTGGAACTACCTTCTGCAACCCATAGCTGGTGAACAAATGAGAATGCAGATGGTGACTGTAATGGCTTACACCCGAGAGAATCCGCTAATACTGTCAATAGTCAAACAAACCCTGCTGCTGCTACAGCTGCCATTGGAGAAAGAAGGTTCTTCTAGTCTACAGCAATATGGAAACTGTCTGCGCCACATGATAGGAAGAACAGTCAAAAGTTTCTGGGCAACTGTTTTGAAGTCTGATCCCTGAATCCAGTAATAGCTGGATATTCATACTTCTTTCTTGATGCTAATGCTAGTTTGTTCCCTTCTTTGTATCTGCAGATCAGTTCATGAATGGAAAGTGGGATCAAGGGTTCTTGTTCCCAGGTGGAAGTGGTTCCCTGTCGCGTAACATCAGCACTTCTTCAACTAGTTACAGCCTCTCACCTCGCCCTGGTGGTGCCAACCAATCAATGGAGACCACTATGACTTACATAACCAACAAAGGTTTGCACATGGCCAGAATTCTTATTGTTGATTATAAAGCTGTACTTTGAAAGCAATCTCTCTGCATAGTTCAGTTAGTCTGACTTTTAAGCATCCAGAGTTTGTTAGATTAGGGAGGAAATTTAAGGGTACTGGGGGGCCATATTCCACAAGAAGGATTATAGAGTTTGAGTTTGTAGCCATCGCAAATTAACTTAACAGTCGATAACTGCTTGATATTACAATTGCCTTCCAGGAGGATCTATGCCTCGCAAGCATGACATCCACACAGAGGACGTGATCTTGAGAAAACGGTCTGAAAACAGGACTTATTATGATAATGATGGTGTAAGAGACTCCATTGTGATGAGCGACTTGGCAGGAGGATTCTCTGACATGCTAAGTAAGTGTATTGTCTAAAGGTGTGTATGTGTTTGTGTATCCATGCTTCAGCTCAAAGGCATTGTTCCATGTTTAAAGTAATGGCTGCCAAGTATTACAGCTTTTGGCAGGAACCTTTGGTTGCCTATCGCTCAAACTCTCACTGACTCCTCCTGTAACATTCGCTAAGCTCTGCCATGTCTCTCCTCCATGCATTGCCATGTCTGTCTGTCACTGTCCTACTGCATCCTGCCGTGCACTTCCCTGCCATGGCCTATGGTGGCGCACTTTCAGGCGGTTCTAGCTTCAGCCAGACTACAACTACCAGCTACAGCCTGAACTCCCGCGTTCACAATCGCTCAGACGACATCAACGAAGCTCTGCAGAACCTGGACAGGGTTCTCCAGGGTGAGTGGATATGGAAGCAACCAATCCAAACTGTGAAGTCCAAACCTAGTAGCAGAAACTCCTCTTTGGATTGGTTGATAAATGCAGTCCCAGGATCCATAAGAACCCAGTGGTATATAATGTTTGCAATTCCAAGACCTGGAATAGCTGGATTAGCCCTGAAGTTCTTGTTTTAAGATTTTTTTTCTTATTCATAATTCTGTGCAGTGGCTAATTAGCAAAACCTTCGAGATTTAAACAAGATGTTTAATGTCCTAACTGGTATGCGGTTAGTTAAGCAGGCTTGCCTCGCTAAGTCATTTCAAGCTTCTATCATGCTGTTGCTACAGTCAGCCCAGAAATGAAAAGTTTATGAAGGGTTGTATGTTATCTCTAGATACTCGGCTGCCACGTGGGGTCCCTGATACCCCAAGCAGGCTGGTGTTTTCAGCTCTGGGACCTACGGCACTGAAGGTCAGCTGGCAGGAGCCCCACTGTGAAAAGCCAATATTAGGATACTCTGTCCTCTACCAGCTTCTCAGTGGAGGTCAGTAACAATGCTCCAATCTACTGTTAGACTTTAAGTAAAACTGTGAGCCTTGACAGAATTTTCAGTGTAATGCTATATGTGTAATTTTGTACATAATGATCCGTGTAGGTGAAATGAAGCGCATGGACATCACTAACCCTTCGCAGAACTCTGTGGTGGTTCAGGACCTACTGCCCAACCAGTCATACCTGTTCAAAGTAAAAGCTGAGAGTCTGGAGGGTTGGGGTCCTGAGAGAGAGGGAGTCATCACCATCGAGTCTGCTGTCGACCCCAAGAGCCCCCTCAGCCCTGTGCCAGGTAAAAAAAAAAAAGACTTGATGTCATTGTTGTTTTACCAACTACAAATACATCCATATTGCAGAATTTCTGAGCCTACATGGTGGTGTTTTCAGGGTCTTCATTCACTCTGAGCACACCCAGTGCTCCAGGTCCTCTGGTGTTCACCGCATTAAGTCCAGAGACTCTTCAGCTCAGCTGGGATAAACCACGAAAACCCAACGGCGAGATCCTGGGCTACGTGGTCACCTGTGAACAGCTGCACGGTGGAGGTCAGGGTCTAACATAATTAAGCATTCCCTGTATTCAACATTCATAGCCCAAATAATCTGAGATTGCAGTTAGGTGCCAGGTCACTTCATCCTTTTTATTATATAATAATTATTATCAATATAATAATCATACTTCAGTAGTTTTAGCAAGAATCTGTAGTTTGTGTTGAAATTTAAGGCAGGCTGATATTGGAAAATGATTTTGGGGAAACTATAGACATTTGCTTCACTTTTTTATTTGCACAGTAAATTCTGTTTCAAAGTTACATTATTAATTCATATATTTATAAGTGGCCTGTTCTGTGTATTATCATTTCTGCAGTTTTTCTGAGTTTAAGAAATTAACAGTTATAGTAGCCAATATTTTCAGTTATCAGAATTTTAGATGATATTTGACAGAATTTTATTATTTGTGCAGGAGATCAGCGCTCCTTTCAGCTCAGCGGGAACTCGGCCACGTCTCTGACCGTTTCTGATCTGAGTGAAAATGTGCCGTATAAATTTAAAGTTCAGGCTCAGACCACGCAGGGCTTTGGGCCGGAGAGAGAGGGGATCATCACCATCGAGTCTCAGGAGGGTACGACACACACACACACACACACACACACACACACACACATATGTAATACATATACATATATATATATATATATATATATATATATGTATATGTATTATAAATACACAAGTAGCACTTAAGCACAGTATGTAATCTGATATAACAACTTGGTATTATGTAACATGTATTACACTATATTACCAAAAGTATTGGGTCACCTGCCTTGACTCACATATGAACTTAAGCGCCATCCCATTCCTAACCC
>CM074952.1:385643-396047 GCA_037577455.1 Pangasius macronema | reverse complement strand
GTGATTGTGTGCTTGTGTGTGAGAGTGTGTTTGAGTGTGAGAGAGATAGTGTGAGAGAGAGAGAGGGAGAGAGAGGGAGAGAGAGAGAGAGAGAGAGAGACAGAGAGAGGGAGAGAGAGAGAGGGAAAGAGAGGGGGAGAGAGAGGGAGAGAGAGAGGGAGAGAGAGAGAGAGAGAGAGAGAGAGAGAGAGAGAGGGTTATTATTGTTTATATCGGGAGTTACACTGGGTAGTTAGCGTGCTCCCTGTCCGGGTCGATTGTAAAGATGTTTCAGCGCCGTGGGGATGGAGGCTAATGTGGGGATGGAGGCTGCCGCGGGGATGGAGGCTAATGTGGGGATGGAGGCTGCCGCGGGGATGGAGGCTAATGTGGGGATGGAGGCTAACGTGGGGATGGAGGCTAATGTGGGGATGGAGGCTAATGTGGGGATGGAGGCTAATGTGGGGATGGAGGCTGCCGCGGGGATGGAGGCTAACGTGGAGATGGAGGCTGCCGCGGAGATGGAGGCTAATGTGGGGATGGAGGCTAATGTGGGGATGGAGGCTAACATGGGGATGGAGGCTAACATGGGGATGGAGGCTGCCGCTCAGCCCTCTAACTCTGTCTCTGTAAAGCTGGGGGATTTGATCTAACCTCGGTTCAGCGCTGTACTGATGGGTTTATTAGCGACGGTTTATCGGGGACTCGACTGCAGCTTTTACTGCTTTTAAAGCAAAAGAAGAAACAATGCAGTCATCAGCTGTGCTACAATATACATTTAATATACATTAAAATGCTGTTCACTAACATTTTAATGTTTCTTTTTTAAAATTAATGTTTAATGTTTAACAGTGTCATGGTATTACAAGTCATGATGATGATGATGAGGATGAGGAGGAGGAGGATGAGGAGGAGGATGAGGATTATGAGGAGGAGGAGGAGGATGAGGATGATGATGATGATGAGGAGGATGAGGATAATGATGATGAGGATGAGGAGGAGGATGAGGAGGAGGAGGATAAGGATAATGATGATGAGGATGAGGATGAGGAGGAGGATGATGAGGATGAGGAGGAGGATGAGGAGGATAAGGATAATGATGATGAGGATGAGGAGGAGGATGAGGATGAGGAGGAGGATGAGGATGATGAGGAGGAGGAGGAGGAGGATGATGATGAGGAGGAGGAGAATGATGAGGAAGAGGATGATGAGGATGAGGAGGATGAAGAGGAGGAGGAGGATAATGATGATGATGAGGATGATGATGATAATGAGGATGATGATGATGAGGATGAGGAGGATGATGAGGATAATGAAGATGAGGAGGAGGAGGATAATGAGGATGATGATGATGATGATGATGAGGATAATGAGGATGATGATGATGAGGATGAGGAGGATGAGGAGGAGGAGGAGGATGATGATGAGGATGATGAGGAGGAGGATGAGGATAATGATGATGATGATTATGAGGATGATGATGAGGATGATGATGATGAAGATGATGATGATGAGGATAATGAGGATGATGATGAGGATGAGGATGAGGAGGAGGATGAGGAGGATGAGGAGGAGGATGATGATGATGATGAGGATGATGAGGAGGAGGAGGATGAGGAGGATAATGAGGATGATGATTATGAGGAGGAGGAGGATGAGGAGGAGGATGAGGAGGATGAGGATGATGAGGAGGAGGAGGAGGATGAGGAGGAGGAGGAGGATGAGGAGGAGGAGGATAATGAGGATGATGAGGAG
This sequence comes from Pangasius macronema, assembly GCA_037577455.1. Lineage (NCBI taxonomy): Eukaryota > Metazoa > Chordata > Actinopteri > Siluriformes > Pangasiidae > Pangasius > Pangasius macronema. Next base: position 394,313 of record CM074952.1, on the reverse strand, counting down.
GATGATGATAATGATGATGATGATGAGGATGATGATGATGAGGAGGAGGAGGATGAGGATAATGATGATGATGAGGATGATGAGGAGGAGGAGGAGGAGGAGGAAGAGGATGATGAGGATGAGAATAATGATGATGATGATGAGGATGATGATGATGATGATGATGAGGATGATGATGAGGATGATGAGGAGGAGGAGGATGATGATGAGGATGATGATGAGGAGGAGGAGGAGGAGGATGATGATGAGGATGATGATGAGGAGGAGGAGGAGGATGATGATGAGGATGATGAGGAGGAGGAGGAGGAGGAGGAGGATGAGAATAATGATGATGATGATGATGATGATGAGGATGATGATGAGGATGATGATGATGATGATGATGAGGATGATGATGAGGAGGAGGATAATGATGATGATAATGATGATGATGATGATGAGGAGGAGGAGGATGAGGAGGAGGATGATGATGATGATGATGATGAGGGTCATGTTAATGAGCCGAATAGAAAACAGCCAAGTTCTTGAGGTTTTTGCGTTAATCTCCAAATTCAGCAGTAGAATTAATAAAATGCGCCTTTAGATTAATGATTTATGACGTTCGCTCTAATCAGCTAATATTATCATATGCGGGTGTTTTTTCAGGACATGGAGTCAAATGAAAACATGAAAAATGCGACATTAATTATAATTTAATCAAATCTTTTTCCTGGAGGGATCCGGACAGCGCTGGAACACTAACACCGAACGAAGGAGAAATCAAACACACTCGCGACACCTATTCACGATTTAAAAAATCTGACTCTTCTTGCATATTTACTGAGTGTTTAACTGCGTTTATATTCAGCATTTATAGATTTAATCATTTAACGCAATTACGCTTCATTTCATTCTGATTTAAAGACGTGCTGTTCCTCACTTATCTGAATCACTGAGATGTAATAAACCCGATCACGGGCTCGTTAAAGCGAGCGCTCAGACGTACCGCGATGGTGGACCCGTTTTTGCCCATCCCGCCCGTGAAGATGACCCGGAAGTAGTTTGTGCAGGAGAACACGGCTCCCAGGCCGGTCAGGACAGCGGGAATCATCTTCATCTGGACGTCCAGCACCGGGATCTGGTTTAATCACACACACACTTATTAAACCTCACTACTCTCGAAAGACATTTATAAATATAAATAACTGCTGTTGAATCTGATCAGAGCCGAGCGATGTGAGATACCACATTCACTACAGTCAGGAATAAATAATAAATATACATCATGAGATACACACTCGCTAGCAAACTCTCAAAAACAACAAAAATGCCAATAAATAAATAATTTTTATATATTAATTATTAATATAAATTATTTAATAATAATTAAATATTAATCATAAAATATAAACTAAAAATAGAATGAAAATACGACAACACAAAACAGAAATAAAACAGAATATCAGAATATAATTGATGAGACAAAGAAAATACAGAACAAGACAATTAACAAGATAATTTTAACGATTATCAGCTTTAAAAAAGCTGCTTTTATTGGATTTTAAAGTATTTTAATCTAAAATAAATAAACATAAATCTTTAAATGTGCCGTACGTGAGCCGTGTGTTGCAGCTGGAATTTCCACTCCAAGTGTGAACGGTTTAATAAAAATTAAATAGTTTTAAAGGAATAAATAAAGCTGTTAGAGGAGCTGCCGCTTCTTCCTCGTAGCTCTGTGCTTTCTTTAAATTTGTTCTTTGTTATTATCAGTATTTAGTGTTTATATGTCGCCAGTGATGTGTTAGTTCCACAGGGCTCGGGTTTAGGGCCGCTGCTCATCCACGTTATAAGTGAGTTTTTGTGCATTTGCAGGTGTAATTAAGCGACGTGCTCGGGTTAGCAGCGTACGGTTTCAGTGTGATGATTAAACACGCAAAGCCACGACGATGTGAAGAAGTGAATTACCACAGACTGCCAGAACGCAGCTCCTCCGAGCGCAGCCAGCAGGTAAACCGTTATAATGAAGATCTGCACTTCGGTCACATCAATGCTGCTCACACACACACACACACACACACACACACACACACACACACACACACACACACACACACACGAGGAGAGGTTAATTCATTCATGACAGATCAAGCAGAAATAAACAGCATTCACCGTCTTCACGAACGGAAGTGAAGTGGTAGTGGAAGTGGTAGTGGAAGTGGAGTGGAAGTGGAGTGGAAGTGAAGTGAAGTGAAGTGAAGTGAAGTGGAGTGGAAGTGGAGTGGAAGTGGAGTGGAAGTGGAGTGGAAGTGAAGTGAAGTGGAAGTGGAGTGGAAGTGGAGTGGAAGTGGAGTGGAAGTGAAGTGAAGTGGAAGTGGAGTGAAAGTGGAAGTGGAAATGAAAGTGAAGTGAAGTGAAAGTGGAGTGAAGTGAAGTGAAGTGAAGTGGAAGTGAAGTNAAGTGAAGTGAAGTGGAGTGGAAGTGGAGTGGAAGTGGAGTGGAAGTGGAGTGGAAGTGAAGTGAAGTGGAAGTGGAAATGAAAGTGGAAGTGGAAATGAAAGTGAAGTGAAGTGAAAGTGGAGTGAAGTGAAGTGAAGTGAAGTGGAAGTGAAGTGAAAGTGAAAGTGAAGTGAAGTGAAGTGGAGTGAAGTGAAGTGGAGTGAAAGTGAAGTGAAAGTGAAGTGAAGTGAAGTGAAGTGGAGTGAAGTGAAGTGGAGTGAAGTGAAGTGAAGTGAAGTGGGTCGTGGTGGACTCACATGCCGAATCGCAGCGTTCCGGAGACGTAGGTCTGCCAGTGCGCGCAGTAGAACATGAACACACCCACAAAACAGCAGAAGAACATCCAGTCAGGATTCGTCCCCATCTGAACCGCTGTACAGGTCCCGAGAATCACAAACACTGTGTGTACACACACACACAGACACACACAGACACACACAGACACACACGCCAGTCAGTTACACAGGCTTAGGGATGATGCACACTTGAGTGTTTCTGTGATGAATTTTATTAATATTTAATCACACATGAAGGCTTCACTCTGCTATCTTTCAGTGTGTGTTCCTCTCATTAACAGGCTGCAGCTGCCACGCCCCCTCACAGAGCTGTCTCACACCGCACGCTGCTGAATGCTGCGATCTGATTGGCTCGCTACACTTCCATCTGTTTGCAGCTCTGTGTGAATATTTATGGGGAGCACAAACTTTTGAGCACCACAACACAAAGAGCATCTCAGAGCAGGATATTCTCTCTCACACACACACACACACACACACACACACACACACACACACACACACACAGTCTCTCTCTCGCGCTCTCTCTCTTACACACACACACACACACACACACACACACACACACACAGTCTCTCTCTCGTGCTCTCTCTCTTTCTCTCTCTCTCACTCACACTCACTCACACACACACACACACACACACACACACACCGGTGGAGAGCGAGTCACAGCCGTGGTCGAAGAGTTCTCCGAGCGGAGTGCTGCTATTGGTTCGTCTCGCCTGTTTACCGTCGATGGCGTCCAGGGATTGGTAGATAAACAGACCTACAGCACAGGACAGGTACACCCACGTCGGAGCCTGCGCACACACACACACACACACACACACACACACACACACACACACACACACACACACACAGTTCCTGCTTAGTGATGCTGTGAACAGGTTAATAAATCAACACTGAGCTCAAGCACTGAGCACATTCAGACCCTATCACCATCCTGTGTTCCCTAATCACACACACGCGCTCTCACACACACGCGCTCTCACACACACGCGCTCTCACACACACACGCTCTCACACACACGCTCACACACACACGCTCACACACACACACACGCTCAGACCCTCTCACCATCCTTTGTTCCCTAATCACACACACGCGCTCTCACACACGCGCTCTCACACACACACGCTCAGACCCTCTCACCATCCTGTGTTCCCTAATCACACACACGCGCTCAGACCCTCTCACCATCCTGTGTTCCCTCATCACACACACGCTCTCAAACACACACGCTCACACACACATGCTCACACGCTCTCACACACACACGCTCTCACACACACACGCTCTCACACACACACGCTCTCACACACACACGCTCTCACACACACACACGCTCTCACACACACACACGCTCTCACACACACACGCTCCCACACACACACGCTCAGACCCTCTCACCATCCTGTGTTCCCTCATCACACACACGCTCTCACACACACGCTCACACACACACGCTCACACACACACGCTCACACACACACGCTCACACACACATATGCTCACACACACACACGCTCTCTCACACACACGCTCTCTCACACACACGCTCTCTCACACACACGCTCTCTCACACACACTCTCACAAACACGCGCTCACGCTCTTGCACACACTCACAGACCCTCTCACCATCCTGTGTTCCCTGTGTTCCCTGTGCGCGCGTGTGTGTGTGTGTGTGTGTGTACCTGCTCCGTGGCAGTAGGACAGTGGTAGGCGAGGATGAGTGTGTGTGTGTGTGTGTGTGTGTGTGTGTGTACCTGCTCCGTGGCAGTAGGACAGTGGTAGGCGAGGATGAGGGTGTGTGTGTGTGTGTGTGTGTGTGTGTGTGTGTGTGTGTACCTGCTCCGTGGCAGTAGGACAGTGGTAGGCGAGGATGAGGGTGTGTGTGTGTGTGTGTGTGTGTGTGTGTGTGTGTGTGTACCTGCTCCGTGGCAGTAGGACAGTGGTAGGCGAGGATGAGGGTGGTGGTGATGTTGAGGACGAGGCCGATGGTGGTGATGAGGTTCGGGGCGACCCACAGAGGAACTCTCTCCACCAGCCAGCACCAGAACGGCTGCATGAGCAGCTCCAGGAGAGATCTCCCCTCGCTGCTGTACCGGTGCTCCTCCAGCCGCTTCAGCTGCTGCCGTGACAACCGTAACCCTGACAACACCATCCTCACAACCTGCGTTCACAACCTGAACTCACACAACCACAGTGCGACCAATCAGACTCCAGAACTCAACACCGCCGCGTATAAAGCATTCATATATCACAATCACTACATCACCTCGCGTTAATTATTCAATTATTCATACAGTCATATCTGCATAACTATTCATAATAATAATAATAATAATAATAATAATAGCGCGGTAATGATGATATCGCGATATTATATTGAAGTATCGCGATATTACAGTAATTTCCCCACATTAAGCGGTCCCTAGTGTTCTAATAGTGCAGAATTAAAAGTGAATTAAAGTCATTAGAAAAAGTTTAACACTGATAAACAACAAATAATCACCAATTATTCATTAAATGCTTTATAAAACAAATAAATAACAAACAAATAATTTAAAAAAATACTTTTAGTTACAACTTTAACCTCAGAACATCTCCAACAGTGGTTACAATTTCATCTAAATTAAATAAATAAAGCTCCCACTCCAGGTGCGTTAGTAATATAAAAATGATTAAAACGTGTGATGTTTAATAAATAAATAAATAAATAAATAAATAAATAAATAAATAAAGTGAGAAAGTTAGCTTTAGCATGGTTAGCTAAGCCGTTACCGTATGGTGAAGGATTTTCTCTCCACACTTTCACTCTTCTGTCTCTGTACAGAATAAATCAGCTTCTCTTTAATCATTAACCCGAGAGGAAATCAGATAAAAAGCGGATTATTGAGTGTTTATCTCAGTTTATGTGATAAATCCGCTCCATCTCCATGACACGCAGCGGCGCGCGCACACCGGAAGTAAACCCCTCCCTAACGGAAGTGCGCGTCTCACACCGACACGCAGCCTGAAGGAGTGAAGCCTCGGTGGTTTTATTATCATTATTATTTCGTTATTTCTAGTTATTTTGCAGCTCGTTATTAATGTTGTGTGTATGTTAGTGCAGTCAGGCTGCCGGAGCTCTTTAACTTCATTCACTCTGAGGAGGCAAACCGCAGAGGCAGCTCGAGCCATGAGGCTACAATTAAACACAATTCAAAACTGTTTTCACGATAGTTTATTAACTGGATTTCTCTTAGTGACAGAGTGATCAACAAGATTTCTTTAAACAGTTACTCAGTAAAAACTACCAAATCCTCAAGCTGTGATAATAATAACAACAACAACAATACAAGTACAATACTGTTCAATAGTATAAATTATATGTCAAATTAAATTTCTATGTAAAAAATAAACAGAACAAATATAACATCATCTGGGTTTTAAAAGAAATTAAAGACCTGAAGCTGAGCGATTCAGTTCAGTTCAGTTTTATTTGTATAGCGCTTTGGACATTGTCTCAGAGCAGCTTTACAGAAATAAATGGATTCAAATTAAATTAAACCAAAATAAACCGTAAATATGTGAATTTGTCCCTAATGAGCGAGCCTAATGAGAAGGCTGGTTGGTTCAAATCTGTCCACTGATGGAGTCCTGAGTGCAAAACTGCTCAACTGCAGCCCCAAAGCCATATGAGATCCTCAAACCATCTCCACGACCCCCAGGTGGCACCACCGCAGCACTCCCAGTGATCTTCAGACCCTCCAAACGGGGCTCCAGCAGCAGCGAGCAAACTCAACCGATGAGAACTCCAACCAGAAGCAGGGCATCGGGACGGGTCAGGATCACTGGCAGGAGCAGAAGGGTCAGGATCACTGGCAGGAGCAATGGATTTATAGCATTTCCTTTGTTTTGTTTTTTTGTAAATGTAAATGAGTGTAAATATGTGAATGTGTATGAGTGTAAATGTAAATGAGTGTAAATATGTGAATGTGTATGAGTGTAGATGTAAATGAGTGTAAATGTAAATGAGTGTAAATATATAAATGTAAATATGTTGATATTAAATACAGAAGATTTCCATGGCTGGTTAAAATAAAACAGCTTTTTTTCTGGTTCAGAAGGCAACGAGTGAACGTGTTTCTGTTAGACGTCTGCATGTGTGTATGTAGTGAGAAATAAAAAAGATTTAAAATATAAAATTAAATAAAGGTATTTTTATTATTATCAGCTTGAATATCCCATCAGAGTATTAGAGTGAAACTTCAGGAAACTCACCCGCATATAAACAAGTGTGAAAAATAGAGACTGGCACTAGATGGTGCTGCAGCACTGCTATCAATTATATAGTACACACACACACACACACACACACACACACACGCACACACACACACACATACGCACCTCTGTGCTGCATGACACAGAAAATGAGATGCAATCAGGACAGTTTGACATTTTAAGTGTTAAATGCTACAGGTGTGTGTGTGTGTGTGTGTGTGTGTGTGTGTGATTTCTAGATTCTTTAATCTGACTTTGAAGCGTTAAATGTGTGTTTGTTAAAAAAAATTCTATCTATCTATCTATCTATCTATCTATCTATCTATCTATCTATCATTAATATTATTAGTAGTAGTAATGTTGTCGTTGTTGTTGTTGTTGTTGTTGTCGTTGTTGTTGTTGTTGTTGTTGTATAACGTCCCTCTCGATGTGTTTTTTTCTCTCTGATCCTCTCAGTACTTGAGTCATTTCCACTTAGTATTTTCAGTAGAAGGTGAAGTGAGTGTGTGTGTGTGTGTGTGTGTGTGTGTGTGTGTGTGTGTGTGTAGTGGAACTCTCCCAGCTCTGATGTACACTGAGGCGAGTGCAGTGATAAGGGAACACTAGATGGGCTGTGTCCTGGTTTTGTGGAGTGAGGATTGTGCCTCAGGGCTGCTGATGGGACGAGGATTAGAAATTCAGATCCTCCTCGTTTGAAGTGCAGCTTTGAGTCGGAGCTCCGGAGGGAACACGAGGCGAGAGGAAGTCCATCTGAAACTGGAAACTCCTTACCTTAACCTTCAAACGTTTAAAACACAGTACGAACGCTAGACATGGAAACATGAGCATGTTCTCTCTCTCTGTCTCTCTCCCTCTGTCTCTCTCCCTCTGTCTCTCTCTCCCTCTTTCTCGCTCTCCCTGTCTCTTTCTGTCTCCCTCTCTCCCTCTTTCTCTCCCTCTGTCTCTCTCCCTCTTTCTCTCTCTCCCTCTGTCCCTCTCCCTGTCTCTCTCTGTCTCCCTTTCTCCCTCTTTCTCTCTCTCTTTCTCTCTCTCTCTCTCTCTCCCTCTTCAATTCAATTCAATTCAATTCAATGTGTGCTTTATTGGCATGACAAAATATTTTTGTATTGCCAAAGCAACATACAGCAGATCAGGAGAAGGAACTGAACAAGACAAAAAAAACAGTAATACAACATCATATAGATTAATGATAACACAGGAACCCTAACCTCTCTCTCTCTCTCTCTCTCTCTCTCTCTCTCTCTCTCTCTCTCTCTCCCTCTCTCTGTCTTGCTCCATATTTAACTTGTCCTATATGAGACTGATGTGTTTTATGATTAAAGAAATACAGACTTTCAGCCTTCAGAGAAAGAGAGTGAGAATTTTAAACCTGATAGTGAGAACCCTGTGTGTGTGTGTGTGTTTAAACCGTGTGTGTGTGTGTGTGTTTAAACCGTGTGTGTGTGTGTGTGTTTAAACCATGTGTGTGTCTGCAGTCAGCTTATCCGTTTTACAGCCCGAAGGAGAGAGAGAGAGAGAGAGAGAGAGAGAGAGGGACAGAGAGAGAGGGAGAGGGACAGAGAGAGAGAGAGAGAGAGAGAGAGAGAGAGAGAGAGAGAGAGAGAGAGAGAGAGAGAGAGAGAGAG
>CM074952.1:365424-372924 GCA_037577455.1 Pangasius macronema | reverse complement strand
CCACCATCATCATCATCATCATCACCACCACCATCATCATCACCACCATCACCATCATCATCATCATCATCATCATCATCAGATTCACCACCATCACCATCATCATCACCACCACCATCACCACCATCATCATCATCACCATCATCACCATCACCACCATCACCATCATCATCACCACTACCATCACCACCATCATCATCATCATCACCATCATCACCATCACCACCATCATCATCATCACCATCATCACCACTGTCATCATCATCACCACCACCACCACCACCATCATCATCATCATCATCACCACCACCATCATCATCACCACCATCACCTCCATCATCATCACCATCATCATCACCACCATCACCACCATCATCACCATCATCATCATCATCATCATCATCATGTGTAAAGTATTTTTGTCCTCTTTCCTTGAAACCGTTCTGACAGGTGATATTTCAGTGCAGGTGACTGTGTGTGTTTTCAGTAACTAAATGAATATACATTAGCGAGTAAACTCTCTCACACACACCGCTCACAGTGCATTATGGGTAATACACACACTTTTCAGAATTAATTCTCATTACACACACACACACACACACACACACACACGTGTGCTTTTCTCTCTGCTTTTACACACATGTGAGTCGACCTGTGAAGAAAATTCAGTTATGTTTTATTGATCATCGTCGGTATTCCGGAGGCTCAACTCGGATTTATGAGCTCAGGATTCCCTCCAAGGATTTATCCAAGGTCACATGACTGCAGCGCCTCCAGCGACTTTTCACCCACAGTTCCTCCTCACGCTGTTCTTCACTCTGAATGTGAAACCTTGAACATGTACACGGCTTTATACAACACACTTTATCAAATAAAATGTCAAAAATAAAGCGCCATGTTCTTGTGCATTAATAATAATAATAATATAAATATTGCACCTTCCATCTCTCTTAAAATGCAGGTCAGAAAATGTCTTAAAATATAATTAATTAATAAATAATAAACATTTAAAAAATAGGCAGAATTGCAACATAAAAAAATGATGAACAAAATAACTGAAAAAAATCTTTTAAAATAAATTTTAAAGTGCTATAACTGACTGCAACTTCAGACTGGACCTGAAATGTAGAAAAAAGAAAAAAAATAATATAAATGTAATTAAATAATAAAATTAATGACAAAAAAACGAACGCTCCAGTTTTATGCACACGCACACACACACACACACACACACACACACACACACACACACACACACACACACACACATCAAGGTCATATGTGAATCAAATATGACATTTACCTAACAGAATAATATCCAGAAAACATGGAACAGTTCTGGAAAGTGATCCACCTTCCCCGGGAACAGGAGCGGTGCAGTGCAGCACGTCGCCTGTAGGGGGCGAGAGGGAGCGCGGCCTGTATATTAAACATACAGAATGCAGAAATGTTTACAGAAATTGTGATAAAGCAAAATTAATTTATAGCTATCTTCATTTCTGATGCACATAAAGTTAATGTATAGAGTCACTGAATACGCCACAGAGCTGAGTTATGCTAACGCTAGCTAGCAGACTGACTTTCGGACTGGTATAGTGACGGTTCCTGAACATCTTCATCTCCTCATGTCAACGAATACGCCACTAATTCTGCTCCAAAGAAGAATAAAACACACGCTCAGAGTGGAGGTGTATTAGGATTATTTATTATTTATTATTTATTATTTATTAGTGCTGCGTCTCTCTGAAAGCTTGTTAGCTAGGAAAAGTAAACATAGCGAGCTTGCTAACTATTGATAGCTAGCTCAAGTTTCATGGAAAGACTTCCCAGCCATCATCACCTTCCCTGCTTCTCAAACAGATTTTATTATCTAGTGTAAAGGTGACATTTGTCGTATTGTTGGTTAGAGACGTCATGCTAGCTAGCTAGCAGCATCTAGTACCTGCTTTATACATCATTCAAATCTGTTTCAATAACATTATCCAACAGTTTCGAGCTAGCATGTTAGCTAAGTGGATAAAATGTATGCCATTTTGCTAGCTGGCTAGGCTAGCTGGTAGCGTTGGTTTGTGTCATAGTTTATGTGAAGCGATGAATTAGCCATGTCGTAATATTGATAATTAAACATATTTCTACACACCAGTTTATCTGTTTATTGTTTTATCTGTTTATGTTACTCTTTTACTAAATCATTTCATCTTGCTCTAAATGCACTTTTTACACTTTTTACACTCGTATGTACAGAAGTCTGCCCCAGGATGTTTGTTCACACTGAATCTGTTGCGATAAAAAAACTTTTAAAAATATATCAGTTGCAGTTTATTTGCAGTAAAGTGCTTATTGTAATAAAATTCAGTGTTGTATGAGCCGCTTCAGAGAGTGTTCGTGTGTCACGTGACTGACGCATCATGGCCGCCTGCGATGCTGGAGATGCTGGTCACGTGGTGTTTTTACAGGGTTGCCAAGTCTTATATTTTTGATTTTCTTTCTTTATCCCCCACACAGTGAAAGCGGTTTTCCTCTGATGCGCCCTCTAGTGGCTGCTCAGTGAAACGCTTAAACCTCACGCTGCTTTCCACTGGATAAACTTGGGATTAAAATAAATAAATAAATATGAAGAGGCTTTAGTGAGTGTTTACTCTGTAATGCTGCATCATTATCTTTCATTTCACCAAGAAAATAAAATGACATCCTAAACAACATATTTCTGTGTTAAATATCAATTAAATATGTTTTTATTTGTTTTAAGTAAAAAATGTCCAGTGACTGAAATTCAATAAAATTTAAATGAAACATAAACAGCACAGATTTTAACAAACTGACAGAAAAAAAGGAAGAAAAAAATAAAAAAAACTGATAAAGTGGTGATGTAAAATTTAAATGATGATTTAAGTGTAATTACATCTTGGCATATTTTATTGATGATTTGATTTTATTTCTTTTATTTTGAAGCTTATTTCTCTTTCTCCTTTATCTCACTCTACTTGAAATCTCTGAATTTCCTCCAGCACCATCTGCCGTGGTGATTACTAAACGCTTCACACGGCTGAGATTTGCCGTTATGCTGATGCACATCGCACCTCATTTACAACAACAAGGACGCGCTAATGATGAATGAGACGCAGGCCTGCAGGAAGCTGCTGCATCTGCAGCCATGGCGAGGATAACGAGAGAGACGGGGTCAAAAAACAGAAATAAACAGAAATAAACAGAAATAAACAGAAATAGCGCCTCGTTACGTCTCAGACTGAGAGATACGGAGCGACTTCACGTGCAAACGCTTCAGAAACAAACACAAGAGCAACAAAATGTGAATGTGCTTCTGTTAAATATCACAAAGAACAGCCACAGGAGCCTCCACTACATGATGGGATCTGATCTCACAACCTTCTGACACCTTTAAAAAGTGTCGAACTTTTAAGAGTTCCTCGGTTGTCCCTTTAACAGAGCTTCCATATAACACTTCACAGCAAAGCGTTTTCCTTTCTGAAAAGATTCCAGGTACAAGACGCACCTTTTCCGTAACGCTTTATGTAAAGAACCCTTGAGGCATGCTGGAAGAACGATGGTAAGAACGCACAGAAGCCTTAAGCGCGTGTGTATTCACTGGGTAAGTGTGTGGAACAAACTCCAGATTATTGCTCATTATTTTCTTCTTCATATCTAGAACCTGTGAGGAGTTTAACGTTTAGCTGCTTGGAATCTGCACTCTCAGGAAAAAGGGTCTTCATGGCTCCTTTAGATGATGAAGTGTTCTTAGCTGCTCTACTCGGAGTTCTTTCTGACAGAGAAACTTTTTGTTGTAAAATTCTACGTGAAATGTTTATCGCTTCCTCCAGAGGAACGACTGTAGCGTTCGGCACTTAAAAAGTCTACACCTGAGTAGTTCCTGAATAAAACACTTTTCAGAACTTCAGTATCCGGAGAACCCTTGAAAAACCAGTCCTCATAATCTGANGGGAATCATTAAAGCTCTTTTACAGTAAAGGCGTTAAACAAGACCAGACTCATACGCCGAGTGGAAGCGAGCCGCAGCCGAGCGCCGCTGGAACACAGCCAGGACTTCCAGGACTCTGCATGTTAATACGCACACGTGAACACGTGAAACCTGCACACGCGGTGTGTAGACCCCTGACACGTTTTATACATTTTGACATCCAGGTCACGTGGTCCAGTTTTCCTCATATTACTGACGCGATATCATCTGAGTTCACGTGTACAGCATATGATCGCGCCTGACTCAGAGCTCAGACAAACACGTGACCTGTGTGTGATGCTTCATTACGACAGAGAAGAAGATATTTTTATCGTTTATTAAAAAAACCTCCATTTTATCCTCCATTCTGATGTCTTTTCTTCACCAAAACCACATCCTCTACACCTCCGTCCCGAGTTTATTTGTGTGTGAGTTTGTCATCTCTATTCACCTTTTCTAAAATTCACATAAAAACATGGAAGAAAAAAAGACTTTCTTCTCTTTTCTTTTCTTTTCCTTTCTTTTCTTTTCTCTCTGTGTCATTATCAGAGCCAATTATGGCTGTGAATGAAATCTGTCCCGACCTGCCCGCATGTTCCACCTTAATCACAGAGAACACCACCGGAGAGAACGCCACGGGGGGCCTGCGTGTGTGTGTGTGTGTGTGTGCGTGTGTGTGTGTGTGTGTGTGTGTTTTAAACAGAACATTTTTAATGAGGAAGTTTTCCAGAGCTGCGTCATTCTCTTTATTATACCACTCGAGTAGAAATGTCTTTTAAAAATATTATAAAATTTATTCTGCTTCACTTCTGATTGACCCAAAATGTCACGTAGCCTGTAAGCTAACTGAGCTAAGCTAACTGAGCTAAGCTAACTGAGCTAAGCTAACTGAGCTAAGCGCTCGGCATTCACAGTAAAGCATAAATATTTATTTTGTAAATGTATTTTTATTAACAGATGTTTACAGAGTGGATCTGAGTCTGTCCTTTTCATCAGATTCCTTCATATCGACTCAATGAAAATAAATTTCTCTCCCGTGTTGAATGTCACGGCTTTTGGTTTTTATGGTTTATATTAAAAATAGCTTATTAACCTGGAAGTCACAAAAATATTAAATAAAAAATGTCTTCAGTAATAAATAAAATCGCTTCAGTTTCCACTGATCAGCGCATGTGTGGAGCTTTGAACTGTGAATAAATGAATAAATAAACATTTATCCGATAAACCGAATAAAGATATCACTAAATCGTGTTGCTAATGTGTGTGTGTGTGTGTGTGTGTGTGTGTGTGTGTTTTAAACAAAACTTGTTTAAAATCAGTTCTCTGATCTGATTAAACCAAAACTGACCTGTTTGGCCTTGGAACAAAACACTACGTTTGGTGTAAACTGATCACAGCAGTCTTACAGTGAAGCGCGGTGGCGGTAGCATCATCCCCCCGTCTCTGACTCATCCCCTCTTCTCTGACTCATCCCCCCGTCTCTGACTCATCCCCCGTCTCTGACTCATCCCCCCGTCTCTGACTCGTCCCCCCGTCTCTGACTCATCCCCCCGTCTCTGACTCATCTCCTCGTCTCTGACTCATCCCCCTGTCTCTGACTCATCCCCTCTTTACCCACTCACTGACCTGACGCTTTCCTCGAGGCACAGTTGCCGTTCTGTCGCCTTCATAACATCTGTAATAGCAGAACTTTGTCCTGGACTTGTTATGATCTCTCTTTGTTCTTCATGATGCCGTGTGTTTAGGTTCTAACACACTCTGGGAATATTTACACTGAGATCATGTGACGCTTTATTGACACTCAGCTCCAGTCCGTTCTGCTCATCATCTCACTGCTGATGGAAACTGAACCAGAACTAACGGAGGCATATCTGCATATCTCATAAATGTTGAAAAATCTATTTTCTCCGATTTCTATTATTTACTTTAATCCGTAATTTAAATCTCTAAAAAATGTAATAAACTGATTTTCTTTCATTTCTACTATTAATGTTATTTTACTTTATTATGAACATGTGAGTCATTTTTGTTCCACATGAAATCCTCCTCATTTGTGTTAAAAATAAGGTTTAGTGCACTTGTAGTAGGGCGCATGGGGGTTAAGGGCCTGTTATTCAGCACTCCAGTATTTTCAGTAGTTTATATAATTATATTATTATATTATTATGAGGAGGATGAGACTGAAGTGAACAGAAGGAGCTTATTTTCACACTGTGTCCTTCTCTCACACTGGATTAACTCACAGCAGGCTTGATCTTTATTTCTGGTCCTTATTTGTCTCTCGTACATTCTGATTTAAACGATTATTTACTACTTTACAGAAAATCTAGAGTTAAATATAAAGTGTGAAACTCCAGCTTCAGTAATTGATGTAATTTATTTTGTATTTGATAAATATTAAAGTAAAGAGTTTAACCCTAATGAACTGGATAACGTTCTTTACACTATTTATTATATGATATATTAAATATGATGGTTAATAACGGATAAATGTGAGTTTGATTGAAGCTCCGCCCCTTGTTTCAGCTCATGAATGTGATTGGTTCAAAGAACAAGACAGACGGATGCTAAATATACTCCTACAACAAACTCTGACGTCTTTCAAATCAGCTTTAAAAAGGACAGAGAAGAGGAACTTGTTTCACTGATGCTCTACAACATTTAATGTAACTGTAAAGGGATAAAAAGTATGACATTCTTCAATGTCGTCGTTGATTATTTTCCTGCAACAGCACCACACACTCAGTGTTTATTACTCACTAAATGGTCTATAGTACGTTATTAAATACCGAGCTCTTACACTGCACAGGAACCCCAACAGGAAGCTGAACTCTAAACACTCAGATGTTTGCAGCTAGCTAACAGGCTAATTAGCATTTTAATGAGAATGTGCTGAAGTCAGCTAAAATAAATCCTTTACGATAGAGAGTTTGAGATCTTCGTACAACAGCCAACGCTCAGGCAAGAAGGCTAAGTACAGATGAATTTTAACTCACTGTGTTTTATCAGGAAGAACATAAAGCTATTATTTTTACTCATCATAACCGATAAAAGATTTTAAAAACGCTGCTGCGTTCACAAAACGACACGTAAGAAAAGATTTACACGTTTACATACACGTTAAAATGTGAAGTACAGAGAGAGAGAGAGACAGAGAGAGAGAGAGGGAGAGAGAGAGGGAGAGAGAGAGAGAGGGAGAGAGAGAGAGAGAGAGAGAAAGACAGACAGAGAGACAGACAGAGAGACAGACAGAGAAATGGAGAGAGAGACAGAGAGAGAGAGAGAGAGAGAGAAATGGAGAGACAGTGAGAGAGTCAGACAGACAGAGAGAGAGACAGACAGAGAAATGGAGAGAGAGACAGAGAGAGAGAGAGAGAAATGGAGAGACAGTGAGAGAGTCAGACAGACAGAGAGAGAGACAGACAGAGAAATGGAGAGAGAGACAGAGAGAGAGAGAGAGAAATGGAGAGACAGTGAGAGAGTCAGACAGACAGAGAGAGAGACAGACAGAGAAATGGAGA
>CM074952.1:321814-334314 GCA_037577455.1 Pangasius macronema | reverse complement strand
CCGCTAATTAGCCTGTTAGCTAATAAGCTATTGTAGCTAGCAGCCGTTGCACAACGTCCTCTCACAGGAATACAGGAATGTAGTGTTTAGTGTAGCGGAACCTCTTGCTTACACACACACACACACACACACACACACACACACACACACACCTGGGTGTAGTGTACAATTAGAGTGTCTTCCTCTTTCTGTCTGCACTTGCCCAGGAATTTTCCACCGGGGCGTAAATACTTTACTTTAAGTCTTGCTCCTGATCTCCGCTGTGTCTCTGAGACGCAGCCTGTACGTTAGCTGTAGATGCCGTATATCACAAATAATATCAATGTTTTATTTAAATATCTTTTATTTATGAGATTTGTTGTTTGCACTATTTGCTATAGATGCTGTTACTATGCTCCTGAAGTCCATTCTATTAAAAAAAGATGATTGAGTGAGCCTGTGTGTGTGTGTGTGTGTGTGTGTGTGTGTGTGTGTGTGTGAGAGATGACTGAGTGAGTGTGTGAGAGATGAGTGAGCGTGTGTGTGTGAGAGAGATGAGTGAGCGTGTGTGTGTGTGTGTGTGTGAGATGAGTGAGCCTGTGTGTGATCAGAGGCCGTTGAGGTTTACAGCGTACGTGTGAGTGGCGTGTGGTTTAGGACGTGGCCACGGCGTGTTTGTGAGCGATGCTGTGTGTTTGAATAAAGCCGATCTGACTGTGTGTCCTTCTGTCCTCGTGTCTCAGCCATCATGTCTGACGCAGAGCGCTTCCTGTACGGCGACCGCAGCGCCATCGCCGACCCCCTGGCTCAGGCCGACTGGGCCTCCAAAAAGCTCGTCTGGGTTCCGTCCGAGAAACTGGGCTTCGAGTCGGGCTCGGTTAAAGAGGAGACGGGGGACGAGTGCGTCGTGGAGCTCACCGACTCCGGGAAAAAGATCAAAGTGAACAAAGACGACATCCAGAAGATGAACCCGCCCAAGTTCAGTAAGGTGGAGGACATGGCCGAGCTCACCTGCCTNCACAACCTGAAGGACCGATACTACTCCGGACTCATCTACGTAAGTGTGCCTTTAATCTCTTACTCACTCAGACGCTATGAGTGCCGTATGCAGACGCTGTACAGACGCTGTGAGTGCCGTATGCAGACGCTGTGCAGACGCTACAAGTGCCGTATACAGGCGCTGTGCAGACGCTATGAGTGCCGCATGCAGACGCTGTGCAGACGCTGTGAGTGCCGTATACAGGCGCTGTGCAGACGCTACAAGTGCCGTATACAGGCGCTGTGCAGGCGCTACGAGTGCCGTATGCAGACGCTGTGCAGGCGCTACGAGTGCCGTATGCAGACGCTGTGCAGGCGCTACGAGTGCCGTATGCAGACGCTGTGCAGACGCTGTGAGTGCCGCATGCAGGCGCTGTGCAGGCGCTACGAGTGCCGTATGCAGACGCTGTGCAGACGCTGTGAGTGCCGCATGCAGGCGCTGTACAGACGCTGCGAGTGCCGCATGCAGACGCTGTGCAGACGCTACAAGTGCCGTATACAGGCGCTGTGCAGGCGCTACGAGTGCCGTATGCAGACGCTGTACAGACGCTATGAGTGTCGTATGCAGGCGCTACGAGTGCCGTATACAGGCGCTGTACAGACGCTATGAGTGCCGTATACAGACGCTATGAGTGCCGCATGCAGGCGCTGTGCAGACGCTATGAGTGCCGTGTGCAGACGCTATGAGTGCCGTGTGCAGACGCTATGAGCGTGAAATGTAGGTGATCTGCAGACAGTGACTCGTGCAATACGTCTGTACATGGACATGAACAAAATTAACAGTCACCACTTGAAAACTACCATTTCACACACACAGTGTGTGTGTGTGTGTGTGTGTGTGTGTATAGACGTACTCTGGGCTGTTCTGTGTGGTCATTAACCCGTATAAACACCTGCCCATCTACTCGGAGGAGATTGTGGACATGTACAGGGGAAAGAAGAGACACGAGATGCCTCCACACATCTACGCCATTACAGACACTGCGTACCGGAGCATGATGCAGGGTAACACACACACACACACACACACACTGCACGTTTCCCCTGCTGGTCTGGAGCAGGCTGCCAGTGACACCAGGGGCTTCAGCATCAGTTTGTTGCCATGACAATGTTGTATTTGTATTGACAATGTTTAGCAGATGTTTATCCAGACTGGCATTCAGAAGTGTTTATATCCTCATGCTGATGGACAGATCAATAAAAACATGTTCATCTCTTATTCGTCTTTCCATCCTGCAGATCGTGAGGATCAGTCCATCCTGTGCACGTAAGCGTCACTTCCTCTTAAACATTCAGCAACATCTAAAGCTTTACAGGATGCAGTTACGTGATGTAGCGGACGTTCTGTTGTGTCTCAGCGCTGCTCTGATTAAACCAAACGGAAATATATGAAATATCAGTGTGTGATGTAACAGGTTTTGTGCTTTTTTTCCTCTCAGAGGTGAATCTGGAGCTGGAAAAACAGAAAACACAAAGAAAGTGATTCAGTACTTGGCGTACGTCGCTTCGTCCTCCAAAACCAAAAAGGACCCAGTTGAGTTTTTCTTCCTTTCTTTCTTTCATTTCTGCTCCTGAGTGTGAGGTTTCAGTGCTGCGAGGTCTGTGCGAGGACCCGCTGATGTACCGGCTGTGAGGAAGTAAAATAAGATCAGTGTTTTCACTCAGACAGGCAAACAGACGTGTGAACAAATGAAAAGGAGAATTATTTTAGTGTTGTGTTGCTTTTCAGCAGGTTGTGTAGTGCGCTGTGGGTCGGTGTGATTAATATTTAAATACTTTTATTTCTCTTTTATTCGGTCTTCACTCTTTTCTCTTTTTCCTCTCCAGAGCAGCAGCAGTTTGTCACATGTAAGTTTTCCTTCTTCTTTTCCTCTCCTCCACATCTTTATCCCTCCATTGTTCAGGTGCTTGTTTCGGTAACGATGGTTGTGTTTGTCCACTAGGGGGAGCTGGAGAAGCAGCTGCTGCAGGCTAACCCCATCCTGGAGGCGTTCCCATTGCGGTTCTGCCACTTTTTGCTGTTGAGCAGTGCGAAGCATTCTCAGCGCTCTGTCAAGATAGGAGTCACTAGACTCCATCACGGTTTATGATGGTGTGATGTTTGTATTAATGTAACTGTTACTGCATGAAATATTTATAGACATTAAAATGAACAGATCAGCAGGTTGAGTAATTATCGTTTTCTGTGATTAGTCGAGTTCAGTCGCGTCATAAACACGAGACTGCTATGAATATTAACAGAAATAATTCCTGCACGTGTGACCATGATCTAAGAGTGATTGTTTACTGTATAATGCTGATTTTATTGGATTAATGATTGGCACAGAGCTAACGAAAACAAAATGGTGTCTAATAATTTTATTGTAAATTCGCTACTTTTATACTCCATAAAGCAGGTTTTTGTCTCCATCGTTCAGATAATAACAGCATTAGACTCGGATCACTGAGTTCCTGATATGCATGTGATGGGGAAGTGGTGTGTGTGTGTGTGTGTGTGTGTGTGTGTGTGTGTGTGTGTGTGTGTGTGTGTGTGTGTGTGTGTGTGGACCTAATCTTGGTTCATAACGTTTCCCTCCACAGGGGAAGTTCATCAGGATTAACTTTGATGTGAACGGCTACATCGTCGGAGCGAACATCGAGACCTGTATCCTCCTGACACATTTATTTACATTAACAGCAGAAATCTGGAGATATTCTCTCTCTCTCTCTCTCTCTCTCTCTCTCTCTCTCTCACTCACTCTCTCTCTGTCTCTCTCTCTCTCTCTATGTGGAAAAACACACATGTGGAAGCAGTTTTGTTGAGAGAGAAAGAGAGCTGCTGTTTTATAGATTTGTTCTGCACGGAGGATGCAATTCCAGCCAAACTCCACACACACACACACACACACACACACACACACACACACACACACACACACACACACATGCGTGCACACACACATGCACACACACACACACACACACACACACACACACACACACACACACACACACACAGAAATGTACAGCCACCACTATAAACCGGAACATCTGTCATATGTGATTTATGCATGTGCGTATTCCACATAACGATATTTACGACGTTTGATTTATGATTAAACGATTCGCTGCTTTCACTTCCTTTAACTTCCTCGACTTTAAAGCGACGATTTGGATAAAAATCGAATAATTTTACCCCAAATGTAGCAAAAATGTGTTTGGTGTAAAAAGCCGAGCGTTAGCATTAACGACAATTCTTCACAACCTGAGAGTGCTTTCTCTCCCATTGGTCCGTCCGTCCTGTCTGAGCGTGAATCTTTGCTCACTGCTTTGGTTCGGTTCGATTCGGTTTGGTTTGGTTTGGTTTGGTTTGGTTTGGTTTGGTTTGGTTCTCACTGCACGCTTACTTTCTCTAAATCTCCAGAACATGGGAGTTCTGCAGCACTACGGCTCTGTGCTTTTATTTCAGTTTAGCAATAAATGTACAAAAAAAAAATGTTGCCACCCAAAACACACGGCATGTTTGATTCACTTCCTGCAGGGAGTCGATTCAGAGTCGATTCAGAGTCGATTCAGAACGGACTGAGGACACACCAGAGTTCTGCTCAAGCTCAGTGAACACGGTGCGTGTGAAAGAAAAGTAAAGTAGAAAAGTACAATCCGCAGTTCCACAGCGTTGGGCTTTAGGCTTGCTATTATTCTCCATTTATCAGCATGTGTGTGTGTTGAACGTCAGTTGTTTCATTTGTGGTTTTGTTTGTGAACAAGTAAGAATTGTAATTTGTGTCTTTAATGATAATTAAAAGTGAATCTTCGCTAAAGGAATAAATGTATAAATTTAAAATTTATATCCTGAATGTATTTATTTCTGTAAAGCTGCCATTGTTAAAAGCGCTATAGAAATAAAACAGAACTGAGCTGAATTAAATTCCTCCGTAAGTGAGGTGCAACACATTCTGGGAAGAAACTGTTTTTGGCTTTATACTGAGATCATTTACAGCCCTAACCCTAACGCATCACAAACACCACCAGGAACACAGCGCAGTGTATCGTTACAGATTATTAATCCAGCTGGTCAGAGCGTGTGGGTTTTAAAAACACATTGTTCTTTACAAGAATGCCACCCCGCCTCAGAATGATTGACAGGTCAATGCTCTCTAATGAGCCACCAACATCGCACGCTGATGACATCATCACACCTAAACCACAGCGAAGGAGTGCACGACAAGACGAGTGCATTTTTTTACCTTCAAACCTGATCAGCTGTGCACGCAGATATAAAACATGGCCACATGTTTAACCTGTTATCACACACACACACACACACACACACACACACACACACACACACACACACACATGTGCACACAAATAACAAACAATGTTTTACAGTCTGGTTTCTGGAGTTGTCGCGGTACAGAATCAGCGCTGGATAAAGCAGTCGTGATCTGCTGCTCACCTCAGACTGTCTTCGTGGTTCTGTTTTGGTTCTGTTGGACTTGACGCTATGGACCCGGATGCATTGACGCTCTCGTATTGTTTAAACAGAATATTAGCATTAATGGAGATTTTTTCCAAAGATAAAAATATGTCAAATACGGTTTCCTACAGGTTTGTAGTTTAGGTCCTCTGTTAAACTCCATTTATGCCCATATATGGTCGTGTAATTAACACGCGTGATGTTGCACTCTTCCAAAAGCCGAAAGTGTTGATGATCTCAGTCTGGAGCTGATTGCACGCTGTAGTTTATTACACTTAAGTTAAGAACCTTTGTGTTTATCATTTAACTCCTAATTTGTTCCATTGCTAATGCTAATGCTAAAACTGCTAATTATCATCCAACTACTGAAAATTTACCAACAATTTCCTCATTTTAATTCCAGCGTTTTACTGTTGGATTCATCGTGTCTCGATGCTGTGTGTACTTTTTTCACCCATTTCATAAAGATATCTTTATAAACACACTCGAAATACACGACAGTGGGGCAGAACCACTCCCGAGGCCCGGCCCACGCTTGGCAACGTTTCGCAGATATGTCAGGCCCTCAGCGTACATTTCATCTAACAGCGACCTTCATAAACCTTCCATCTCCATGAAGGAGAAAATTCCTGTATGCGGTTGAGGAAAGGGAAACACTGTAGGAGGAAGAGAGAGATTCTGCCTCTCCTGTCGTTCTCTCTCTCCTCACCTCATCTGACACGTCTTTTAAACAAATCAAGGAAAGCTCAGGCGCTCTGTATCGGATGGTCTAATAATTTATGTAATTTATGAAACAATAACCCTTGAGCAGATAAGGAAGCCCACATCTGCCCAGGAACCTCCACTGCTGCTCTCTTTCCAGGAAGCTTTCTTTAACATCTGCGTCTTTGTGCCAGGTTCCAGCCCACCTTATCCACCTAAATCAACATGGGAGGTTCCTGAGCTTCGTTCCTGAGCTTTGACCAAATAAATGTGAGCAGTTCAGTAGCTGACTTTATACAAACGTGAGTTTTCCAAACCGGCGCTGTACAGAACGCACTCCTTACCCGGCTCGGGCCCCTTAATGTGATCAGAGCTGCTCTCTGTAACAGTGGGAGTGTGTATCACGGTTTCGTCAGAAATAGAAGTCTTTTGAGGATTCTGGAAATACAGTCAGGTCCATAAGTATTTGGACAGTGACACAGTTTTCCTGATTCTGCCTCTGTACACCACAACAGTTCTGATTAAATGAAGCAATCAAGATGTGCTTGAAGTGTAGACTTTCAGCTTTAATTCAAGGGGTTTAACAGAAATAACAGAAATTAATCATTTAGGAAATACAAACGTTTTTTACAGAGTCCCTCCTTTTCACAGGCTCAAAAGTAATTGGACAAACCAACAATCACAAATATTAGGATTCTTTTTAACATTCGGATGCAAGTGCTTTGCAGTCAGTGACTCCAGAAGTCTGGAACCCATGGACATCATGCTGAGGTTCCTCTCTGGAGATGCTTTGCCAGGCCGTCACTGCAGCCGCCTTCAGTTGCTGCTGGTTCGTGGGTCTTTCTGCCTTCAGTCTTGTCCTCAGGAAGTGAAAAGCAGCTCAGTTGGGTTGAGGTCAGGCGACTGACTTGGCCATTGAAGAACATTCCAGTTCCAAGCTCTTGGGTTGCTTTTGTGGTACAAAAATTGTGTCAATGTCCAAATACTTATGACCTCCACAGATACAGTCAGGTTCATAATATCTGCCAGAACTCACTCATGGATTTCTCTCAATCTCAATCCCTGATCAATCAAACTGATGGAAATAAATATATCAATATTTAAAGGAGAACTAATAATAATAATAATAATAAAAACCATATGCAAGTAGTCTTGGAGGCTCTGGTGAATTTCCTGTAGTTACCTGTTAGTGGAGATGGTGTTGAGTAACACCGTGCTCATTTGCATTGTGCTCAGTGAACAGCCTCGGGTCGAGGGAGTCGAACATCAGAGCGCGGTGTTTAATATTAACAACATCCTGCGGGTACAAACTGAAATCGCTGGAACAGAGCGGTCGATCCTGTTACTGCTCCTGCGCAGCTACACAACAACCAAAAATAAAAGCTGGACATGTAGCTACTGGATCTACAGACATCCATCGACAAGGAGATACGAGGTGTTTATCTGCAGTGTCTGTTCTTTTTAATCTGAGAGAAGAACACAATTTTCACCGTCACACACACGCCGACGTTCTCCATCACACACGCCGACGTTCTCCATCACACACACGCCGACGTTCTCCATCACACACGCCGACGTTCACCATCACACACGCCGACGTTCTCCATAACACACGCCGAGGTTCTCCATCACACACGCTGACGTTCTCCATCACACACACGCTGACGTTCTCCATCACACACGCCGACGTTCTCCATCACACACGCCGAGGTACACCATCACACACGCCGACATTCTCCATCACACACACGCCGAGGTACACCATCACACACGCCGACGTTCTCCATCACACACGCCGACGTTCTCCATCACACACGCCGACGTTCTCCATCACACACACGCCGACGTTCTCCATCACACACACGCCGATGTTCTCCATCACACACACGCCAACGTTCTCCTTCACACACACGCCAATGTTCTCCATCACACACCAACATTCTGTGTGTGTGTGTGTGTGTGTGAGAGAGAGAGAGAGAGAGAGAGAGAGACTTGAAATAAACTGAACGTTTCCTGCTACGTTTTTCCTCCAGCAGCAGGTCAGAGGTTAACACACTTTTCTTTGTCTGTTTTGTCTGACCTGCCTAGAGCATGTGTGTGTGTGTGTGTGTGTGTGTGTGAGAGAGTGTGTGTGTGTGTGTGTGTGTGTGTGTGTGTGTGTGTGTGTGTGAGAGTGTGTGTGTGTGTGTGTGTGTGTGTGTGTGTGTGTGTGTGTAGTTGAGTAACTCTAAGAGGAACGTTTGCTGGTAAAGTTTATAAAGAACGAAAAAAACAGATGAAACAAATGAACAGTTATGAAATACTTATTATATTCACTGTGTGTTTGTTCATGACACAGAGCCAGACTATGACGTTAGTGTGTGTGTGTGTTTGGAAACATGGAACTCCAGCAGCTCTGAACGCTCCTGTGGGACGATGAAAGACTGGAGGAGAGGTGGAGTTGGCAGCGGAAAGCGTTTCTCTGGGATGGAGTTGTGCAGGATGACCTCAGTAACGCTTGGAGTGAGTTTTCCTGAAGCACCGCTGGTGTTGAAGTGGTGTTTACCGTAAAGCAGAGATTAAACTAACAGTGTGATGCTGTCCTAATGGTGTTCATGCTGCAACAACAGGCAGTAAACTCCGTCTGCTTTTCTTCTGCACCTACATTTACTATTCCTCACACATCAAACTTCTCCAGCACACACCAAACTTCTCCAGCACACACCAAACTTCTCCAGCACACACCAAACCTCCCCATCAAACACCAAACGTCTCCAGCACACACCAAACCTCCCCATCAAACACCAAACGTCTCCAGCACACACCAAACTTCTCCATCACACACCAAACTTCTCCAGCACACACCAAACGTCTCCATCACACACCAATCCTCCCCATCAAACACCAAACCTCCCCATCAAACACCAAACGTCTCCAGCACACACCAAACATCTCCAGCACACACCAAACCTCTCCATCACACACCAAACTTCTCCATCAAACACCAAACTTCTCCATCAAACACCAAACTTCTCCATCACACACCAAACTTCTCCATCAAACACCAAACTTCTCCATCACACACCAAACTTCTCCATCAAACACCAAACTTCTCCATCACATTCACATTGTGGTGTAGTTTAGTTGAGTAATATTCGACTGTCTGAGAACAATCAGTAACTAAATAAATATTCTGTGTTAAGTTAACTCGGATTTACAGTGTGAGTGTGAGTGCTGCTCCGACACTTACGTAAATCCACCAATAGGACGACAGCAAACTTACGGCACAGCTACAGATACGGTAGAGGCGATGGAGAAACGTAAAGGAAACATGGACAGAATGAAGAATGTGTGTGTTTATGCGAGCGTGTTTTCTTCACCAGCTGATTTCCGGATCACGCACGTGAGCAGAACGTAGTTGCGTTGTTTAATCGCAGGTCTATCGTTAGAGGATCTTCACAGCACAGGATCTCGTACAGCGTGAGGAGGAATCAAACCGGTTCGGTCAAACAGAACATTAGCGGTGATGAAATATCCGTTGATTTGTTGCATGTCATATTTTGTAGCTGTAAATTGTGCGCTCGATGTTAGCGTGCTGTAAGGGAAACGCCTTCCATGGTCTTGCTCATGAAGAACATTTATGGAAAAGCTGATCAGCCGCCTCTGTCTCCAGTTTGTTGCAATCCGCTTTATTTTGTGTGGCAACGTAAAATTAAAACCAGCGACTCTGTGACAACGAACGACTCGCTCCGGAGGATTCAGCGTCTTTCACTAAACTGTAGTTTTCTGTAAAAATGTGTTTTTTATTTGGAGCTCTGTTCAGCTGGGACATGATAATGTGAAACACTGCTTCCACTAAGCCCTGTGGGGCTGAACACACACACACACACACACACACACACACACACACACACACACACACACTAATGTCCCACTACAGCAAGACCCTCTCAGTGTTACAGGGAGTGAGAGAGAGAAAAATATTTCCCAGAATCCCCCCCTCGATGATCAGGTCGTCATGCAAAACAAAGCCTCCGGAGCCGAGTGGGATTTGGGACGGAGCCGAAAAACGATCAGAACAATTCTTTGTTTTGTCACTATCAGATTTTAGCAAGAACGTGAGATCAGGACACAGGAGGAGCAACTCACATTCATACGATTACACAACTCTGAACAAAGTGTGTGTTTACTCTGTGTGTGTGTGTGTGTGTGTGTGTGTGTGTGTGTGTGTGTGTGTGTAAAAGTGGAGTCACTGTTTTCACCCTGAAGTTGATTATTTTCCTATAACAGCACCCAAGTGTTTTATTCCTCTTACATCACAGCAATTTACCAACAATTACAATTTTTTTTTTAAAATAAACAATGACAGGTCATACTTTTTGTCCATTTATAGTTACATTTAATGTTACGGACAGTCGGTGAAGCAAGTTAGTTCCTGTTGTCACTTACGTTAGAGCAGCTATAAACAGTCCTTCCCTCACCAGCCGCTCTTTATTCTCTCTCTCCACGTTAATAAGATTAAATAAAAACGCAGCTTGTTACGCATGTTACCGAGAAACTGCAAGGAAGCGAAAGCTCCTCTGTCCTGAAGATGTCAGAAGACTTCTTCTGTTTTTTTTAACCCGTTTATGTGGATTGTCCGTAACACTCGAGTCTGTGTATGAGCTGCATGCTTCTGTCATGAACATGGACAGAGAAGATCTACAGAAGATCAGCTTCAGCTTCTCATCACTGTCACGTCACAGGTACAGCAGCAGCACTGTAACTGAGCCCAGTCTTATAAACTCCTGTTGTTTACTCTGTTTCATGTGATTCTCTGATAGAGTGTGTGTGTGTGTGTGTGTGTGTGTGTGTGTGTGTGTGTGTGTGTGTGTGTGTATCCTCTCTTCAACAACAAGCAGTACAAAACATTTTACCCTAATAAAGAACCATAAAGTAGGAGAAAAAGAACTGGGAGAGAAGAAGAAGAAGAAGAAGAAGAAGAAGAAGAAGAGAAAGAGGCGTGTGTGTGTGTGTGTGTGTGTGTGTGTGTGTGTTTCATTCCCGTCCCTCCAACTTCCTTCATCTGGTTTCTGTTAACATTCCATCTCACACAGACACAGCAATTACACTCTGCAGCTCACCGTGTGTGTGTGTGTGTGTGTGTGTGTGTGTGTGTGTGTGTGAGACAGGGCACTCCCACACCGCTCCTACCCAAACATGCCACATTCCTCAATTCCATCCATCCGTTTCCCCTCCCTCTTTCTTCTCGAGTGAAAGGAGGAGGGAAAAAGGTGTGTGTGTGTGTCTTAAAAAGAACTGAACATTTCCTGCTAGATTTCCAGGTCAGAGTTCATGTTCTGAGTTATGACTGAAATTAAAGGGGCGGAGATTATTTATTTGTTTGTTTGTTTGTGTATTTAAGGTGCAGTTAAGATTGAAGCTCGTTGTGAGAGTACGGTACTTGTATAATGACATGTCTGAGCCTGTGTGTGTGTGTGCGTGTGTGTGTGTGTGTGTGTGTGTGTGTGTGTGTGTGTGTGTGTGTGGTAGAAGAGATTTGAACTTCACTCCCAGTTTCTCAGCAGACAGAAATGTAGAGTTTCACGCCGCGCAGGATATCCGAATAAACCTGAGATTTAATTAGAGCAAAAAATTAAATAAATCTCTAACAATAATCAGGTTTTATATTTTCTCTCCAGGACTTAATTCTCAGATGTTAGTATTTGTACAGCTGAACATGTTGCAGCAGCAAATGTTTAGAAATGTTACATGAAAGAAGACATTTCTGGACATTCTTAGAACATCCAGAAAACCTTCTTAGAACTAAATGCTCCTAGAACTGAAACATTTAGAAAATATTTGAATAACCTAATACTGTCAGCTGGAAAATCATAAAAATATAAAATATTGTTGACACTTGGAAGTTTAGGAAAATGTTTAGGAACAATATAGAACACTTTAACATCAGCCACTGAGGCACAGGACATTCATTTTAATACTGCTTTGTGAAAATGTTGTTAAATATTGTTAAAAGAGCTATATGTAGAATATGGAGTGTGTAGAATATGGTGTGTGTAGAATATGGAGTGTGTAGAATATGGAGTGTGTAAAATATGGAGTGTGTAGAATATGGAGTGTAGAATATGGAGAGTGTAGAATACAGAGTGTAGAATATGGAGAGTGTAGAATATGGAGTGTGTAGAATATGGTGTAGAATATGGAGTGTGTAGAATATGGAGTGTGTAAAATACGGAGTGTGTAGAATATGGTGTAGAATATGGAGTGTAGAATATGGAGTATGTAGAATATGGTGTAAAATACAAAGTGTGTAGAATACGGAGTGTGTAGAATATGGTGTAGA
>CM074952.1:281748-284546 GCA_037577455.1 Pangasius macronema | reverse complement strand
CCCCCCCCCCCCCCCCCCCCCCCCCCCCCCCCCCCCCCCGCCCCGCCCCCCCCCCCCCCCCCCCCCCCCCCCCCCCCACAAACAGGAACAACTGTTGAAATCGATCTTATTTGTGTTTCATAGACATTTCCAGCTAACATGAACACAGAGAGAGTTCTAGTGTGAGTGTTCGGAAGAGTTAGTGGCTGGAAAGGCCACTCATCAGCCATAACCCAGCAGAGCTGATAAAGAGCTGCTCAACGCCATAAACCCAAAGGTCACACACACACACACACACACACACACACACGCACATACACGATGATGCTGAACTTTACAGCAAAAGTAAGATAGAAGGTAAGACAGAGAAACAGAAGCAAGAGCGAGAGACTGCAGTAAAGGATGGTGATGGTGTAATTGGAGACAGTGTGTTCACCTTTAAGGCCGAGTGTGTATTGATTCATTAGCTCGGATAACGGAATAAATGCGCACACACACACACACACACACACACACACACACACACACACACACACACACACAGGACTGCTACTCTTCCAGTCCTTTGCTAAATGATCACATAATACACTTTCCACTGCCTGGCCAATCACAGTCATCCCCAAGAGAATCACTTCCTGTTTGCTGTGGAAATAGTCTGAGAAAATAGTACAGGGTAACTGTTTAGGGTAACTCTAAACATGATTCTACCACCACCATGCTTCACAGAAGTGATGGTGTTCGCAGTGTGCTGGGTTTCTGCTAAATGTAGCAAGGACAAAAAAATTCAGGTTTTGGTCCCGTCAGACCAGAGAACCTTCCAAATGTTCACTGAGCCTCCAAACAGGATTTCATGGGGAATTGTTTTGGTTTTGGAGTGTTGTTTTGGTCTCTGTGGAGTGTTCAGGCTGTGTTCAGTCTGTGTGGAGTCTTAGGGCTGTGTGGAGTGTTCTGACTGTGTTAGGGCTGTGTGGAGTGTGAGAGGAGTGTTGGGGGTGTGTGGAGTGTTCTCACTGTGTTTGGCTGTGTGGAGTGTGAGAGGAGTGTTGGGGCTGTGTGGAGTGTTCTCACTGTGTTAGGACCGTGTGGAGTGTGAGACTAGTGTTGGGGCTGTGTGGAGTGTTCTGACTGTGTTAGGGCTGTGTGGAGAGTGAGACGAGTGTTAGGGCTGTGTGGAGTGTT
Organism: Pangasius macronema; assembly: GCA_037577455.1. Taxonomy (NCBI): domain Eukaryota; kingdom Metazoa; phylum Chordata; class Actinopteri; order Siluriformes; family Pangasiidae; genus Pangasius; species Pangasius macronema. Next base: position 283,388 of record CM074952.1, on the reverse strand, counting down.
CTGACTGTGTTAGGGCTGTGTGGAGAGTGAGAGGAGTGTTAGGGCTGTGTGGAGTGTTCTGACTGTGTTAGGGCTGTGTGGAGTGTTAGGGCTGTGTGGAGTGTTCTGACTGTGTTAGGGCTGTGCACAGTGTTTGGGCTGTGTGGAGTGTTAGGGCTGTGTGGAGTGTCCTGGCTGTGTTTGGGCTGTGTGGAGTGTTAGGGCTGTGTGGAGTATTAGGGCTGTGTGGAGTGTTCTGACTGTGTTAGGTCTGTGTGGAGTGTTAGGGCTGTGTGGAGTGTTCTGGTTGTATTAGGGCTGTGTGGAGTGTTAGGACTGTGTTAGGGCTGTGTGGAGTGTTAGGGCTGTGTTAGGGCTATGCGGAGTGTTAGGGCTGTGTTAGGGCTGTGTGGAGTGTTAGGGCTGTGTTAGGGCTGTGTGGAGTGTTAGGGCTGTGTTNTTCTGTAAAGCTGCTTTGCGACAATGTCCATTGTTAAAAGCGCTATACAAATAAAACTGAACTGAACTGAACTGTTAGGGCTGTGTGGAGTGTTAGGGCTGTGTGTAGTGTTAGGGTTGTGTGGAGTGCTCAGTTTGTGTGGAGTGTTAGGGCTGTGTGGAGTGTTAGGGCTATGTTAGGGCTGTGTGGAGTGTTAGGGCTGTGTTCGGGTTGTATGGAGTGTTAGGGCTGTGTGGAGTGTTAGGGCTGTGTGGAGTGTTAGGGTTGTGTGGAGCGGTAGGGCTGTGTGGAGTGTTAGGGTTGTGTGGAGTGTTAGGGCTATGTTAGGGCTGTGTGGAGTGTTAGGGCTGTGTGTAGTGTTAGGGTTGTGTGGAGTGTTAGGGCTGTGTGTAGTGTTAGGGCTGTGTGGAGCGTTAGGGTTGTGTGGAGCGTTAGGGCTGTGTGGAGCGTTAGGGTTGTGTGTAGCGTTAGGGTTGTGTGGAGCGTTAGGGCTGTGTGGAGCGTTAGGGCTGTGTGGAGCGTTAGGGCTGTGTGGAGCGTTAGGGTTGTGTGGAGCGTTAGGGCTGTGTGTAGCGTTAGGGCTGTGTGGAGTGTTAGGGCTGTGTGGAGTGTTAGGGTTGTGTGTAGTGTTAGGGCTGTGTGGAGCGTTAGGGTTGTGTGGAGCGTTAGGGCTGTGTGGAGTGTTAGGGCTGTGTGGAGTGTTAGGGCTGTGTGGAGTGTTAGGGCTGTGTGGAGTGTTAGGGTTGTGTGTAGCGTTAGGGCTGTGTGGAGCGTTAGGGTTGTGTGGAGCGTTAGGGTTGTGTGGAGTGTTAGGGCTGTGTGGAGTGTTAGGGCTGTGTGGAGTGTTAGGGCTGTGTGGAATGTTAGGGCTGTGTGGAGTGTTAGGGCTGTGTGGAGCGTTAGGGTTGTGTGGAGTGTTAGGGTTGTGTGGAGCGTTAGGGTTGTGGATCTCAAGCTCCTTCAGAGTTCTCCTTGTTGTCTTGGTTGTGTCTCTGACTAATCCCCTCTTTTCCTGCTCGTTGACTCACTGACTCATTGACTCACTGACTCGTTGACTCACTGAGTCATTGACTCACTGACTCACTGACTCGTTGACTCACTGACTTGTTAACTCACTGACTCACTGACTCATTGACTCACTGACTCGTTGACTCACTGACTCACTGACTCATTAACTCACTGACTCGTTGACTCATTGATT
>CM074952.1:271748-274248 GCA_037577455.1 Pangasius macronema | reverse complement strand
AATCTCCTGCCAGATCACCTCCACTCCTGCAGCCTTGCTCCACGAAGGTTTCTAACCACCATAGTAACCTCAGAGATGGGCTCTAAAGTAGCAGAAATTTCTGGCACTGCCTGCTAAAGGGAGATCATGTCCACATGTCCACAAGTTCCTCAAAACATTTTTCTTCACTTTCACACAACAATATCCCCAGTAGAGTTCAGCACTCCCTCAGACTTGTTCAGCAGAGCTCCTGAGATGCCAAACAGTTTGCCAGAACATTGAGGCCATTTGAAAGTTTTTTTTACATCGCCTGTCCAAACTCCTCCCATGCCTGAACTTTCGCTTCTGTTTTTGCTGCAGCTTTTCTGGCTTTCTTATACCTCTCAACTGAATCAGAAGGGTCCTCCATGCGTATTACTTAGAACTCCTCCTTCTTTAAATTGCTGGTCTCCCTCACCATGGGTGTCCACAAGTCTGTCCTAGAGCTATCACCATGACAGACACCAACATTCTCGATCATTCCTAACATGAGCACTGAAAGTCCCCAGGAGCACTATGGAGTCAGGAGGACATTCCATCTTTTTCTGTTCCATCTGATCCACCTTTTCCAAGAAAGCTGAATGCTCTGAATTGCTACTTGCGTCAGAGTTTTCTTTCCTGAGACTCGGAATCTCATGGAGCCAACCCTCTTGTCCACTGGAAAACAAAAAACTTCAGCTGCAAGTCCTCAGCCTGGTAAGTATTCCCACACTCACCTGAGGCTTATTTCCTGTGGGAACTCCAGAGTAGGAGAGAGACCACTCCTGATCAAGAAGTTTGGTGCCAGAGCTGATATTCTTTGTGGATGTAAAGTAGACTACAATCTAGTCCAGAACTTTCTATCTCCCACCCTAGCTCATGCTCTTTCCATTTCAAGGGTCTAGTCCATCTATGGCTGTCTATCACATGCCTGCTTCCCAACTGGCATTACACTTGACCCACGTCCTTCATCTGACCCACAAGATGGCTCCATGTCACCATTTCAGGCTGAGCTTGACCAGGTTACGTGTGTGGCCACCCCCAGACCTGGCTCCAGGGGTGAGTCCCTGTAACCCTACTCTGGGCAGGTGCACTTAGTCTTCTTTGTACCCTTCATGGGGTGTTTAGAATTGCTCTTTGTCTGATGTTTGCCCTCAGATCTGCTCATCGAACATGGCCCTGTTGGGGCGTTAAACTCCTGGTGATATAGCCCTGAGGTTCACCAGAATACACAAGCCCAAAACAAAGGGGGTGTTTATGATAAAAAACTATAGAAATGGTCTTTATCTCCTTAATCTCCTAAAGTTCTTTCTGAGTGGAATTAAAGACCACTGAGGTCTCGTTTCAGGAGGGGATCAGACCCGGGGACACCACCAGCACTTTTTGTGGAACACCAAACTACATTGCACCTGAAATCCTGCGAGGAGAAGATTACGGTACGCAATAAATACCCATCACTCAACACAAGCACAAAACCTGTCACTCACCATAAACACTGAACTGTAGATTTTACATAATTACCTTATAGCATATTATAGTAAGAGTATAGATATCTCTCTCTATCTCACTCTCTGCCTCACTCTCTGCCTCACTCTCTATCTCACTCTCTATCTCACTCTCTATCTCACTCTCTATCTCAGGGTTCAGTGTGGACTGGTGGGCTCTTGGGGTGTTGATGTTTGAGATGATGGCTGGTAGATCTCCATTTGACATTATGACTGACAATCCAGATATGAACACAGAAGAGTATCTGTTCCAGGGTAAGACACACACACACACACACACACACACACACACACACACACACACACTATGCACTACATGCTTGCATACCATACACTCTGTTTATTATCTAGTACCTGGATGTTTGTAGTGCTTTTCATTCCCATAAAGCGTAAAGTAAGTGTAGAACAGGAAACCACAACCAAATACGGAAAGTGTGTAAATATGGAATCCAATTAGCATTAAGCATGAGGGTTAACAAGAACAGGAAGCTGTTACCATGTAAGGAAAGTGGAGAGCAAAAAAGGGACAGAGATATGCGTGGAGTGTTTTGGCACATGAAGAAAAATTCCTTCATCACGCACAAAGACACACAAACACACACACACACACACACACACACACACACACACACTACCCATGCTGACATGGTCATCTGCTGCTCTGTCTGTTCGCCCCCCCTCCAACTGAGAGGGCAGCATGCTGTTATGCACACACACACACACACACACACACACACACACACACACACACACACGTGCACACACACACACACGCACACGCGCACACATACACACGCACACGCGCACACATACACACACACCTCTGTAACTTGCTTTGCCTTGTAGCCATAAACCTGACCCCCCAATTCCCCACTGCTGCTCTACAGTTCTCCCATATGCTGCAGTAGAGCACACACACACACACACACACACACACACACACACACACACACACACACACACACACATACCTCTGTGTTCTAATCCTTCTAGACAGA
>CM074952.1:262750-266702 GCA_037577455.1 Pangasius macronema | reverse complement strand
CACACACTCTATAACTCACACTGTAACACACACTCTATAACTCACTCTGTAACACACACTCTATAACTCACTCTGTAACACACTCTATAACTCACTCTGTATCACACACTCTGTAACACACACTCTATAACTCACTCTGTAACTCACTCTGTAACTCATACTCTATAACTATAACACACTCTGCCACACACACACATTTACATTTACGGCATTTGGCAGACTCTTATCCAGAGTTACAATGATCTCATTTACACACCTGAGCAGGTGAGGGTTAAGGGCCTCGCTCAAGGGTCCAGCAGTGGCAGCCTGGTGGTGTTGGGGATTGAACTCATGACCTTCCGATCAGTAGCCCAACGTCCTAAGCTAATTCATTCTCTCTCTCTCTCTCTCTCTCTCTCTCTCTCTCTCTCTCTCTGATGAACGCTGTTATGTTGTTAATATTTTGAGGTTCTCAGTGAAATTTCTCTCTGTTTAGTTTTTGTTCTGTTTTTATTTAGTTTTTGTTTTATTTGTTGATTACAATGTGTCATACATTTTGTACACGAGGGTTTTTACTTATTTATTTAGTTTTTCTTTATTGGAAAAAGTTGTGTACAGTTTGTATTGTAATTTTGGTCAGAAGTAGCCTTGATCTTTAGTTAACTTTGTTCATGTGCAGTTGTCTGAGATTCAGAACAATTTCAGTTTCATATTCAGATTTTAAATAACAGAGTGTTAATGCTGTAGAGAACTTTAGTTAATGTTATTAAATGTGCTTTATAAATGCATATGGCTTCTGGGTTTTTCAGGGTTTTTGGCCACAGCAGTGTATTAAAGAGTGAAATTCTCATCACTGTGCTCTGTGTTGTGTTTTTTCTCTCCTCAGGGATGTGATAAAGAGAATAGACCAGTCGGAGTTCGAGGGCTTCGAGTACATCAACCCCCTGCTGCTCTCCACCGAGGAAGCAGTATGAGGGAGGAACAGGACGGAACGGTTCTGTCGGCTCGCCCGCGGCTCTGAGCGAGCTACAGAGGGTTTTTTTAGTTCTGACTGTGTGACTTCAGAAAGCGAGAGAGAAAAAACTCCCTACAGCACTGCATCTTCTACGACTTCTCATCTCTCAGACTCGTCTTCTCATCTCACACTCTCTCAGACTCCTCTAAAATGGAGGCAAAAACACAACAAATGAAAACAGAACTGGAGAATTTTTACATTTAACAAAGCTGAGTTCCCTCAAAAATCATCCAAATTGTCTTCCTCCTTCCCATCATCCTCTCTGATTTTGTTGGTTTTTGTGCCTGTCCTCGTCGTTACCCAGAATCCCCTGCTACAGCTCATGGTTCTATTTGAGAACTTGATTTAACGTGCACTTCTTCTTCTTCTTCTTGTATTTGTTGTTTTTAACTGAATCTCAGAAGTAGGCATGTGCCGATGTTCAGGTTTATATGAGGCAGCATAAAGACGAGGCGTCTCTTACAGGTCCTTCAGAATCCCATAATTCACTTCACCAGACGAGAGAATGTGCGAAAATCACGAATAATTTTATCATGATGTAGTCATTTATCTGAAACAGGATTTCGGAAGCCGTGGCGAAATGGTCACGTTATAGAGCTGTAATATCGGCACATGCTCACTCCGAACTCGAATGTTAAATTAAACACGATGTTTAATTAAAAAGAAAAATTTAATTGTAATTTACGCTGATGTATTTACTTAACTTATAATGCCTTTTTTAAATCAGAACCATGATTTCTTTAAATTTACTCACAAATCAGCAGACAAACCATTAACAAAAAAAAGAAACAAAAAGTGCCTCAAAGATCAAATATCCACATGAATCCTCACTAAAGTCTATAAACGGTCAATAAATTCTGATTAAGTTTAGAGAGTCACAGGGAGCACCGGCCGTGTCTCAAACTGCACACAGAAATGACGCACATCAGCATTCAGCACTCAGACGCCACTGCAGACTACAGTGCTGTTCAGAAGTGAGGCGAGACTCACGCACTTGGGGGTGGAGTTTGTCCAAAACAGAGATGACCCCGCCCCTCTTGTGGCCCCGCCCCTCAGACAGCCCCGCCCCTTCCGCTACACAGATCAGTGTGCTGCTGCTGAGTGTAAATACTGTCGCAGGTTTGGGTGCGTGATCCCGGTGCACGCGCCCTCAGTGCGCGGGCTGAGACTAGGGTTAGGGTTAGACGCAGCTCTGTGTTCGGTGTGTTAGTGATGTCCGATAATCGGCCACATCACCACATTCAGCACCCAAATGCTGATTTATATAAAAATGTCCTCACTCCTGCTTCCTTCCATCTCAGGTTCTTTAATCGGGACAAATCTAAAGGCTTGAATACGCTAGTCACCGCTAGCGTAAAAAAAACATATCGACATTTTGTTTAATACGGAGGTGATAAAGGTTCTGAAATGTTTACAGAATCTAAACAGCACATTAACGAGTTCATCCTGAGGCTAACGCTAATGTAGCTAACAAGTAACAAAAGTCTGTTTCTCCCAAATTTCCGTCCGTCATCGTCTCGCTGAACCTGATTTATTCAGGACGCGCCATTTAATGTAGCCCCGCCCCCTTTAGGTCACATGCACATGGCTGGTTATATTATTAATAATAATAATAATAATAATAATAATGAATTATTCATTTATTATTATTAAGATGAAAATCCTCACACACCCATATTAATTAATACACACATACACACATACACACACACACACACACCCATAGTAATTAATACACACACACACACACACACCCATAGTAATTAATACACACACACACACACTCACACACACACACACACACACACAGTAATTAACGCAGGCTCGTTCCCAGCTCATTCTCACTGCTTTGTTAATAAAAACGCAGAAGAAACGTTCGCTTTTTCTTAATGCATAAATTAATCTTCAGTTTATTTTGACAACGAGAGTAAATACGAACCCGATCACATCTGCCCTGCGTGATGAATGCTAGCAGTGCTAATAGGATTAGTTAGCGCTGTGTGTGTGTGTGTGTGTGTGTGTGTGTGTGAGAGAGAGATAATGAGCTGATGATAAAGAAACGTGTCGCTAAAGAAGCACAGATTTCAGGACGATGTTCTATTCGACACTCGATACAAGTAAATAAATAAATAAATTTAAGTTGGTTGTGTGCTGATCTTATTAAATAAGATCTTATTAATCTTATTTACGATTGTAACTTGCCATCAAAGTCATTACCATGGTTACATTTAGTTAGCTAGCATAACTCTTCACTACAAGCTTCACTACGCTAACAGCTAGCTAATGTAAGGAAGTGAAGGATATTTTAGTTATTTTATTTTTCATGACACGATGAGTATCACGACAATTAGGCTAGTTTTGCTAGCAACGAACGCTAATCAGCTTGTCTCTGCTAAACTGTTTTTGTTGCTAAGCTGAGATGCTAATTACCGAAGTTAACGTACAATGAAACTGAATCCTGAGATACTGACAGCCGAAGCGCTAACGGCGTTGTGATGCCATCAGTTAGCATTTGTAGTAGATACAGAGCTGACTAGCATCGCTAGTTAGCTACCTGATTTATGCTAGCTAGCATGTTGAATAAGTAAGCTTTGGACTAGAGCTATCTTCTAGCAAAACTTAGCAAACTTAGCAAAACTAGCCTAATGATACTTATTGTTAATATGTTGTGGAAAATAAAAGCCTAAAGATAATTGTGATGTAATAATTTTATATCAGTTTTAGATCAGCGGCTAATAACGAGTTCGAGTCCTTAAATAACTCCACACACATTTCTGAATATTCTTATTTTTATTGCATTTTAAGAAACAAAAACTATTTTTAAAAAGATGGCACATTTTCATAAAGGACCAAATGTGGAATGTGTTTTAGCCTCCGACGCTACGCTAAATATCTCAGAATTCTGCTGTCGTTTGTCTGCTGAATGAGTTTCTGTAAATATCTGTATTTATTCTATAA
>CM074952.1:255250-257750 GCA_037577455.1 Pangasius macronema | reverse complement strand
ATGACAGCAGAGCCTCAGTCACAAGGGAGTCGAGAAGCTTCCACACTTGACTCAGGCTACAGGCTACTGTCCAGTGCATTTTTGGAGTAAGTCTGTAACAGGCAATTGAGAGACGACAAAATACAGCAATTATATCTGCAAAGGGCTGCAGGGTTTCATCACATGTATTGGAGCACACCTGATAGCTGACTGGAGAATAAGGTGAGCTCAGGTGTGGCTCGCGCCGGGCTGAGATAAAAACCTACAGCGTCGTGGCCCTCTGTGGATGAGAGTGAAGACTCCTGATGTACAGTCTTCCAGCGTTCAGTCCAGCAGCTCGCTTTTAGACATAGCTGCGTTCAAGGTGATATCTTTAACCAGCATTGCCAAGTTTCAGCAAACTTTCCAGCACAACTACATCTCAGAAACCTCCCAAAAGACCTGAAATGACCCAAACCTTCAGCATTGTTAAAGGGAGACACATTTTTCCCTTTTTCTCAGCATCTGTGTGGGGAAACAAGGTCACTTCTGATGTACAGATTTTATCCTCTCCACAATCCCTCTTTCCCTCTCTCAAGCTTTACAATATCTCTTACAGTAGAAATGGTTCTGTACATCATACACACACCATCTGCCTCACACTTTACGCTGTGCAGAAATCTATTAGAAGTATTTTTAAACTAGCCCAATCTGGCAACCGTGTCATTAGCTGTCCCGTCTGCATGGGGCAGCGTGATTTCTGCCCCCTTGGGCCTCTGCGCTTGTTGCAGTTCCCACTTTTGGCCTCTAGGTGCAACAATAATTCTATGGACATCTAGAAAGGTAAATCAATGGAACATTGGCTTATATCTGTCAAATAGCGACATCTTTTAAAAGCGTTGCTCACTCAAAAGAGATAATTAGTATTATTAACATTTGTTATGACCATCTGATGGTCTCTGATGGTGTCTGTGTGATAATCAACCATGGTTTAATGGTTTAATGGTTATTTATTAAAACTTAATGGACTTTCTGTGACACTGAAATAATACACTGCAGTATGTAATAAATTCAGAATACCCATAATGCACCAGTGCACAGTGTAGTGAATAGACGTGGTAAGATTATTTCAGATGTTAAATATCGTGATGCATCATGTATCTGATTACTGAGTGTCAGTATGAAATAAATGCAGCGTTAGTTCAGTAATCGAGCTGAAACACTGCGTAATGATTGAGGATTAACGGCGTATCAGTGTATCAGAGCTGTGTGTGTGTATGTGTGTGTGTGTGTGAGTGTGATATGTGTCTGCTCTGTATGTGCTGAATTTTTTTTTTTATTAGTGTTTTTGGAGAAGCCGTGAGTGTGGAGGCAGAGTGACTCGGTTTGGTTTGGCTTCTCCAAAAACCCATGACGCAAATCCAAATGAAAAAATAAAAGGTGTTGGCTGCAGCCTGGTGTCTGGAGAGGTTCCCCGTCTTCATGCAGGAACTCACCATGAATATTCACGCTGACGGAATGTGAATAAACCACATGAAGAGGCAGAGGCGGTCGCTGCAGGCTGCGTCCCAAACGCCCTTCTGTGTGGTAGAAGGGCTCTTAACAAAATTCATAATAGTGAGGAACGCTGAAGAGAGCGAGTGGACTCAGACGGAGGAGATGCTGTGACAGGAACAACATTTGCTAGAACCAAGAAACATTAGATTAGCATAGCATGTAGCATAGTTTAGCATATTTTACAGCTTGTATTTGAGTCATATTCAGAGTTCAAAGGTTACGTCAATATTCGTATGAGGAAAGTTCCTGGTATTCAGAGTCGAGTTACACAGCCACTTGAGTGGATTTTCTGATCCACATTCAGATGATTTATTTATTCATTTATTTATTTAAATACCTGCCTGTAGTTCACATCTCCGAGGTTGCCAGATTTTTGTTGAGTAGAAGAGTCCAAGAGTTCAATGATGTCTAGACCACCGCGTTTAAAGTCAAAGTCAAAGTCAAAGTCAGCTTTATTGTCAGTTCTGTTCAGCACATACAGAGAAGTTACGTTACTCTCAGACCCAAGCTGCTTACAGAGAATAAAGTATAAATGTAGATCTAATAAAGGAAGAACGTAGATCTAAAGGCACCACAGACAGAGTGAAAGCAGTGCAGGTGTAAAGTGAAGAGTGCAAAGAGTTCATCCGACTGTTACAGTGAGGACGTTTACGGTCCAGCGCTGTAGAGCACAAACACTCACCTGCTGCTGACCCTAACCCTCACTCTAACCCTCACCCTAACCCTCACCCTAACCCTCACCCTCACCCTAACCCTCACCCTAACCCTAACCCTCACCCTAACCCTCACCCTAACCCTAACCCTAACCCTAACCCTCACTCTAACCCTCACCCTAACCCTCACCCTAACCCTCACCCTCACCCTCACCCTAACCCTCACCCTAACCCTAACCCTCACCCTCACCCTCACCCTCACACTAACCCAAACCCAAACCCACACCCAAACCCAAAACCAAACCCTAACCCAAACCCAAACACTAAACCTA
>CM074952.1:236441-246844 GCA_037577455.1 Pangasius macronema | reverse complement strand
ATGATTGTGTTGAATGCTGAACTGAAGTCTATGAACAGCATTCGAACGTAAGTGTCTTTATTGTCCAGGTGGGTGAGGGCCAGATGGAGGGCGGTGGTGATGGCGTCGTCTGTTGAGCGGTTGGAGCGGTTGGAGCGGTAGGCGAACTGCAGGGGGTCCAGTGAGGGAGGCAGCAGGGTCTTGATGTGCCTCATGACGAGCCTCTCGAAGCACTTCATAATGATGGGTGTGAGTGCAACGGGACGGTAGTCATTGAGGCAGGACACTGAAGACTTCTGGCACGGGAACGATGGTGTCTGCAGTGTGTGTGTGTGTGAGAGAGAGTCTGCAGTGTGTGTGTGTGTGTGTGTGAGAGAGAGTCTGCAGTGTGTGTGTGTGTGTGTGTGTGTGTGTGTGTGTGTGTGTGAGAGAGAGAGAGAGTCTGCAGTGTGTGTGTGTGTGTGTGTGTGTGTGTGTGCGTCTTGTCTTGCATTCAAGCTTTTGCCTATAAATTTTAGAATGATCGTCTTTACAGAATGAACGCACCTTCTGCAGCTTTGTGCTGCTTGTACTTTGTTGTAAATCCTGCATTATGCACATGTGGAACATCTGGTTTGTGGCTGTAGGCATGTGAGAGAGCAGAACCCAAAAAAATGACCCTGATCGTTACCTCATGACCTCGGTTCCTTTTTTTTCTCGTCACTTCAGCTCCTCTTACAGTGTGACTGAGCATGCTCACATCTCTCAGATAAACACAACCCTCACAGCAAATGACTCACGGGCAAAAGTCCCTTTATGAGAAATGCACACAGCTTTGTTATCTGATCATTTAAAATGAAGTGTTATGAGTTAAATGTGAAACTCGCTGCTCCACAGACTCGAAAATTTTGCTTCTTGCGCAACAAAATGAGACTGACGTTGTGCAACTCCAGTAAAACAGCAACTCATTTCCAGGTTCTGGAGTTCAGGAATATAATTAGAATCGTTTCATTTAGACAGTTTACACAGAAAAGCTGGACATGTTCAACTCTACAGAAAAGTTTCCTTCAACTCAAACACACATCACTGAGCCAAACTGCAGAGTTCACACGAGACTTTATTCAGTGTAACATTTGTAAAATCTGTATTCATGAAGTAAAAAAATTATTAATAAATTTACACAGCTGATTTCTCTGTTTAAACTTTTACAGTTTCTGATTTGGATTTCTGAAATCTTTCAGCTCTCACACTAACGCTCTTTTTCCTCATTTTGTTTAGATATCCATAAATAAACAAACATCAAAGCAGTGATGAGAGGTTCGTAATGAAGTCGTGTTTATAAAAAGAGTCAGAAAGTAAAGAAAAAATCAGAGCCGTTTTTATCCAGAAGATTCCTCACGTCTCTGTGCTGCTTCTGAATTCATTAAAACTGAAGTTTTTTACGGTATAAAGCTACGATACGTCGCGATACATCACTGTCTGATGATGTCAGAGCAAAAACAGAACCTTTCATTTCTCTGTGTCATTTAAAATATCGTCTCATTCTTTAATGTTACGGTGTAAAGACATTCACAGCGCAGGAATCTCTCTCCGTCTGCCTGCAGGATATTAAACATTTTCCAGGTCAGAACATCAGGTTTCACTGTGACCAGTCGGTTTAAACCCAAACGACCTGCTGAGCGCTTTTTCTGCTCCTGCTTCCCGAGCAGACGGAATTCAGCTTCATCTCCGACTCCTGGTGGGTTTCTGACTCCTGCGTATTTTTGGGGGTTTTTTTGCAGCAAATTGATGAAGTCAAATTCACCCACATTTCAGAGATCTCATCAGTGCGAGTAAAGGTGAACTCGCTCAGCGCACATATACAGACGATTTGATCTCTGACAGCATTCCAAAGAGAGCTTGATAAAAAACAAGCTGAGTCCTGTTGCTCTCCTGACACACAGGAACCATAAAGCATTAAAGAACCTCCTGCTCCTGTAGCTTGCTGGACCTAGCTGACCAGGAAGGCACCAAAAAAGCTCGACTTCTCGTCCATTTCAATGGTGCTTACATTACTGACGGTTACAAACAGCCTGTCTCCGCCTCCAAGCTGGAAAAGCCCCGCCTGGTAGATGGAGTACAGTCCAAACTCAGCGTCCCGGGACCAGCAGGTCGTCCTCGCGTTCTTCATCAGGAGGATGGGCACTGGATAAGAACCCACTTTTTTATATACATACTGCAGCATCGGCTTTCCCCTGGCCGCGCCCTCGTCTTCTTCCTGTTCCTCTTCCTCTTCATCTTCCTCTATGAGTGTGTGCTTGAAATACGTCTGAGAATAAATGTAGTACAGTCCGGCCTGCGGCACCACCAGCTCTCCATCGCTCAGTTCCACGTTCTGGAGGAAGGCCAAGCCTTTCTCCGATTCCCACGACTGGATTTTTTGGCCGTACACCTTCCTGTTGGAGGCACCTACAGCAGCAGGGCCAGAGAGAAGGATTATAGGATTGGCTTGGCTAGAAAAGCACCATTGTTTCAAAGTTTGGCAGCACAGACGAAAGAGATGCACATTTCAAAAACCAGTCTCAAGTTGCACACCAGCCTTTTTTCATTTCAGTCACAATCTACAGCAACAAAATTCAAACTGTGTGTTTATAGAACTATCGATACTTCATCTGCACAAAAAAGAAATATTTTAAGTATCTGCACAGAGTTGATTTACAGATACGCAAACAAGTGCTGTTTACAAACTTCTGTGCTAGCCAGCGTCGTCCTGGACTCGTGGTGTGCAATAAAAGTTCGTATTTGTGTGGACTTTGCTTCCAGTACAACAGTCTACAAAACCGTTCCCCAGCTGAAAATGCTGCTTGCACAATGATCACATGACGCAACATTTTATTGTTGTATTTAATTAGGTTTTTAATTATGTGGCCAAGCAGATAAACAATCATTAGCAAAATAATTCATTGTTTTGCCCAAAATATGACTTCTATAAACAGCGGTCTGTGTGTAAGACTGTATAAGAGCTGTATAAGATATTTGTTTAATTCGTACCTCCAACATCCCTGTCTGGGTCGGGTGTGTAACTGCCCGTAACATGAGCAGCGATCTTGGGCCGTGGGAGAGGATCCTGGTCCTGCATGACCAGCGAGGGAAGGACTCGGGACACTTCATCTGGAAAAGTGCGACAGTTTTCATTTCAGTCGTGTAATTAAATCAGTGTGTGTAACACTCCTCTTAACACTCCTCTTAACACACTGCATTAAGTCCACTTCAGGACGTTGAACTGAACTGAACTGTGACCTCGACACTAAAGTTATCGCTCAACCAACAAGAGAGAGGAATTTTTTATCTCGTACCTTTAACTGCTGAGGAGATTTTTTCCTGGTAGCGATTAGACATCGACTGTGAAGACACGACACGGCATTCATTCAAACATCATCTGACTTTTAAATTCGACTCATTGAATTCTGTCTCAGGGCTGATTTGTGTGTTTATTTCCTTTAGTCATTAAAAATGAAACAGTATATTAGCTGTACATGAGTTTGTTGTTGTTTCTGTGGTGGAGGAGGAGGTGGAGGTGGAGGAGGAGGTTTTACCTTCTCGATGAGGAAGTGGAGCTGTTGTGTGACCTGCCAGCAGGGATCGTCCTTTCCCTCCGAGCTGCTCGGGTCAGAACCTTTCAGCGCGCGCAGGTTCGAGCGCATCAGACACGACACACTGCTTTTGGAAAACGTTTCCTTCATCTGTTAATAAACAGAGTTTTGTTTCAGCATTGCAGCGTGTTGCTCGGCGAGAGACGGTGTGTGTGTGTGTGTGTGATTGTCACACAGACACTTTGGCTCTGAAGTGGACCACAGCAAATAAAACTAGTCCAGAATGAACACGGTCCAGGACGCAGCGCATTAACCCGTCAGGCCTGACAGTGGTGTGGCTTTGTGCCGTGTTCCTGTGTGACCTTCTGTAAGCGCGCGGCGCGTGCGGCGTGCAGCAGGAGGGAGATTACACACGGCCTACTTTTAATTAAAGCATTTCTGTGTAATTTCAAATCAGGAAAACACTAGAGCCTCCACACTGCGAGTTCTCTCCTCTCCAGAGCAATTACTCTTCAGCTTTTCCTCTCTGAATAAATAAAATCTAACATGATTGTGCATTAATCCCAGCTTTGCTCTCAGACTTCTTCACTCCATTGCGCAACAAAATCTTACACAGATCAGACTCCCTGATCCAGAGCAACCATTTTTAACGCAAAGTTGTAAACCGTATTTTTACACGCACACACGTGAAGAGATTTTTTTTGCGCCGTGTGTGTGTGTGTGTGTGTGTGTGTGTGTGTGTGTGTGTGTGTGTGTTGTGTTTTATCTACAGAAACCTGCTGGAACGAGTCCAGAACAGAACTGAACCGAGCTGAAGCTCCTGCGTGCGCAGAGAAACGGACAGATTTGTGTTTGCATTTTCAGATTTTCTACAAAATTCAGCAGAAGTTTAAACTGCGCTAAAGTTTCCGCCGCGCGCGCAGGAACGACTTTAACACTCAGACCAAACCGGAGTGAAGTCTCTCTGCTCGGAACCCGGAGGTGTGCAGGTCGAATCCCGGCTCTTACCGTGCTCAGAACATTGCTGAAGTAGATGAAGGTGACGGCCACAGCGATGGTCTGCAGCAGGATGGCGGCGAGCAGCAGGAGACCGATATACTGCATTGTGCGCGAGCTCGACATGATGACCGACAGCGCGAGACAAAAGCTCCAGCTCCGGTTCCTGTTCTGTTCATATGAAGAAAAAAAAAAAAAACACCACAGGGAGGAGGAGCAGGAACATGCAACACACACACACACACACACACACACACACACACACACACAGACACACACACACGCGCGCGCGGGTTCTTTCGGTTTCTGTGTTTGTGAAACGGGTTCAAAAATATATATAATTTTTTGCAAAAGCGAAATTAAAACATAACTTAAGACTCAGGATCATCAGCTCACAGATAATAATAATCATAACAAAAACGTCCAGAAATAAAAGTTTCATGTTTTATTCAGATTTATTTTGTGATTTTTTTTTCACTCACATTATTTTCTTCTCAAATCCAAACCTGAAGGAAATTCAGAAGGTTCTTAGACATTGACTTCACTTCACTCTCAGGAGCTACAGTTTCCAGTTCCAGCTTTATAAACACGCTCTGTAAAGAACCATTTCGAGATACTCGCTTCAAGGATCACGTAACGGTTCTTTAAAGGTTCCAAAAATGTTTCCGCTTGGAACTTTCGGATACTGAATCACTCTGTTTTAAGGTTCCACATAGAACCGTTTACCAGTTCTCACAGAGTGACAGCTGAAGAACCATGAAGTCTTCTACATTCCTTTAATAGTGCAGGAATCTCTCTGGAGTTCTGTGTGGAACCTTTAAGAAGTTGCTCAGAAGTTGTACAGTTGTTTGTATTGTGTAATTCCCTGCGATGTTCCGGAGTCCACTGCAGGGTGAATTTCATCCTCGCGGTCCGTATTCCCGGGATACACTCCGAATCCTCCACCACCCCGACCAGGGTAAAGCGTTTACAGAAGAACGAATGAAATGATTCCTGATCAACGACCAGAACATAACCTCAGAACCTCTCTGGAACTAGTTGGCTCTTCTGCACTTGTGTGAATGTCTTAAGGAATAAAGAAGTCGACTGCTTAAAGAGACGTACAGGTCAGATAATCACAGAAAGACGGATCCTTCCGTAAGTGAAGAGAAACTAAACAGGAAACAGAGTTGCACGAAGGAGGAATAAGAATCTGAACCTGCCAGTGGGTTCTCCGAGTTTAAAAAGTTAAGGGTTCTAATCGGATCTTCTTGGATGAGGAAACACTCTGTGGTCGGACTCTACAAGTTGAAGAACGGTTACATATAGATTTTATAGATTTTATTGATCACTGGGTTTGTGCAGGGTTCCTTCAAGTCCAAGCTTCATGAAGAACCTAAACCACATTTCATGTTTCTCTCGAAAGCATAAGAACACAGAGAACCAGCTCTTAGCTCTGTTTCTCCAGGGTTCCTTCAGTTCCTGCGCTGTAGGTTCTGAACTGTGTGGTTTTCTAACAGTCACGCATTTTCAAACACTGAAAATATGTTTTAAATGAAAGCAACAGATTTTTCCTGCAGTTTATTTAACATGGTTTGTGTTTTATTTAAGCGGAACCGTCAGGATGAATTTATCCGCAGTGTGTGTAGGACTCAATCCTCGCATGTGTTTGGGATTTCTCCAGCCTGTTGGCGAGGCGTGTGTGTGTACGGTTCCTCACCGGGCGTCTGCAGGGACGTGGAGCTCTTAGGAGTGATTTATTGAGCTATGGGGTTCTCCTGTCTCAGCTTCACATGGCAGGTTCTCCTGAAACCCCTTAAACACGGACACTGGGACTTTCCACTCCTGACCAAACACAAACCCATGCAGTGTTTATAGAGAGTTTATATAGACTTTATGTAGACTTTATATAGAGTTTATAGAGTTTATTCAGACTTTATATAGACTTTATAGAGTTTATTCAGACTTTATATAGACTTTATAGTTATAGAGTTTATAGAGTTATAGAGTTTATAGAAGGTTTATATAGGTTTTATAAAGAGTTTATAGAGTTTATAAAGACTTTATACAGAGTTTATTCAAAGTTCATATAGATTTTATAGAGAGTTATAGAGAGTTTACATAGAGTTTATAGAGTTATAGAGTTATTCTTCTTCTTTGATTGTGTCTTTGTGTTGCATTTCTGAGTGATTTCTGTAATCTCTGTATTTCTGTAATCTCTGTATTTCTGTAATCTCTGTATTTCTGTAATCTCTGTATTTCTGTAATCTCTGTATTTCTGTAATCTCTCTCCATAAACACTCCGATAACTTTTCATCTCCTTTCTGGTCTGAGCTGTTTTCCTCTCGCTGTCTCTGAGAAATGAAAACGTATTACTACAGAAATGAAAACGTATTAAAACGAGCGCATTAATATAAACCTGTGATTTGCAGCTGCGCTACTGTCAGAGCTGCAGTTATAGAAAATTAATCAACACCTTCTGACCAATCACAATCTGGAATGCAATGTGACTCTTCATAATGAACTTTATTCATCTATTATTATTATTAATCATTATTATTATTAATAAACCAACTGCAGATCACGAACAATGTGTACTGAATATAGAAACAAAGTGCTTGAATGCAGAACAATGGAGGAAAAATGTCTTGCGTGCACTTTTTCAAAACTTCCCTTTTCATGTGCACTTCTTCTCTTTGTCTTTCTTCCCTCCCTCCGTTCTCTCTCCCTCCCTTTCTCGTGGTTCTTGTGCTGTATCTCACTCAGCCAGCTGTGTGTAGCTGCGCTCTCTCTGCAGGCCGCATGTTGACACGACCTCGAGCTGAAAAGCAGGCGACTTAAACAATGCTGCAAACACGCCAGCTAATATCTGGCACCCAGACGCTGCGAGGGAGGGAGGAGGAGAAATACAAAGAGGAAAAAAAGAAAGAGAAAAGGAAAAACAAGTGAGGGACCAATGGCTGAGCTGGAAACTCTGGATTTTCCAGAAGTGAGGAGCGGCACAGAGCTCGGAGTTTGGCTTGGTGCCGTTTAACTAACGCCAGGAAACAAACTCCAAACTCACCGTGTGTGTGTGTCTTTGTGTGGGCGTGTGTGTGTGTGTGTGTGTGTGTGTGTGTGAGGGGGAGTCTCTTTAACCCAGGAGACAGTTTGAGCCAAGCACAGATTTGACTTGCTTTAGATAAATCCTCCCCTTTACTCCATATTTTATTTCTTTTTGCATCCTTCAGCAACTTTAGCATGATGTTGTACATCTGACGAGAACATGGTGAGGGTGACTCACTCTAAATCTGGTCCACATTGTGTGTGTGTGTGTCTGTGTGTGTGTGTGTGTGTGTGAGGAACTGCTTTGGGAATTGGAATTCATACTCAGAAACACATGTCCTGGCACACTGTACAGTAAGCAGTGTGTGAATTAAAGCGATGGCTCTCGAGTCACTTCATATAGAAGTGAGCATTAAAGCACACAAATCTAACTTCCTTAATAACATTATTAATGACTTCATTATCAGATATGATGTGGAGGAACACAGAACATAGAACATGTGGAGTGCACGGTGAGTTATGGAGGTTTGACGCAATGCCTCATTGCACATGGGGAATCAAGAATTTGGCTGCAAAAAGGAGGCCCCCAGTCTGAGAGGCCCTGCTTTATTACAAAGGAAAGAAGGAAATAAGTCGATTGGAATCGAATGTCAGAGAGAGAGAGAGAGAGAGAGAGAGAGAGAGAGAGAGAGGGAGAGAGAGAGGAACACGGTGAGATTAAGAAAGTGTGAAGGAATATTATGGAGTTGAGACCGAGATCTTCTGTGATTTGGTGAATCTTCCATGAGAGAAAGCAGACGTTTGTTATTGTATGATATGACTGACTCAGAGATCCCCGACTCTCATTCCAGACTAAAATGAGAAACTCGGCTATCCACGTGGGCGTTTTCCTTCAGGGACACTGAAGGGGTATTTCCATATAAAAAGAAAGCATTTCTGAAATGACTGACTGACTGATCTGATGAGTTTGAGTGTTAAATAAAAGGCTCTTGTGATGATCAGATCTCCAGAAGAGCCGGCGGTGAACTGTGAAGGAGGAAAAAATTCCCCGCCTTCTCGCTGATGTGTGCAGATAAAAATGCACAGCAGATAGAGGGCTTGTTTTTTTTAGGTTCAGCTCTCCTTCCCTATTTGGGGCGGAAAGACTGCAGAAGCCAAACGGTCATCTTTGAGGAGGGAGTGATGGATTGACCTTGAGCTCTGAGATAGAGACATTAAATCATAAATCACAGCAGTGAGAAAGCAGGAGAGAAAACATGAACATTTCACACAGATACAGAGAAGACTTTTACAAAGTCAGAGCAAACAGATTATTGGAATCTAAACTGTACTGATATGGCTTCATTAGAGAAGAGCATTAGCAAGCTAAGTAAGGAATAAACCACTTTGGAGCGTGCTATTACAGGAAAATAATCAACACTGGGGACAGAACGAGTCCAAGTGTTTTACATTGTTTTTACATGGTGAAGTAAAGCTGCCACTAACTTGTCTAACTCAGTCCATTTATATGTGCTGTGTAGAAAGTCTGGTGTGTGTGTGTGTGTGTGTGTGTGTGTGAGACTGACTTCCTCCTTGAAATTCATATTCTTATAACATGAACTCGATCAAATGATCTGTGAGCATTTTACTCCCTGGTCTGCTACCCACTTTGACCTTGCAGTCCTGAGCCGAGGCGTTAATCTAATTAATCTAAGTACAAAAGCTTTGTAATAGTTTGTGTGTTTGAGAGAGTCAGAGTCAGTGTGTAAATGTCTGTCGGAGTGCTAGGTCATCAGAGACGCTGGAGTTCATTAATCTCCTGTAAAAACAACCTACTGAAGCAGAATGCTTTTCCGCAGAGTAAGAACCTCGGCTCTGCCCAAACGCTTGCTGTTACAATCAGGAAGTGAGGAACAATGAGAACTTTATTTAACAGATAACATTCTTCAGAGAAGCAGGTATGTGAACTTTCACATTCGCATTCACACAGAGTTCCTTCAGTTATGTTTTCCTTTGAACAATGACACACACAGCTGGAGGGTGTTTTTAGGATTAATAATTAACTCAAGTTTCACTGTGTGTCATGAAATCCCCTGAACACACTGACGTGACAAACTCTTTGAGAACACTGATGGCTTTAGTATCAGATTTCCTCTAACTTCAGCTTTAGGGATCAGATTCAATCCACTTTACCACATCTGACTTTTTTTTGTTTTCAGCATCGAAGCTGTTTCCGTGTCAGGACATGAAGAGCAGCAGGTTAAAGCAGTGAGCTAAGCCTGCAGGACAAATCTCTCTCATCACACTGCTGGAGATGATGATGATGATGATGATGATGATTAAAATTCTCTGAGGCAGATTACTTTGTGCATCATAAAAAAAGCAAAGCTAGTTACAGAGTATTTTAGCACATTATTATTATTCTCTGTGATTTCATGGGAAGATGAAGAAAAAACGCACTGTATGTGAAAAACATAGGTGTCAGAGGTGTTTTTTCAGGAGTGTGATTAGAGGAGTGTGATTAGAGGAGTGTGATTAGAGGAGTGTGATTAGGGGTGTGATTAGAGGAGTGTGTGATTAGGGAGTGTGATTAGAGGAGTGTCTGATTAGGGAGTGTGATTAGAGGAGTGTGATTAGAGGAGTGTGATTAGGGGTGTGATTAGAGGAGTGTGTGATTAGAGGAGTGTGATTAGAGGAGTGTGATTAGAGGGGTGTGATTAGGGGTGTGATTAGAGGAGTGTGTGATTAGAGGAGTGTGATTAGAGGAGTGTGATTAGAGGAGTGTGATTAGAGGAGTGTGTGATTAGAGGAGTGTGATTAGAGGAGTGTGATTAGGGGTGTGATTAGAGGAGTGTGTGATTAGAGGAGTGTGAT
>CM074952.1:159728-176130 GCA_037577455.1 Pangasius macronema | reverse complement strand
TTTAGTCTGTAGTCTGTAACCTTTAATCTGTAGTTTGTTGTCTGTAGCCTTTAGCCTGTAGTCTGTAACCTTTAGTCAGTAGTCTGTAACCTTTAGTCTGTAGTCTGTTATTTAACTCCACATTTCAGTGTGTGATATTAAACTTTCTTTTAAATGTTTTCCTTTTTTACATGTTTTGTGCAGAAATAAAGCCGTACTGTTTTACTTCAACATTTTACAATGTGCCAATCCAGCTGTGCTCATCAACCTGCAGTGTCCTACAACACAGGTACAGCAATCTATACACACACACACACACACACACACACACACACACACACACACACATCACTTTAAGCCAATCAGCCATCAGCAGCACAGTGCGTGATGATATGCAGATGCGACCTGGTTGTTGGAGCTCAGGGACACGTGCAGTTCTGTCCAAATGGACTTTAAAGGACCATTTCAGTCCAGTCTTAATCTCACATTCTGCCTCTTGCATCATAGTCCCTGTATTAACATTCTGTGTGTGTGTGTGTGTGTGTGTGTGTGTGTGTAGTTGTGTGTATCAGAGTGTCCGAACAGGTTTATTACATATGTGGATGTACAGCACAGTTACAGCAGGGACCGGAGTCACTGGGACTATTACAGACAGTTCTGCAGACCCGGATTCAACACACCCACTAAGGTACCAACTCCCCCCCCTTCTCTCTCTCTCTCTCTCTCTCTCTCTCTCTCTCTCTCTCTCTATCTTTCTCTGTCCCTCTCTATCTCTCTCTGTCCCTCTCTCTCTGTCCCTCTCTGTCCCCCTCTGTCCCTCTCTGTCCCTCTCTCTCTCTCTCTCTCTCTATGTCCCTCTCTCTCTCTCTGTCGCTCTCTGTCCCTCTCTCTCTTTCTCTCTCTCTCTCTCTCTCTCTCTCTCTCTCTGTCCCTCTCTGTCTGTCTGTCTGTCTGTCTGTCTCAGTATCTTTCAGCACCTGCCTCATTAGAAAGTTAGCTCTGGTGTTTTGATGGTTAAATATGGAACACGTGAGTGTGATGATGAAACATGTATTATGCGTGTGTACTGTGCATGGTCATTAGCGTGTGTGTGTCACACGTCACTCACACACACCTCCATTTTATCACCATGATAATGCTTTAGCCAAGTCATGCTTTTTTTTTGTGTCTTCCTACACACACACACACACACACACACACACACACACACACACACACTCACGTGTGCTAATGACCATGCATCTTACACGCCACATGCCACAGTGCCAGACTGAGCCAGGCAGACTGGCATATGTGTGCGCGCGTGCACGCACACACACACACACACACACACACACACACACACACACACACACACACACGTCCTCTTTAAACATCATTTATATTCACTCACTGTCCATTTTAATAGGAACACCTATACACACTATATGCTGATTTATGCAGTTACAGTGCATTCAGACGCCTTCATCTTTTCACATTTTGTTATGTTGCAGCTTTATGCTAAATGATTTAAATTATTTTTCTTTCTCTTCAAGCTATACTCCATACCCCTATAATGACAAGACAAAAAAACAGATTTGTGATAACTTTGAAATTTATTAAAAAAGAAAAACTGAAATATCTGTAAGTATTCAGACCCTTTGCTATGATTAGGTTCAGGCGCCTCCCGTTTCTCTGGATCATCTCTGAGATGTTTCTACGCTGTGATTGGTCTCCACCTGTGTCAAATTCAAGTCACATGATTTGGAAAGGCACACACCTGTTTATATAAGGTGTAACAGCTGAAACTGCATATCAGAGAAAAAATCAAGCCATGAGGGGAAAGGAACTGCCTGCAGAGCTCAGAGACAGGATTGAGCCGAGGCACAGATCTGGGAAACTGTCACTATAACTTCACGTGAAAACTGTGATGAGTTTCCTGGTTGCACAATTGCACTACTTGTTATTTATAATCGCACTCTCCATTACACCCAGATGAGGATGGGTAAGGGAAAACTCAGACCAAGGAGAGTTCCAAAGTTCCTCATATCATCTCAGGGAGATTTTCCTCACCACCGTCACCACTGACTCGCTCATTAGGACAAATTCAGATATTTAAAATTTATATCCTGAATGAATTTATTTCTGTAAAGCTGCTTTGTGACAACGTCCATTGTTAAAAGTGCTATACAAATAAAATTGAATTGAATAAATATAAAACTGATAAAATTGCTAAAGTGTGTGTGTGTGTGTGTGTTACAGTCTGTCGTTCAGGTGATCAGAGATGAAGATTGTCCCTCGATGCTCGTTCCCAGCAGACCCTGTGAGTTACACAGATGTTTTGTTTATTCAGTCTCTGAGTCATTGCAGGATCGGATTATTATCTGTTAAAATGTTCCTCTAATGATAGCGCTCCGTTCGCTAGGCACCGCCCCCAGGGATGTAATCCATATGCCCCACCCCTACGCCTAGGTCATTATACCCCTCCCCTACACCTAGGCCCTTATACCCCACCCCTACACCTAGGTCATTATACCCCTCCCCTACGCCTAGGCCCATATACCCCTCCCCTACGCCTAGGTCCATATGCCCCACCCATACGTCCTATCCCATATGCCCCACCCCTACGCCTAGGCCCATATACCCCACCCCTACGCCAAGGTCCATATGCCCCACCCCTACGTCCTGTCCCATATGCCCCACCCCTACGCCTAGGCCCATATACCCCACCCCTACGCCTAGGCCCATATACCCCACCCCTACGCCAAGGTCCATATGCCCCACACATACGTCCTGTCCCATATGCCCCACCCCTGCGCCTAGGCCCATATTCCCCACCCCTGCGCCTAGGCCCATATGCCCCACCCCTGCGCCTAGGCCCATATGCCCCACCCCTGCACCTAGGCCCATATGCCCCACCCCTATGCCTAGGCCCATATGCCCCACTCCTACGCCTAGGCCCGTATGCCCTACCCCTACGCCTAGGTCCGTATGCCCCACTCGTACGCCCTGTCCCATATTCCCCACCCCTATGCCTAGGCCCATATGCCCCATATTGTTTCATTTGCTCCACATGTTTGGTTCTTGCCCCATATGCCACGCCCCTGGTCTCATCCTGTATGTCACGTTCCCCCTGGGTCTTCATGCCACGGGGTCTTGTATCATATGGTTGGAAGTTAATTTCACCGCTGAGGGACTGGCAGTTTGAAGGTTTTAGAAAGGAGCCTCATGCCGTGCTGAGCAGGCGCTACAGTACCAGGCGTTGGTCGTTAGCTGATCGCAGGTTGCGGGAGGGAACATATATATGGTGTAGGGGGTGCTATATATCTATATAACAGATGTAGGGGGTGCTGTTCCAGACAAGGTCTTGTACGTGAGCATCAGGGCCTTGAATTTGATGTGGGTAGCTACAGGAAGCCAGTGGAGGGAGGCGAAGAGGGGTGTGACGTGGTTCCTCAGCTGATCACCTACATTAAAGGAGACCATTGTGGATATTTTTAATTAATTTTTAATTCCTTTAATAAATCTCACCAATGAATCTCATACCAAGCATAGTCTATACACTTTGCTGTCTGATTAATGAACTCAGGTGACCTTTCTGCTGTGTGTGTGTGTGTGTGTTCAGTCCTGCAGAGGTGTTTCCCTGATTTCATCACCAGGAATGGCACTTTAACCGTCGCCAACAAAACCATGTTTAAAGATGGACTGGGTAAAAGCAGGAGTGTGTCTGAGCTGAGAGACGCTGCCAAGTGAGTCACAAAACCTCTCAGTGTTCTTAAACTCTCTCTACAGATTAAACACACACGTCTTTATTCCAGAGTCTGGGAAAGAAATATTTTACTCTCACATCATTACTGAGTGAAAGTGGCTTTGTGTTTCTGCGCCATCTAGTGTTTGGAATAATGAAATGAAATAAAAACATTAATACATAGTGGGAAATGGTGAATATGTTGTAGTGAATGGTTTCTCAGAGTTATAACACACACTTTCTGATTTTCAGGTAACATTAATCGTGTGTGTTTTATATCTGTTTATATCTCCAGACGAGAGCCGTCTGCTTTATCAGGGTACGAAACTCAGGCTGAGTGCAGACGTCTTTACAGTCTGATTCACAGTCAAGCTGCATGTGTGCATGAGTTCACTTCTCAATCTGATCTGGATTCTGATCCTCAGTTTGTGCGAACTCTGAGTTTGACAAACTGCACTTTCCTTTCACGTTATAATAATAATAATAATAATAATAATAATATAAATACTAATTATCATTATTATATATAATTATTACAATATAATACAGGGTGTGACCATATATATCAGTAAATTGACAGCAAACCCCGATAGTCTGAAATACTTTCATCATTAATGTTATATACGTAAAACAATAGCTGTGTAGATCATGATGTCACAGTATAAACATGATGCTAGTAATTAGCGCAGAGATTTTAAAGTTGTTCTGTAAAGACGTTTTAGCTGATTTTATTGATTTCTGTTTCATGTTTACATTATTAGTAAAGTGGTAAACTATTATATCAATACTGAGTAGACAAATCTTTTTTAAACATAATATCCCTGGCCGCATCATCGGTTATGAAATTCTTTTTGACACGCCCTCTACGTTTTTGTCTGTGTGAGGCAGCGTCCTGAATTACACTCACACTTCGCTGAAAGTTTACACATTAAAGTGTGAGCGTGCGTGTGTGGTGTGTGTGTGTGCGTGCGCGTGCATGTGTGTTTTGTGGTTCATGTTTGCTACCTGCCTGATGTTCACCTGATTTCTGAGTGTGTTTGGAATTACATACACTCTGGTTCTTGTGTTGTTGTTTTTTTTGTATGTGTGTGTTTGTGTTTTGTGATTTTGAGGCAGATTAAGAAATTCAGTTTCCTTCAGACTTGGTAACGGATCATATTGTCTCACTAACTAGCTAGCATGCTAAAGAACCCATGAGCTAATAAGCTACTACCCTAGCCAATAACTCCAATAATGCTAACCAAACCTGCTGATGCTGAAGTTAGACAGTGAGACACTGAGAGTGTGTGTGTGTGTGTGTGTGTCTCATTGTCTAATGTAAAGTTTTCTATTCCTCAAAGGTTCTTTGGATAGTAAACGGCACTTCATTTCCTCTAGAGGTTCTACTTATAATGCTCTCTGAAAGGGAACCCTTATGATAGTGTTTTACTTTAAAAGTTCCTTCAGAGGAACAAACCAAAGAACCACTAACGTCTTCCATGTAACCTTTTTTTTTTTAAATATGTGCCATAAACGCCATCAAACACCAACATTCTCCGTCACGTGCGCGCCGACCTTCTCCGTCACACACACCAACATTATACGTCACGCGCCTGCCACCCATCACATAATGGTTTTTGATGTTCAGCAAATAAATTGACCCATATATAGCTGTCAATGGCGTAGAACTTTGTAGAAACTCTCGAAACGGTTCAATACACTGATTAAACACTTGGGTTTGGTGATGTTTGTTGGTGTTGATGGAGCTTTAGCCTGAACTCACGGTCATGGTGTGGTATGTAGAGTGTTATCTCTCTCTCTCTCACACTCACACACACACACACACACACACACACACACACACACACACAGGTGAGGGGTGTGTGTGTGTGCGCATGTGTGTTGGAGGTGGTAATGTAAGTGGTGTTTTGTCTCACAGTGGTGTTTCCAGTCTGCTGGATGCTAAAGAGCTTGGAGTGAAGATCTTTGAGGACTTTGCCAGGACCTGGTTCTGGATTCTAATGTGAGACTTTAATTCAGTAAAACTACATTTACTGTAAACCTTTATAACCTGTTAATAACTTGAATAGACCACGCCCACCACCAGTCACATGATCGTGTGTGTGTGTGTGTGTGTGTGTGTGTGTGTGTGTGTGTGTGTGTGTGTGTAGAGGTCTGGTCATTACCATGGTGATCAGTCTGCTGTTTATCCTCCTCCTGAGACTGATGGCTGGAGTTTTACTGTGGAGTGTGATATTTGGTGTAATCGGCACAGTGGGATATGGTAACACACGCACGCACACACACACACACACACACACACACACACACACACACCATACATAAAACTCAAACACAAATTCTAAGCCTCTCTCTGTCACACAGAGTCGGAAACATCCTTTTCTTTCCTTTTTATTTCTTTTCCTCTTTCTGTGTTATGTGGTTCTCCTGGGGTTCTTCTGGGGTTCTCCTGGGGTTCTCTGGTTCTTCAGGGATCTGGCACTGTTACTGGGAGTACGTGACACTGAAAGGGAAACCTGACGCTGATGGATCCATCACTGATCTCGGCTTTCAGACAGATTTCAGGATTTATCTGCAGCTGAGCCAGACCTGGCTGATCTTCAGTAAGACTTTTTAAACCAGATATTAGCCACGAGGCCTGTGTTGCATGAGCATGTTAGCATTAGCACCTTGTTGATGGACTGCTATGGGTGAGGCTCAGGAGGCGGAGATCCAGCACAGCATTGTCATTTGCGTAGTGTTAGCAATATCATTAGCATAGCATTAGCGTGACGTTAATGGAGGTTGTGTGTTACAGTGATTGTGCTGGCAGTGATGGAGGCCGTGATCGTTTTGGTGTTGATTTTTTTGCGGAGGAGAGTGTGTATCGCCATCGCTCTGCTCAAAGAGGGAAGCAGGTACAGACTCCGCCCACGTCAGCTGTTGTACGCACATTACACCACATTTACAGGTACAGACTCCGCCCACTGCACCCATTACACTCCCGTTACACCACATTTACAGGTACGGACTTCGCCCACTGCACCCATTACACTCCCGTTACACCACATTTACAGGTACGGACTCCGCCCACTGCACCCATTACACTCCCGTTACACCACATTTACAGGTACGGACTCCACCCACATACTCCTGTATGATTAAGTCTGTCTCTCTCGCTGTCTCTTACTGTTAGGGCGATCAATTACGTAACGTCGACGTTGTTTTATCCGATCATCACCTTCCTCTTGCTCGCGGTCTGTATTGCCTACTGGGCGGTGACGGCTGTGTATCCTTTGCGTGACTGTGTGTATGTGCATGTGTGTGTAACATCAGCACAGAGTTGAGGTTTTTTTGCTTCTTTTTTTTTTTATTTGATTTTTTTTCCCCTATTTTGATCGTGACCAAATCCCCCCACCAGCCAACGGAATCTTTTCAAGCTGCTGAATAGTAACACAATCAGAGGAATGCGCTGTCTGCCCTCTTCCCCATACATGAGGTAACAGGCATTCGTGATTGGCTAGTGTTGCTGTGATTGACAGGGGAGAGAGAGTATGCCCCTCCCACCCAGAGAGCATGGACAGTTTTGCCCTTTTGGACTCCTGGCCACGGATGGATGTGACAGTGGGGCAAATGCTTTTCTGTTGCGTTACCCAGGTGTATAAACAATTTTAATTAGAAAAGTATATTCAAATATAAAATATTTTTAAAAATATAAGAATTAATCCTTAATGTGTGACATTCAGTTTTCTGGCCTCATCTGGTGAAGCTGTGTATAAAGTGATGTCAACACAACCAGACTGTAAATACAGCAATATGACTTGTGACCCTCAGGTACGTACACACACACACACACACACACACACTCTCTACAGCTACACTCTCTACAGCTACACTCTACAGCTACACTCTACAGCTACAACAGTTATGACTGACTGGTACAGAGGCCACGCCCCCTTCACTGAGACTGACTGGTACAGAGGCCACGCCCCCTTCACTGAGACTGACGGGTACAGAGGCCACGCCCCCTTCACTGAGACTGACAGGTACAGAGGCCACGCCCCCTTCACTGAGACTGACGGGTACAGAGGCCACTGAATATTATTAACTAAATTGAATCAGACAAATTCTAAAAAGCTGTACATTGTGTGTATTTTGTGTGCGTGTGTGTATTTCCTGTGTGTGTGTGTATTTTATGTGTGTGTATTTTGTGTGTGTATTTTGTGTGTGCATATTTCATGTGTGTGTATTTTGTGTGTGTGTGTGTGTGTGTATTGTGTGTATTTTGTGTGCGTGGTGTGTGTGTGTGTGTATTTTGTGTCTTTCGTGTGTGTGTGTGTGTGTGTGTGTGTTGTGCGTATGTGTGTGTGTTGTGCGTATGTGTGTGTGTGTGTTTCATGTGTGTTTCATGTGTGTGTGTGTTTCGTGTGTGTGTGTGTTTTGTGTGTGTGTGTGTTCTCTAAATTGCAGACATTCAGTCAGGGGAACGTGAGCAGTGTGTGTAGAGGTTCTCAGTGTGTGTTTGCGCTGTATGGAGGTGAGAGTGTGTATCATCGCTACATGGCGGTTCTGCAGCTGTGTAACGTGTTCATGTTGCTGTGGTTGGTGAACTTCGTCCTGGCGTTGGGGCAGTGCACTCTCTCCGGCGCTTTCGCCTCGTACTACTGGACCCTCAACAAACCTGCTGACATCCCAGCATGCCCTGTGTCTGCCTCCTTCAGCCGCACACTCAGGTCACCTCCTGTTATTTATTTCTCCAATTTACACCACACTGTTATTGAGTTCTGGATCCTCATTGGTCAGAAGGTGTTGATTAGTTTTCTATAACAGCAGCTCTGACAGTAGCGCAGGTTTATATTAATGCACTCGCTCTAATATGTCCAGTGTCAGCACTTTGTAACAGTCAGAGGTAAAGATGTAACTTTAAGTTTTTCAACACAGGAAAATCTTAAAAGACAGAGGATAGTGCGATAGAACAGGAACTAACTTGTAAATGTAATTATAAACAGATAAAAAGTATGATGTGTCATTCTTTAATAAATAATAAAGTTGTAATCATTGTTAAATTTCTGTGGTATAAGAGGAATAAAACTTTTGGGGACATGCTGTTATAGGAAAATAATATTAATAAAAAATAATAAATAATATTGGGTGTTAACAGTAACTCCAGTTCATCACACCACCTTGTCAATCAGTATTTTATTGTAACACACACACACACACACACACACACACACACACTGTTTATTCAGAAAACATTACATATAATTTGTAATTATAGTGTTGTACTGTGTGTAGAGAGTAAAATTGTAGATGTTTAAAGGTGTGTGAGTGCAAAAGTGTAGAGGTGTAACTGTGTAGACATGAAATGTGTAGGGGTGGAGGGGTGTAACAGCGTAAAGGTGTAGGAATGTAACAGTGTAAGGGTGTAACGGAGTAGGGGTGTAGGAGTGTAACAGTTTAGGGGTGTGACAGTGTAGAAGTGTAGGGGTGTAGGAGTATAAAAGTGTAGGGGTGCAGACGTGTAGGGGTGTAACAGTGTAGGGGTGTAACAGTGTAGGGGTGTGACAGTGTAACGGTGTAGGGGTGTAACGGAGTAGGAGTGTAAAAGTGTAGGGGTGTAACAGTGTAGAAGTGTAGGGGTGTAACAGTGTATTGGTGTAGGGGCTTAAAGGTGTAGAAGTGTAGGGGTGTAGGGGTGTAGAAGTGTAGGGGAGTAATAGTGTAGAAGTGTAGGGGTGTAAAGGTGCAGAAGTGTAGGGGTGTAACAGTGTAGAGGTGTAGAAGTGTAGGGGAGTAATAGTGTAGAAGTGAAGGGGTGTAACGATGTAGAAGTGTAGGGGTGTAACGATGTAGAAGTGTAG
Organism: Pangasius macronema; assembly: GCA_037577455.1. Taxonomy (NCBI): domain Eukaryota; kingdom Metazoa; phylum Chordata; class Actinopteri; order Siluriformes; family Pangasiidae; genus Pangasius; species Pangasius macronema. The sequence continues at coordinate 166,581 of CM074952.1, read as the reverse complement.
GGGTGTAATGGTGTAACAGTGTAGAGGTGTAGAAGTGTAGGGGTGTAGGGGAGTAATAGTGTAGGTTAAGGGGTGTAGGGGTATAACGGTGTAGAGGTGTAGAAGTGTAGGGGAGTAATAGTGTAGAGGTGTAGGGGTGTAAAAGTGTAGGGGTGCAACGGTGTAGGGGTGCAACGGTGTAGAAGTGTAGGGGTGCAACGGTGTAGAAGTGTAGGGGAGTAACGGTGTAGGGGTGTAACGGTGTAGGGGTGCAACGGTGTAGGGGTGCAACGGTGTAGGAGTGTAGGGGTGTAGGAGTGTAGGGGTGTAACGGTGTAGGGGTGTAACGGTGTAGAAGTGTAGGGGTGTAACGGTGTAGGGGTGTAGAAGTGTAGGGGTGTAACGGTGTAGAAGTGTAGGGGTGTAACGGTGTAGAAGTGTAGGGGTGTAACGGTGTAGGGGTGTAACGGTGTAGAAGTGTAGGGGGGTAACGGTGTAGGGGTGTAGAAGTGTAGGAGTGTAACGGTGTAGGGGTGTAGAGATGTAAAGGTGTAGTGATGTAACGAGGCTTTTTGAACAGTTTAACACTATTTTGTTAAAGGTGTAAATGAAAACCGTATTAATAATATGTTAATTTGATTTGTTTAACATGTGAGTACTGTACATTTATTTATTTTTTTCAGTTCTGTGTGTGATGTTGTGTATTAATGTGTATGTTAAAGTTCCATACATGTTCCAGGTTCCATACAGGTTCTCTGGCCTTTGGTGCGTTGATCCTGTCCACGGTTCAGTTCATCCGCATCGTTCTGGAATACCTGGATCACAAACTGAAAGGTAAAGTGCTGTGTGTCAGTAACACGGTCCTCCTGCTGCAGTGTACAGAAACCTGCACTTTAACCTACGCTCACATTACCAGCTTAATGGAGATAAACTCTGTATGTAATGTGTGTGTGTTTGGTCTGTTTACATCCATCAAATGAGCTGTAAATAAACAACAAAAATAACAATGATAACAACGAGAATAAGACTAACAAAAACAGAGTCAATAATTAAGTGTGTGTGTGTGTGTGTGTGTGTGTGTGTGTGTGTGTGTGTGTGTGTGTGTGTTTAGGTGTTCATAACGCTCTAGCACGTTTCCTTCTCTGTTGCCTGAAATGCTGCTTCTGGTGTCTCGAGCACTTCATCAGGTTCCTCAACAGAAATGCCTACATCATGGTGAGACACACACACACACACACACACACACACACACACACACACACACACACACACAGTTAATCCCTCTATGAGTTAAATCAGCATTCTTTCCAGAAATTAATCTGAGTACAGGAACTGTAATGTTCTGAATGTGTGTGTGTGTGTGTGTGTGTGTGTGTGTGTGTGTGTGTGTGTGTGTGTGAACGTGAGATTGAGATATATGGGAAGAATTTCTGTGACACAGCAAGAGAAGACATATAAATGCTGATGAGGAATGTGGTGAGGTGAGAAACAAGCACAGAGCCCTCAGTGTTGACCTGAAATTTTCTCTCTCACTCTCTCTCTCTCTCTCTCTCTCTCTCTCACTCACACACACACACACACACACGTTTAAGACACAGTATATATAAAGCACTATTCAGACCAATGTCAGACAGTATAACGTACCAGACTGAGTAGGTCAACGTCTGAGCTCAGAGGGCATAAACTTATTCACAGCTTTCCTCATATTCACACCAGTTTCACAAAACACGTGTAGACTGGATTAGCATATCATATGATTTCAAGATTTCTGGCACTGCCTCCTGAAGGGAGATCATTTCCACTGAGTTAAGGAGTTCCTCCGACTGCACTCAGGAATATCCCCAGTAGAGAACCACACTTCCCTGGACGTGTTCATCAGAGTTCCTGAGGCGCTGAATGGTTGCCAGAACATTGAGGTTATGTGACAGACTTTTTCCATTCCCTTTCAAAAAGATAAGCACTATGGAGTCAGTAGCACCTTCTGCAAACTGCTATTTGGTGCATACACACAAACAACACTTAGAGTTTTCCTTCCTGAGACTCAGAATCTCATGGAAGCAACCCTCTTGTCCACTGGGAAAAGACTCCAACTACGACGCCCTCAGCCTGGGACATTTGGTACCGGAACCTTTACTCTGTGTGGATGAAAATCTGGCTATAATCTAGTCCCGATCTTTCCATCTCACAAGGCTCTTTTCCTGCCAGTGACATTCCACATTCCAAAAGCCATTTTCCTTTTCAAGGGTCTAGTCCAACTAAGGCTAGAATTACACCAGACCCCTTCGTCTCGCAGGTGGTGAGTCCACAAAATGGCTGAATGTCACCATTAGAGCCTGACCAGGTTATGTAGGTGTTCACACCACCCCCAGGCCTGGTTCCAGGGAGTACAGGTAACTTTGGGCAGGTATCCTTAGTTTTTTTGTACCTGTCATTGGGGGTGGTTAGAATCGCTCTTTATTTGACCTTGCCCCTCAGATCTGCTCACCTACTCAGATCACAAAGTCTGGCTCTACTGGACACTTCAAAAGGATGCCCCCTGGTGGGCTCAGTAGAGATGTATCAGACATTTGCCACTGGACAGAGACCCCAGGACAGACCCAGGACCTGCTGAAGACATCTCACAGTCAGATTGTGAACATCTGGGAATCCCGCAGGAGCTGGAGATAGAGAAGGATGGGCAGGAGGACTTCTCATCCTGCTGCCATGGTGACACACACCAGGAAAAGCAGAAGGAAAATGAGTAAATGATGAATAAATGAATACTATCAGTAAAACTGATAGTGGATCATTTCATGTGAGGGGATGCAAACTTTCATACTCAACTGTATAACAGTGCTCACACGTGTGTGTGTGTGTGTGTGTGTGTGTGTGTGTGTGTGTCTCCAGGGTGGCGGTGTTGGATAAAGTCACTGACTTCCTGCTGTTTCTGGGGAAAATCCTGATCTCAGGAAGCGTTGGTGTGTGTGTCTCTCTCTCTCTCTCTCTCTCTCTCTCTCACACACTCTCTCTCTCTCTCACACACTCTCTCTCTTTTCATTGTCTCACTCTCTCACACACTCACATTTAAGATGGTTTGGACATGTTCAGAGGAGGGAGAGTGAGTATATTGGTAGGAGAATGTTGGACATGGAGCTGCCAGNGAAGATAGGGATAGGTGGAGAGTGATGATTCGCTGTGGAGACCCCTGAAGGGAAAAGCCAAAAGAAGAAGAAGACTCTCTCACACACTCATTGTCTCCTCTTCGTCTCACTCTTCCTTTATCACCAGTTTATTGTTCATGTTCATTCTCCATCTTCCTCTCATTAGTTTTATTTTTTCACAGTGTGTTTGTGTCTTGACATTTCACATTCTGTAAAATAACTTAAGGTTTACTGAAATGATCTCATTAAAGTATTTATTCTACTCATTAATAAAGTGTTGAATCAGGTGTTCTGGAGCGATTAAAGGCGTAACCTGTGGACATGTTCCTGTTTTTCAGGAGTCCTCGCGTTCTTCTTCTTCACTCGTCAGATTCCAGTGTTTCAGGACAAAGTGCCATCACTGAACTATTACTGGGTCCCCCTGCTGGTGAGATGCGATATTACACTACCACCATTGTGACGTCATCATTTGGCAGCTTCTTCTTTTTTACTGACAATATAGGCAATAAGTCACTTTGTAGTGAATTCTGTCTATTTACAGCATAAATCATTCTGAATCATTCATCAGCCTCATCAGTGATTGTGCTTAAATAATGTTGATTAAAAATGTGACCAGTAATCTGTCCACAGTATTTCTCAGTGTTTTCTCCGTGTTTCTGGTGGTGTTTGGAATCTGTTCTCCTGCAGACGGTTGTGTTTGGATCGTATCTAGTGGCTCACGGCTTCCTTAGCGTCTACGCCATGTGTGTGGATACGCTGTTCCTCTGCTTCTGTAAGCGTCACCAGCACAGAGAGTAGAACACGACGTAAAGCTGGAATAAACATGTAGAAAATAAACACATAATACAAACACTGATAAACAACTACATTAAACACAAACTCTGTCACACAACTTATTATTTATTTCATTTAACTGACTTGCCATTTGCAGTACTGCTTATGCATCATACTGTTTACTTTTACCTGTCCACTGGTAACGTACTGCACCATAACCTCGTTACCTCGTTTAATTCATTTGCTGTGTGCACTGCTGGCCGGAAGCTAACCGCACCGCGCTGTCTCTGTGCTCGTACTCTCACCCTGACTGAACCGTGCCTAACCTAATCACGAGCTGAAAATCACATCATGTGCTTAGAGATTTGACATTATTATTATTATTATTATTATTATTATTTTATATATATTATAGAAGACACAAGTATAAAAGTTTATAATAATTTGGTAAATGTAGTCTTTTATTTGGGCTGTGAGTCGTTCTGTCTTAAGTCTGTGTTGTGACCATGTGACCTGTTCATGTCGTTTGATTGGTCAGTGAATGATGAACATTAACGGTGTGTCGATGTTCCCAGTGGTGGATCTGGAGAAGAACGACGGTTCTGCAGCTCGGCCGTACTACATGAGCAGCTCACTGAGGTCTATCCTGAACAAGAAGAACCACAGGAGAAGCGAGGAGAGGAAAAGGGGCGGAGCTCTGAGGAAGAAGTGAAGGAATACAGGGAGAAAGAATGAAAACAATGAACAATGAGTTTTAATTGGTGTGAGTTCAGACCGTGAGCTGAGGGACAGACAGAAGCCAGACGCTCAGTCTGAGAGAAAAGCTTTAAAAGAATTCCACTTAAACGGGTTTAATCCTTTTTATTACGGATTAATTTACGATATATCGAGTTTCCACGCTAATGACGTCATGTCTCGGTAAAGTGTAGAACTGATGATCAGCAAGCATTCACACTCATTAGACCTGTAAATATTCAAATAAGTAAAATTCCTTTGAGAAGTGTATTTTTATAACAACACTAATTTTTAGCATGAGAACTAATGCTGCTTTCAGAAGAGCTCGTTAATTTCTGTTTTTGATACAGAAATGTGGTCACGACGCTCTGCGATGTATCCAGCTATCGTGTAGCGGTTTTATAAACATGGTGAGAGTGGAGCTGAGGCAGAAGCTTCAGGAACATCAACATTTCTATTGTTAAATCCTAAGAGAAACTAAAATTACACTGTAATTACACTTACGCTAACAGCTAACATTGAGAAACATCAGTGTGTCACTGCTAGTGAGCTTCTGACGCGGTGAAGATCACAGGAGTGACGTTCATGTGAAATCTTTCATCTCATAAACACGGCGGAGATTTAACGCTGCGTGAGCAGTGACGAGCAGTGACGAGCAGTGACGAGGAGTGACGAGCAGTGACGAGGAGTGACGAGGAGTGACGAGCAGTGACGAGGAGTGACGAGCAGTGACGAGCATGCTCAGAACCAGAAAGTGTGGAGAGAAAAAAAAAAAAATATATATATATATATATATATATATATTTTTTTTTACTTTATTTTCTCTGTTTGAGAGAGATGATGTGGAATAACTAACAAACATCACGTGTGAAAAAGGAGGTTTTATTAGTTTTTTTTTTTATATGTACTGGATCAGCACTACATATCCATGAAGGCAGTCACACAGCTCTATAGCTTATTTGTGCGCGCGCGTGTGTGCGTGTGTGTGCGGGCGCGTGCGCGTGTGTGTGCGCGTGCGTGTGTGTGCGCGTGTGTGTGTGTGCGCGTGTGCGCATGTGTGTGCGCGCGTGTGTGCGCGTGTGTGTGCGCATGCCCGCACACAATGAATAGTGTTTTATATCATTTTTAAAACTGATGTTTCTCATTAATCATTGTTAATAATTTTTTTTCTCATATTGAGAACATTGCGCACACACACACACACACACACACACACACTTTTAATGTTTTTAATTTAAACCTCATGCTTTATTTTAATTAATTGTTTAACTTAATTCTTTAGACCACTCAAGCGATATCTCAATTCAGTCTTCAGTTACACACAGAAAAGTCAAACATACAAACGGAAGTGTGATAAACTGCGTGCGCGTGTGTGCGCGTGTGTGCGCGTGTGTGCGCGCGTGTGTGTGTGTGTGTGTGTGTGTGTGTGTGTGTGTGTGTGTGTGTAAAATCATACACTCCTCTGCACTGTATGTAAATGTTCTTAATTGAATTTATCATAATACACTAATACACCTGTAATACTAACAACTGTTCAATACATTATTCACAAGCTTTTGTGTGTGTGTACAAAATATCAGTGTTGAGCATTAATGAGCCCTGACTTAAGGGTAATAATAATAATAATAATAATAATAAATATAGGTAGATGGATTAAACTATTGTATGATGGACTATTTAAAGGAAAATGTCAGCAGTGTGATTAAAGTGAACGTCGGCGCTTCAGCAGTTTGTTTCTGAAGGGATCTGAAGGTTAAAATGCTGCTTTATAAACGTTATTAATGCGTTGTGTGTGTGTTCAGGTGAAATGTGTAAAACAGGCGTTAATTCAGGAGGTGAGTTTATCCTCCGTCTCTGCGCTTCTCTCTCACACTGGTGCTTTGTACTGAATCAGTGTTTTTGCAGCTTAACAGCGTGTTAATTGTTTAAAAGGTAAAAACTGTGAAGATTAATTACAACATGAGAAAATATAAGCTTTAATATTTATATTCATTATTTTATGCTTTGAATAAAACTGCTTTAATTTAACGCCATGGAGCTGAACTGTCATTTATTTTGATAAATAGATCCATTCATTTAGTGTGTTCTTCCACTGTACTTAACACTACACTATACTTAACACTGCAGTGTACACTGTTCTTAACACTACACTGTACACTGTACTACACTATAGTTAACACTGCACTGTACTACACTGTACTTTACACTATACTTAACACTACACT
>CM074952.1:138822-159694 GCA_037577455.1 Pangasius macronema | reverse complement strand
CACTACACTATACTTAACACTACACTATAGTTAACACTGCACTGTACTACACTATACTTAACACTTCACTGTACTACGCTGTACTTAACACTGCACTGTACTACACTATACTTAACACTGCAGTGTATACTGTTCTTAACACTACACTGTACTTAACACCACTGTACACTGTTCTTAACACTACACTATACTTAACACTGCAGTGTACACTGTTCTTAACACTACACTGTACACTGTACNCACTGTACTACACTGTACTTAACACTACACTATACTTAACACTACACTATAGTTAACACTGCACTGTACTACACTATACATGGTCTCGATCCTTCTTCCTTAAGTAGCTTAGGCCCATTTTTAACTTATCTTTTATCTCTAAGATATTAGAAAAAGTTGTTGTCTCTCAGTTACAGGCTTTCTTACCAGCACACAACCTCTATGAGCCCTTTCAGTCTGGCTTTCATCCATTGCACAGCACTGAAACAGCCCTGGTTAATGTTCTTAACGATCTTCTCTTAGCCACAGACTCTGGTGCTCTTAGCGATCTCCTTCTGTTAGATCTCAGCTTAGCTTTTGACACTGTTTGTCATGAGATACTCCTCTCATGGCTTTCAGAAATTGGCCTTACTGGCACAGCCTTTGAATGGTTTTCCTTTTTTTGGCTATTTGACTATTTCTCATATACCAGAAACACAAATCATCCACTAAATCCATCAGTTCTGGCGTACCTCAGGGTTCTGTTTTGGGCCCTTTCCTTTTACCTATTTATATGCTACCAATTTGACAAATAATCAAATGCTATGGGTTTATCTTCCACTGTTATGCAGATGATATTCAGATTTATTTTAGCGTACCTTCCATCTCAGTGTTTCCTTCGCCTACATTAACAACTTGTATCAAAGAACTCAAGCTTTGGCTGGAGGCAAATTACCTTAAATTTAACTCTGATAAAACTGAGGTAATTCTAATTGAAACTATTATACATGCCTTCATCACATCTCATCTAGATTATTGTAATTGACTTCTTTATGGTCTGTCAGCTAAAAATATCAAACAATTACAATATGTTCAAAACTCTGCAGCTCGCTTGATCACCACACGAGAGAGAATGATCACTTTACCCCAATTCTCTATCACCTTCATTGGCTTCCAGTTTCCTTGTGCATAAACTACCAGACACTAATCCTCACTCATAAAGCTCTCAGTAACCTGGGTCCAACATTTTTTTCTGACTTACTTCTGCCTTATGTTCCTGCGTGTTCCTTACGATCTTCTAGTGAGGGATTGTTAGTCGCTCCTAAGTTTCGTCTGGTGACTGTGGGAGCTAGATCTTTCAGTGTTGTGGCTCCCAGATTGTGGAATGCTCTTCCCCAAGACATCCGTCAAGCATCCTCCCTTCTCTCCTTCAAAAGCCTCTTAAAAACACGTCTTCTCAGGGTGTTACTCTTCGGTTCTCAGTCTGTAAATTGTACCCTGTTATGGACGTTCATCTAAATTCTCTCTGTAGTTCTAATCTAATTTTGTAAGTGGGCTCTGTACAGGAGTGTGTTATGTGCTGGTATGTGTTTCCTCATGTTAGAATAGTTTTTAATCTGTCTTGTTCTTGTGTGCATACTCTTTCTGTACTGCACCCCTGCTGTTGCTAAATACAATTTCCCCACTGTGGGACAAATAAAGGAATATCTTACTCTTACTCTTACTCTTACTTACGCTTACTTATGTGCATCTCTAATCTAGCTTCGTAAGCGACCTCTGTATATTACTTTCAGCTCTTGATGTGTGTTCTGTCCTTTGATATTGATGTTTATTTGCATTCCTTAAATCTGACTTTTAAAGCGACCTTGGATATTGGAAAGGCGCTATATAAATAAGTTATTATTAAAAAAATATTATTACTATACTGCACAGTACTATACCACACAATACTCCAATACACTATACAATACTATACTACACAATACTCCACTATACTGTACAATACTACACATTATAATGCACTATACTGTACAATACTACACCACACAATACTCCAATACACTATACAATACTATACTACACAATACTCCACTATACTGTACAATACTACACATTATAACGCACTATACTGTACAATACTATACCACACAATACTCCACTATACTACACAATACTCCAATACACTATACAATACTATACTACACAATACTCCACTATACTGTACAATACTACACATTATAACGCACTATACTGTACAATACTACACATTATAACGCACTATACTGTACAATACTACACTATACTCCACAATACTCCACTATACTGTACAATACTACACATTATAACGCACTATACTGTACAATACTACACTATACTCCACAGTACTCCACTATACTACACAATACCACACATTATAATGCACTATACTGTGCAATACTACACTATACTCCACTATACTACACAGTACTCCACTATACTACACTATACCACACATTATAATGCACTATACTCCACAATACTACACTATACTGTACAATACTACACATTATAACACACTATACTGTACAATACTACACTATACTACACAATACTCCACTATACTACACATTATAACGCACTATACTGTACAATACTACACTATACTCCACTATACTACACTATACCACACATTATAACGCACTATACTACACTATACTACACATTATAATGCTCTATACTACATTATACTACACATTATAACGCACTATACTAAACTATACTACACATTATAACGCACTACACAGTACTCCACTATACTACACTATACTACACATTATAACGCACTATACTACACTATACTACACATTATAACGCACTATACTGTACAGAACTACACAGTACTCCACTATACTACACTATACTACACATTATAACGCACTATACTGTACAGAACTACACAGTACTCCTCTGTTCATCCAGGCGGCAGTGATTTCAGGCCTGTAATCTTTCAGCTGGCCAGCAGGGGGCAGGTTAACTGCAGTAGCACATTTACACATCTCTCTGCTCTGGACTTCTGCTTTTTCTGTTTGATTACATGGCTGTGTGTTTTTGGAAAATTGTTTTTATCAGCTCTGGTTAGCTGTTAGCGTTAAACATTAATATTTAATCCCTTTTAAAAGTTTTATATCAGAGATGTTTTTATGTGTCTGCTGTTCATCACCTGTGAGCCGAAGTGGATTTCAGTCCCTGTATATATATATATATATATATATATATATAGAGAGAGAGAGAGAGAGAGAGTGTGTGTGTGTGTGTGTGTGTGTGTGAGTGTGTGTGTGTGTGTGCCTGAATCAGCTCACAGTGGGCTCTTTAATTAGCTGAGGTGTTCAGTGTGTTGGAGCTTCAGATGTTTTCATTAAACTTGGCTGTTAATGTTCTAAGAAATAAAAACATTTAACTGATTTATTTATGCACTTCCTGTTTCCGGTTTTGTGTAATGTTGCTTAATAGCAAAATAAAAATAGTAATCAAATAAATTTAATACATTTTGGTGTTGTATAATTTTTAGTTGTGTAATTGTATAATTTTAATGTGATTATTGCATGTGTTATAAAAGTTTTACAGCGAGGTTTATTTTATTGACTTTTGTTTTACTGAATTTATTATTTGAGAGAGTTACTGTATTGAAAGCTCTTTCGGTGTGTGTGTGTGTGTGTGGTGTGTGTGTGTGTGTGTGTGTGTGGTGTGTGTGTGTGGGGGGGGGAGTGTATACAGTGTATGTGATTATAAAGCAGTCCTGAGTAAAATAAATAAATAAATAAAAGTAAAGTAAACGGGAGCGCGGCGCGGTCACGTGAGTCTCCATGGCAACGCGGCTTGTCATCAGTGCAGCTCGCGCTCAGGCTGCACATCAGATCTGTGTGTCTGTAGAGCAGAATAAAGTGTGTGTGTGTGTGTGTGTGTGTGGAGTGTGCGTAGAGTGTGTGTATTAGCGGATCGCGGCAGTGAGGAGAATCTTCATCTCTGATAAACACCATGAGCCATTTAACCCCGGGGTGAGTACCGCATCTTACAGCGCACGAGCTGCTGATGTGTGCGTTGGTGTCTGTATGAACACTGTAATGTAGTGGATATGAGCGGTAATAAGCATCAGGAAGCCGGAATGCGTGTGTGTGTGAACGCTGTTACTGTGGAGATGAACAAACACTGCTGAGACCGAGAGCATGGAGCTGCAGGTCGAGCTGGGAGTGTGTTTTAGAGTTAGAGTTCTTCATCAGAAAGTTGTGTTTGTGTTTATAAAGGCGTTATGGGGAGCTCACTGTGCTGCGAAGGTTTTATAATCCTGTTCTGGTCCATCTGAAGGTTTAGATCAGATAAAATAAAATAAATAAAATTAACCTCAGAAAATACTCTGGAACATCATCTCCTTCCCTCAGGCAGGTGCTTTAGTGTCCAGTGTAGATTTCATATATAGCAGCCTTCCTTTTTCTGACATCCATTAGTGTTAGTGTTCACACCCCGAAGCCTCTGTTATTTACTGTTATTGAAATGTTAATGTGTTATTCTGTAAATATGACTGTGATGTCCAAGATGTATTTCATTGCTGCCAATAAATGAGATATTTCCTTATCTTAGCTGGTATTCAGAGTCAGAGTCCAAAAGTTACATCAATATGTTCTGTAGGGAAAGTTGCTGGTATTCAGAGTCGGGTTAGGCAGCTGCTTAAGTGGATTTTCTGAGCTTCAAATTCAGATTATTAAAATCACCTGCATATAGTTTACACCTGCGAAGTTGCCAGATGTGTCTTGAGTAGAAGCGTCTAGACCACCACCTTTAAACACGAACACCTGATAGGCTTAAAGCTCATTGTAAGTTCATTCATAATTTTATCCATGAAGGTATCCCTCCTCGAGATAAGCAATGTCTCTGATTAAGGTGTGTCTCCTCCGATGTTCTCTGTGTGAAAGTTTTTTTTAGTGAACTTTAAAGGAATGGTATTAGTAATTCATGAATAATGTTATATTTACGTATTTAATATTGTCCTCAAATGACATTCCATAGTGATTTTGCACGTATTTACAGCCAAAACAAAAATTTCAGCCGAAACTGAGACACGCCTCTGTTTTAGACTCCGCCCCGAGTGCGTAACTCTCATGTAACTTCTGAGCTCTGAATACTGATGTGTGTAAATTCAGTATGAATACTGGATGCTGCTTAATCTTTAAACTCCCAGGATTCATCAGTGGGTCCAGAATTAATAAATACACATTAATACGTAATAAATAAAAATAAATACACACTAAATTTTAATGTCACTGTAGTAATTGAAGAATTTATAGAATTTGCTGAATAATATGCTTTAAAACAAATAACTGAATAATGTGTTAATAATTACAGGTGTTAATGAAATGTGGTGATTTTTAAAAGTTTTTCACATTGGATTTAATAATGCCCCCCCACCCCACCCCCCCGCTACTCTGCCCCCCTGATCAGCCCTTTTCTACAGTGTCTCTGAGACCCAGGTACAGAGGGCACATGAGTGTTAAGTGTCTGATCCATCTGTAATCAGACTCCTGTAACTTATCCGCTCACTGACGGTCCTCTACAAACACAAGTCCGAGTCATGAGTCCGGAAATTAAAACGCTGTTTGAAAAAAAACCCAGGAGGAGAAAATTAACATTACAACCAGGAGCAGCTCTACACCTGACACACGTGTTTAGGGCTCACCTGATGGTCACCTGATCACCACCACTGACCCCTGCACAGGACATGCCTTATTTCACATTAAAGTTTCTATAGAAATAAAATTAATGACGCTTTCTGAAGCCAGTACGGGGAGATTTGAGTGTGTACTTATGGAAATTTTCATTTTTAGCATTGCAGCACAAGTACAAATCTAAAACAAGCAAATATCAGACTACAAACATATTTATGTTTTGTGACAATGTTTTATGATAAAAGAAACTGTTCCTATAAGTTCATGATGTTTGGTTGATCTTTATGTCTTCACCCTTTTCTACTTTGTTTTTTTGTTACTAGTTTAGATGAGAGGGAAAAAAATGGTATGCATCCTGCAGTGTGTTTAAAGATAAACTGTGTGTGATTTGTTACTAGGCTGATTGGAGCGTATAACAGTCTAACAGACAAACACCTGACTGCGTATTTTAACAATGCGCGCATACGGAGACATCTGCAGAGGGTCGGCCTGGTACGTCTTCACACTGCCACATCAACACGTCACCACTGTGGAAAAAAGTTACACTACATGAAAAAGTCATTGCAAAAACATCACTGCTGAGCACCAGTATCATCACCGTGTAGAAATGCTACCACTGTGTAAAAAGCAAGACTGGGCATAAACATCATCACTGTGTAAAACGTCACTGTGTAAAACGTCACTGTGTAAAACGTCACTGCTGCATAAAATGTAATCAGTGCGTAAAAATATCAGCACGGCTTTCATTCTGTCACTTACACTGATCTGTGTGTATCAGATCAGCAGGAGTGGCCGTATCGTGTCGGAGAAGGAGTTCAGGTATAAGATCATACACAGAGATCAACAGCGTCACGTACGGGAATGTCTTGCTCAGGCCATATTCCACAGGGTGCTGGACATGGAGGTGAGGGGTCTCAGGGTACAGTAAGGGGAAACACAGGGACCCGAGGGGACATGGGGAGGGCAGTAGGGACATGGGGAGGGGGGGGTCTGAGGGGACATGGGGAGGGGGGTCTGAGGGGACATGGGGGGGTAGTAGGGACATGGGGAGGGGGGTCTGAGGGGACATGGAGGACATGACTCGTTTATGATGTGGTTATGTCAGTGTTATAACACTGAGCATGATGAGGACTGTGTGTGTTGTAGATATTCAGTGTTATGTACAATAATAAGAGATTTAACATCCTATTAAATAATTCTGTCTGTATTAAATGTTTTTTTTTGTGATCAGCGTCTGCATCAAACAGAGATCAGGAGGAAGCTGGAGGAATTTGCCAGGAGAGAGCGAGTGAATAAAATAAAGGTGTGTCATGTCCACGTGTGTGTGATGTGTGTTTGCTTCATAAACCTGGGATGTGTTGTTTTTATCATCTATAATCTGATGTATAATACATTCTATAGATTAAGGTTTGTGTTGATGGACAGGTGGAGCGCTGTAACAGGTACGAGGATGATCCGATCATCTTCTTCTCTCCACGCCCACCAACCCAACTGAGGAATTCACACGCTCAGCATTCTGGGCCAGAGAGAGAGCCATCTGACTCCAGCGACTCGGTACGCAGAGCACACACACCTGAAACACATCGATCTGCACAGTGAGGCCTGAACAACTTATCTAACATTTATTTTCCTCTCATATGAGACATGTATTTTTTAATCTAGAGTAATTATAAACACTTTATACAAATAGTTTATACAAATTATAAACACTTTAATCTTTCAGAACATCAAGTCCCTTTTGAGACTCTGTGTGTGTGTGTGTGTGTGTGTGTGTATAAGCTTCAGTAAGGTTGTTTTGTCTCGAGTGGGACCGAGAAAGCATTTGTATTATTTTCTATATAAGACTTTCTATCTCCTGTTTAAGACTCAGTGAGTTTCTGCTCGACTTTATGACTAAATTTATAATCAATAATTTCAGTAAAATTTTAAAAAGTAAACTCTAATGACACTCAGGGTTTATGTTATTGTGATTGTTATTGTTGTAATTGTGTAACTGTATAGTTGTTATTGTTGTAATTGTGTTGTTGTTCTGTAGCGTGGCTCGTCAAGGCCGAACACCGCTCCAGAGAAAACTCAGCGTCCAGTTCGTCTGAGGCCTCTGAACAGTAACAGCACTCCGACATCAACGAAGAGAAACTCGTCTCATTACCGGAACCACGACTTGACTAATGACAGGGAACAACCAATCAGCTGCATGGTGAGAAACGTGTTGTTATTTAACAAAAGAAAAAAATGTGTAATCACTGATATGGTGAAATTTTCTGTAAGGAGATATTTATTTAACATGTATGGAAGGAGTCTCCAGTGTCAGGACTTTGTTACAGTCGTAGGTAAAGTTGTAACTTTAAGTTTAGATATCTTCAGGAAAGAGGAGTTTACAAGCACACACACAAACACACACACACTGTTGTTAAGGTTGTGGTGTTGTATTTCTTCACTGTAGTTGGACAAAGATGTGATGAGACACGTGACGCTAACAGATTTCTCCAGCTCTGTCTCTCCGTATCGACTTCCTGTTATTAATAACTTTATGACCCCTGTACCCCCACTGAAGAGGAAGGACAAATTACAAAATGGGACCCTGCGGGGTCGAAGGTTACGGCCCACTACAGCCCCCAGTGATGCTCCTGACACAAAGGTCAGTGTTTCAGCTCCTTGTCTTTTGACTCACATTTCAGAGACGCCTGCTTGTGTACAAACATGATTTTAGATCAAAGATGTGATTCTGGGCTGTTTAAGGTTCACCATATTTATTTAAGCTGAGTTTATTTAAATTTATTTAAATTTCAGTTTGAGTTTATTTAACTTTGAGTTTGTTTATTTGAGTTTGAATTTATTGCTGTTTATTTGAGTTTGTTTGAGTTGAAATGTGAGTTTATTTGATTTATTTTTAATTATATGATTTGCCTGTATTTAAGTGTATTTAAGCAGATTTTAGTTTGGGTTGGGAGTGTCCTAATTGACTTCCCCCACAGGAGGGTGCTGTTCAGCGGGCGTGGTCTCAAAGCGTGGTTTGGGTGAAGATGGTGTACTTTGGGAAGAGTGTGCACCTGTCACATGACCTGATGGAGCTGAAGGATGACGTGAAGGTTTTCCAGCAGCACTGTGGGGGGGGAAATCTCTGTGTTTATAAAGGAAGACTTAAAGAAGGAGGTGAGTCTCTAAAGACACTAACAACATGCTGCTCTTATGTGTACTCATTGTATAATATAGTCATTATGCATACACTGTATTTACAGCCCAACATCAGTAAAATGTCTTTTATTGTTCTTCATTTCCTTCCCTGTGTGTCAGTCTTTACTCACTGTAACTGTGTGTGTGTGTGTATCAGAGTCATTTCAGTTTGTGTCGCGGCGTCACCGTGGTTTCCCCTTCAGTCTGACGTTCTACCTGAATGGGCTGCAGGTCGAGCGTCTCAGCTCCTGTTGCGAGTTCAAACACAGGAAGAACTCACGGCTCGGAGGACGCCACGCCCACTTCGGCTTCTCTGGGGTTGAAGGAGCTGCCCCTTGCTACAGGTAATCCCCACCCACTGCAGGTGAGAAACTCCAACTGCTACATATAAATCCCTTCTCTTACTACATGTAAGGCCTGCCCTCTGCAACATATACAAACCTCCCCCTGCTGTAAGTAAGCCCCTCTCCCAACAACACATAAAGCCCTACTAGGTATGGAAGTGAAGTGAAGTGACTTGTGGCCAAGTGTAGTGACCCATACTCGGATTATCAGATTATGACCCATGCTCTGCATTATCCCACATCCAAGTGCACACACACAGTAGTGAACACACACTGTGAGCACACACCCAGAGCAGGGAGCAGTGCCGGGGAGCAGTTGGGGGTCCGGTGCCTTGCTCTCACCTGCCTTGGTGCCTTGGTCTCACCTCAGTCGTGGTATTGAGGGTGGAAGAAAGCGCTGGTCCTTCACTCCCCCACCTACAATTCCTGCCGGCCTGAAACTACGACCTTCAGGTTATAAATCTGACTCTCTAACCATTAGGCCACGAATGCCCCGTGGTCCCTGCCGTACATAAACTCTGCCCCATTCTAACCACAGTTAAGCCCCGCCCCATACTGCAGGTAAGCTTGGTCTTTGCTTCACAAAGACCCACCCCATACTAATAGTAAACCCCATCCCTGCTACACATAAGTCCTGCCCCATACTACAGGTAAACCATGCTTTGTCTTTAAGTAAGCCACACCCCACCTATAGGTAAACCACACTCCTAAATAAACTCAATATGGTCTCCAGATGTATCATAGCAATGGGCCTGGATAAAAAACCAACTCCACCAAAGAGGACCAGACATGATCCACTCGTCTCCAAATCCTGGGAAAACGAGGAAGAAGAGGAAAAACACTCGCAGTCTGAATCCAGCCAATCACAAGACACTGAGACCAAGGGAAACACCAACCAGGAGCACAAACACAAAAACGGTACTTTAATGTACAAAGAAACCTTAACTAAGATTAATATTTTATCACTGATAATGATCATTTGGAAATCAGTAAAGAGTTTCAGTTAATGATCACATCAAACATCAGACAGGTGAAGATTGTACAAACATCATCTGGTCTTTCTCCAGTCTTCAGCTGTCCAGTTTCAATGAGTCTGTTCTCAGTCACAGTCAAAGTCACATTCTCCCCACATTCTGATATTTGATAAGAACATTAACTGAAGTGCTTTACCTGTGTCTGTATGATTTTTATACATTGTGCTGCTGCCACATAATTGGCTGATTGGATATTTTAGTGAAGTGAAGTGAAGTGAAGTGAAGTGACTTTTTCATGATTGAACAGGTGTACAGGTGTTTTTAATGCAGTTGCAGCTGCTTCATTAAGACTGCATTTTTGTTGTTTATTCTAATTTTACTTACTTCTTTTGCACCCTCATCTTTGGCACTTGTCACATATGACCATAGCACACTTTTGAATATAGTTTTTCAGCTCACTTACCAGTTACTGGACACTTTTGTCAGTTATTCCTCTTGGCCAAAAGAGATCCACCGAGATGCCAACCAAAACAAATAGAGCGATCCCCCAAGAAGATGCAGGAAACACAGAGAGAAACACTCAGGTCTGCGAAACTGGCTAAGAGCAGAAGCACATCATCCACCCCTGCTCAGCATAATGCTAGCTGATATACAGTCCATGGAAAGTAATCTGGACAACATCAGGGTTTCTTCCTCATATTGTCTCAGGGAGTTTTTCCTCACCACAGTCACCTCTGGCTTGTTCATTGGGGATACATTTATAAACTTAAATTTTATATCCTGAATGTATTTTTTTGTAAAGCTGCTTTGTGATAATGCCCATTGTGAAAAGTGCTATACAAATAAAACTGAATTGAATTGAATGACACCATCACCCATGTCCTACACACCATCTTATCTCAATAACTCTGTCGTTACTCATCACTCTGTGGTTGGGTTCTGGACTTTCTAACTGGATGGCTGCAGGTGGTGAAAGTAGACGGCTTCACCTCCAACACGCTCACTCACAACTGTGTAGCCACTCACAAATCCAACACTATCTTGAAATTTGCGAATGAGACTGTGGTGGTAGGCGTGATCACCAAGAATGATGACAATGCCTAGGTGGATGAAGTAGAGAGGCTGTCCCAGGGGTGCCAGGCCAATATGTAGAAGTTCCACATCTCCTCAGCTATCCAGAAGATGTTTTTATACTGCCTAGTATGGGAACTGCAGTGCTGAGGACTCTAAAGGCCTGCACATGATGGTGAGGTCTGCTGAACAGATCACCAGGACATCTACACCAGGCAGTGCAGGTCCAGAGGTCCAGCAAAGATCTTTAAGGATCCCACACACCTCAACAACAGACTTTTCTGTTGGCTGCAGTCTGGAACGTGCATCTGCATCTGAACTCCTGATCACATTGAATACAGATCCATATGCTAGAAGTTTAGCAAGGTCAAGGTCAAGAAAATACAGGTCGATGCCAAAAATACACAGAAAGCAAACAAATCCAAAAACAGTAACAAACGAAAGGTCAGTGGGAAGAGCAGGGCCAAAATACCAATAATGAAAAATCTAACAAACTGAGATCAGAGGGCTAGACAATGTGCAAATATGAGACACACAAGATCACTATCCAAAAACACGACTCAGAGATTACACGATTGCAGGCAAACTATAAGGTTTTAAAGTGAATATTGATTATAGATAATGATCAGATCATTATCTGTGTGTGTGTGTGTGTGTGTGTGTGTGTGTGTTGTTCTTTAGGTTATGAGGAAGACTTTGAGGCTGATGATGAAGGTCCCATGGATGATGGAGTGGACGAGAGAAATAAAATATCTCCATCACTCAGAGAGGAGGAGGATGAGAGAATAAAGGATGAAAATGGAAATGACGATTTGAACAGAAACAGTCAGTGTTTTAATATTTATTTCTACACGTCACTTCACTTCACTTCTATTTAACGAAATATAACTAATTTATAAAGCTTGCTGTCATGTTCAGTTTTGTGTTTATTGTCCAGTTCTGTTCATTTTTCATTTCTATTCCATTAGAAGTGAGAGGATCACCGTCCGTCTCCTATGGTGTGTCCAGAAGCTCATCCAGCAGTGAGGAAGATGAAGAACATAAAGAGAAGGAGGTGAAGCCTAAGAGACACACGCCCACATTAACACCTGAAAAAGATGCAGAGGAGATGGAAGTCCTGCAGACGAGCAGCATGTCTCTGCCCACTGAGGATGAAAACCAGGAGATGGAACACACAGAGAGGGAAGATGGAGAAACTGAGGAACCCAGAAAGGAACCTGGAGAAGTTGAAGAACCCAGAGATGAACCTGGAGAAGCTGAGGAACCCAGAGAGGAACTTGGAGAAGCTGAGAAACCCAGAGAGGAACCTGGAGAAGCTGAGAAACCCAGAGAGGAACCTGGAGAAGCTGAGAAACCCAGAGAGGAACCTGGAGAAGCTGAGAAACCCAGAGAGGACCTCAGAGAGGGAACAGCTGGAGATGTGAATAAGGAGGGTGACCGAGGTGAGTATTAGTCTCAGGTTATCTCGTGTTCTCACTGTATGGATTTTACTGGAGTGTGTGTACTCTGATGAACACTAATCACTATTTAGTGATTTATCCATTAGCCGCTCTCTGGCAGGCATGTGCTGATATTCTGCTTTATATCAGGAGATTTGTTCTGTTCTGACTTTCTCTCCTTCTGAAAAGGAAGTTCTGAACTGCTTTTAATAAATAACTAATAAACTAATAAATGATGGAGAAACATGCAGTTCCCCATCAACAGAAATGGTGTGTGTGTGTGTGTGTGTGTGTGTGTGTGTGTGTGTGTGTGTGTGTGTGTGTGTGTGTTTTACAGTAAAATACTGAGTGATGGGGTTGTGCTGACACCGGAGACTCCTTCCATAAATATTAAATATTCCATAAACATCTCCTTACAGGAAGTTTGACCACATCAGCTGTACGAGTCCCTGTGAATGAGCTGTTACTATAGAAACGATAACATTATAATCGATAACGTATATCGAACGAACGCATTAATATAAACCTGTGATTTGCAGCTGCACTACTGTCACAGCTGCTGTTACTGAAAATGAACACCTTCTGACCATCAGAGTGCAGAAGTCAGGCCTGTGGTGGTGTAAAATGATTTCTCAGATATCAGACAGATTATCAGCACACGTCACTCAGCGGTTAGTTTCTGAGGTTAAACTTTATTATAATTTAATGTTTAAAAGGAAATCACTGATGTCTTTACTCTGTTTGTGTTGCTCGTTGTTTCATTTGCTTGTTTAATGGTTTGTGATTTATTTTTGTTAATTGTGCAGTGTGCCAGTATTTTTGGACTTTTAAATAATTAAACATAAGAGTCATAATTATTTTTATGATCTTTAATACTCAGAGATGTTTTGCATTTTACGCAGTTTGAATTTAACAGTAAAATAGAAACAGAATTCCTGCTTAATTGTAGCTGTAGCGTTTTTGTTGTACTGTTAGAAAAGTGTGAATTTTACACTTTAAGTTCTTTGAGGCAAATTGTTTTTCTGAAAATAAAAGATGGTTTGTAATTAAAATCTGAAAATACTGTGCGATTTCTGTAAGGATCTTTTGCTCTGCTTTGTTCTTTGAGTTTGCTGTGTGATTATATTTTCTTTATCATATTGTTGTGTTTATTCATTTTATTGTAGGCATGTGCTGATATTACATTATTCTATCATGATAATTATCTGATGTTTTATTGTTTAAAAATTAAACTCTAAATGTAAAAATGGAAATGCACGTGTTGTGACCTTTTACTTATGACTTTATAAAAACGTTATAGATTTTATAAAAGCACACTTGCTCCTTTAAACAAGTCCACAACAAGGAACCTAATTTGACAATAGTTTTATTTTAGTTTTGTGTTATACATGGAGCATCATCTGATTATCAGATTATCAGCACATGCCTTGTGCTCTCCTAAACAGATTTAATGTGTTTGTTATTGAGATTTAGCATTATAATCACTGTCCTGCTGAAATGATTATAGAGGTGGTATATATGGGATTAAAAGTGTATAAATTAAATATAATTTATAATTATAGAAATTTATGAGAAATATATAAATATTTCACTTATTAATAATCTCTCCAGTTTTCTCCGGCTGTAAATCGCTGCACATGAGTGTAAACGTGATGACAGAATTGTTTATTATCCAATTATTAATACCCTGATACATGTGCAGAATAATACAGAGAGAAAATAGAGTCAACTTCTAAATTATTCCCACACGTGCCACCTTTCATATGAGGACCTGAGGAGAGAAATGTTATATTTTATTATCGGTACCTGCATGGCATGTGTTTAATCTACTGTTTATTAATAAACTTTTAAACATTTAAAATAAACTTATGAAATTTCATTTTGTGTTGTTTTGTGTTTTTTATTTGCATGTCTACTTTTTGCTCTGCTGGACCAAATTCAGAATATTAGATTTTTATTCACTTTTTGTAATTTTGGACGAGTCCTTGTTATATTCTTTGTTTGTTGAATTTGTAAAAGTTAATTAGTGTTAATAATCCAGCTATTTATTTTCATTTTTATTTTGACATTCTTCACATTCCTCTTTCTCCTTCTCTGCCTCAAACCCAAGCCAAGTCTGTGCAGGAGAAGTTAGCAGAAGCCATTTTAAACATGGCTGAGTGTGTTTCTGAACCTGAACTCAGTGACACCACCACTGAGGAAGACGAGCTGGTGCCGGTCGTGAGCCAGCGTTCCGGATCAAGTGAGTTTCTCTCTAAACTGACAACTGTATAAGATTTTAAAGATAAATTCTATAATAAATTCTTGGTAGTGGAGATTTGTGGTAATTGCTCATCTGTTATGATGCTGCTGTGAAAAAAAACTTTTTAAAAAACTAAATAAAACATTAAAAAAAACTTTTTAAAAAACTAAATAAATTCCCCTTTGTTCCAGGAGCTGAGCCTGAAAGTAATGTGGCCCAGCAGACAGCCAATGAAGAAAATGGAGCTGAACCTGTGCAAGAGGATGAAATAGAAGAATCACATACAGAGGAACCCAAAGAGGAACTAGAAAAGGAAACACATGAAACACCACAACCTGAGACAAAAACAGAGGAAGAAGAAAAAGACACCAAACAAACAGAAGTAAGAACTCAAAACACAACCAACAATGACGAACATGTACAAGATGAACAGAACAATGGNAGACCACAAACCAGAAGTAAAGCAAGACACAATTGATGAGGAAGAAGGACAAAAGCAAAAGGACAATAATTTCACAAACGAGGAAAATAAATCAAATGAAAAACCTGAAAAGATGGAAAAGCCTGAGAATGAAGAGCCAACAGATGGAGAAGTGCCTAAATCTGAGGAAGCATTTGAGCAAGAACCAGGGAAAGAGGCTACAAGTGAAAATTCAGAAAATGCTGAAGAAACCAGAGCAACTCCAGTGGAGGAAGAGGACAACATGATCACAGAGAACCCTGAAGAAACATCCATGAATCATGAAAATATGCATCAGAATACTGAGGGAGAAAAAGTAAATGATGAATGGCTGAATGTTGGAGAAGAGGTTTCTGTTGAGGAGGTCAGAGCTGATGAAGAGGAAATTTTTGATGAAGAATCAAGAAATCTGAGGACTATTTCTGAGGAGACAGGAAATGACATTGCAGAATTTGTTGAAGAAGGCAAAATGGAAGCTACAGAATTAGAATTAAAGGATTCATCAGTAAATGAGGGGAAAGATGAAGATGTGGAGGGTGAAGACGAAAAATCAGAAGAAAGAGTGGAGGTATCTGAGACTGAGGGAGAAAAAGAGCAGAGAGAAGATGGAGATGGAGTTGAGACAGACGTGAGGGATGGAATAGAGGAAACCAAAGACCAGGATCCTCAAGTTAAGGAGGATGAGAACACAGAGAAAGAAAACAAGGATGAGGAGAAAACCAATCAAGAGATGAATGAGGATAGGGCAGACCAAAAAGAACCCACTCCAACAGGTCAAACATCAGAGGAAAAAATAGAGGATGATGTGGGAGAAAGAGAAGGACAAGAAGAGAATGAGAAGCAAAAAGATGAGCAGAAGTCTGACAGTGAAGGTAAAGACATAGAGGATGATAAACATCAGGAAAAGCTGAAGGAAAATGAATCTTTGAAAGAAACTGAGGTTGGAGAGAGTGAAGTAGAGGATGAGTCACACATGTACAGTGAAGGTGGAGAAGAAAGGACAGATGTTGGTGGAGCTGATGCAGAGATGCCGAAAATAGTGATGGAGCAAGAAAACGACAACAAAGAAGAACAGAAAGACAACTCTGATCCCACTTTTCACGAATCTCTGCAGGAAACCACAGATCAACCTGAAGTAAAATCAGGAGAAATCGAAGCAGAAAATGGAGAAGAAATCATTACTGTAGACCAGGAGGAACTTGATAAGAAGGACGAAGCTGGACCAGGGGAAGGTGAGGGAACTTCTGAGACCAATGAAGAAGAAATAAATCAAGATATGACTAAAGAAGGAAGTATGAAAAATGAACAGGTAGATGATAACAATGAGAAAGAAGAAGAGTACCAAAGAGAAATAAAGAAAGAGACAACCAATGAAGAAGAAGAAGAGCAGAAGGTTGGTGAAGGAGAGACTGAACAAAAGCAAAATGTACAGCAAGAGACAATCAATGTAGCAGAAGTAAAAGAGAAACAGAAAGATGTGGTGGAAAACATTAAATCACTAATATCAGAGAATAGTAATGATGCTGCCACTGAGGATGAAGCTTCATCAGATGCCAAAAATCCTGCAGAAGATCCTGCAGGTGCCGAGACAGAACCCAAAGACACGAATGTTGACCTTGATAGTAGAGCTGAAGAAGAGAGCACAGCAGGAGATGGCAATCACATTCAAAAGGACAAAAGTGCCGATACTGCTGAAGAAACCAGGAGTGTAGAAGGCAGCACTTCTCCTTCAGAAGAATCTCAGCCTCTGGAGAAAGTCCTGGCTCTCAAAAGAGAGGAGAGAGAAGCTGAACTTATTGTCGCTCCCCGGACAGATCATGAAGAGCTTGTAAGTAACTGGGTTAACATTCACCAAGCCTCAAAATATTTCGAGACATTTGTTGAGCCACTGGATGAAATGAAGATCCTTGATGAAGAGAGGACAGTAAACGATGAAGCTCTGGAAATAGATGAAACTATACTGAGTCCAAAAGAGTCTCAGGGAAATGAGGAATCATCTGAGACTGCCAAGGACCAGCAGATCTGCCTGCCAGTGAACAGCGAGCGTGAGGAACTGGAGGACACGGTGGTGGAAAACTTCATAATGGAGACTGAAGCTTTAGGAACAGAAGGTCGAAATAATCCATCCTCTAGCAACCCATCAGCAGAAGAAGAAGAGGAAATGGATTCTGAGCAAACTCCAGAAGATCAAGAAGATGTTGCTGTAAATAACATCATGAACATCTCAGCAACACCACTGATGAAGACTGAAATTAGCCAAGATAGCTAACACTTATACAGCATCATCTGTAACCCTGATCTCAGCTTCTCCAAACATCCTGACCTCCATTAGTAACCAATAAACACCACAAGGACCTGTGAAAGTCAGAGTCATGATCTGCAGCGAGAACCACATCTACTCTAGAACCAGTCTGAGTTTACTAAAGCAGAACATTCTGGTATTGTGCTTTTATATATGTACCTTCGTCAAGTCTCTCACTTTCTCTCAGCTGGATCTCAGTCGCCATCAAAGCGTTTGTTTTTCTGTCTATCAGCTCACCGCAGGTTCAGCAGATGGCTGACTGCTCGGCGTCTCGGTACGCTTGAGGAGCAAAATATTTAAGCAGAAGGAAATTTTTCTCTTGCAAACAGCAAGACAATGATGAATGAATCTATTTGGAAATATAAACAGCAGCAATAAATATTTCAATAAATAATAATATTAATAATAATAAAATGTCAATAATGCATCTGTATTTGATACTGAAATAAATGTGTTCTGTTAGCTAGCTAGCATGCAGGCTAATAAACTCCCTGTATGGTTTTTACACAAAATTGTACCGATTCCTCCTATAACCTCGTTATTTTATTTTATTTTACCACCTAATTAGCATGCTAGCTACTTCTTCAGGAAATGGCTTCATCAGGCCTGTCTTTCTGCTCAGAATTTACAGTTAACAAAGTTCAATTTAATTTGATCAGTAATCAGATCTTTATATTCTGTAAATAAACAGTGTTGTATTTGTCAAGAAGAAGAAAATGTGATGATAACGAGCAGATTAGACAATCATAACACACGGCTGTTTCCAGTTTATTTACCAAAGTGTATGATAAAATAACTCATAAGTATAGAATGTTATCATTTATAATTTATATTTCATGACAAGTTTACAAGTTTATTCTCCGCTGCTCCAAACTGAACTGAGGTGGAAATCAGACACCACTGAACACTGATTAAATTATTTATACTGAGTCTGACACACACACACACACACACACACACACACACACACACACACACACAGACTTCAAAGGGAAACTTCAATATCTGCATTTTCATCTTTGTTAGTTGTCTTGTGTTAGATGTTAATTTCTCTCGATGGCATGTTAATTAATGACACTGTGATGTGAAATCTTTATTAATGTTCTTAAAGGATTTAAAGCTGATCTTTGACGTGATGTTCAATGTTTCATTTTTCATCTGTAAAGAAAAAACACTTCCTGCAGTCAGGATTAACAATTTACAAAAGAAAAGAAAATATTTTGTTTAATATCAACAAAATTAACACACTTTTTTAAGTTCACTTTAGATTTGATTAAACTTATAACACCAGAGTCACACACACACTCTGTGTGTGTGTGTGTGTGTGTGTGTGTGTGTGTGTGTGTGTGTGTATTAGCTGGCATCCTCAAGGCTGGTGTTGCTGCTGGAGTGGAACCTCATGGTGCTCATGGGATCTGAAACATAACCTGCAACAGAGAACATACCGACTATCACACACACGCACGCGCATGCACACACACCACAATACACACACACACACAGACACACACATACCATTTCTGTCGATGGGGAACTGCATGTTTCTCCTGAGTTCATCCAGAGACAGGCCCTGGGAGGAACGCCGTCCAGAACTGCAGATAAATGACAAGAATCATGCTGAACAACAACAGAAACACACACACACACACACACACACACACACACACATTTTAAACATTTAAGTAATAATTTCACTAAAACTAAACGTGCTGTTTCAGCCATGAAGAGAATGTAAGGGGCAGGCTGCCATGGCTCCGGCTCGCCACCAGAGGGAGACAGAGAGCCACTCAGTAATTAGTAGTAATCGGCTTCACCTGCAACTGGCCTGTTTAAGGGCTGCTTACCGGCAGCTCAAACTCTCAGTCTTGAGTTCTCCTTGTTGAGTGCCGTACTGAGACTAAGCTGGTAATTTGATAAAAACTCCTGAGTTTCTCTCTCAGGGTTTTGTCTCTCTCTCTCTCTCTCTCTCTCAAGCTTTCTTGCTGTGTCAGACCAAACCTCTTGGAGCTTGTCTCTTGGGATTTCTTTGGCTTTCTCTGGTTCCTTGCTTTAAAAAAAACACAATGAATTTACTTATTTCCTTTGTATGTCTTTTTTTTCTGACTTTTTGTTTTTCAGTTTACTCTTCTTGAGCCTTTGGCTTGGCCACTCGCAGTTCTTTGTGCTGGGCTTGTAGCTCATTGGGCTGCATCATGTTGGCCTGTCAATCCTCCAGCCCTAAGTTCATGCCCTGTGCCATGACTCTCTGTTGTCCCCTCTGGAGGAGTTTTCTTCCCAAGGCCTAGCCTCATTTCTACATTACACTGATATTAAATTAATAACTAAAGCCTTTATGAATTGAATAAAACAGCTTTCCATAAAGTGCACAAGCAACAAGAGACATTTTAATTACACTCTCTCTGGAGCCGTATCTCAGTGGATATGTGGACTGTTACTAAACCACACCTGTGTATACACACACACACACACACACCACTGGAACACAGTGTCATGCATGTTTTTATTGGATTTGCAGTCCTTCGTTTCTTTGGTGAATACTCCCAGCAACCATTGTACACAGTGTGTGTGTGTGTGTGTGTGTGTGTGTGTGTGTGTTTGGATGCGTGCATTGTGTTTTCCTGGTAAATCTGACTAATACCAAAGCTGTGAACACAGCAGTGTTCAGACCTCAGATGTAACTACACACTTAACACACACTGTGCTTTTTCTCATTCTCATTGTTTCTTATTTTATACATTTGCATTTTATATTTACTGATTTTTATTGGGTTTAAAGGCAAGTGTCTGATATAAAAGCAGTCTCTAAATAAAGTAAATGAAACTTCTTTCCTGAGAGTTCTACTCAAGAAAAATCTGCCAACCTCACCCCACTTAAGCAGCTGCGACTCTGAATACCAGGAAATTTCCTCACGGAAATACTGATATAACTTTTGGACTGAAGTGGCCGACTTGTGGCCCAGTGGCGCTGCACACGATTATAAGAGTTTTAACTGAAATGTCTAACTACTGTAGTGTTTTCAGGGTGTTGTGGCAGTGCAGTGTGTAGTATCGCTGCCTCACAGCTCCAGGGTCCTAGGTTCGATTCTGAGCTCAGGTTAGAGTCTGTGTGGAGTTTCACATACACTATATTACCAAAAGTATTCGGTCACCCATCCAAATGATCAGAATCAGGTGTCCTAATCACTTGGCCTG
>CM074952.1:111555-122814 GCA_037577455.1 Pangasius macronema | reverse complement strand
GACGCAACCCTCTCTATTTATCCGGGCTTGGGACCGGCACAGAAGTCACTGGACTGTGACCCCCATGGCTAGATTGTACTTGTATCCTTATGATATCCATTTTTCCTGGATATTGTGAAGATGTTTTTCAATAATAGGGCTTACTCCACAAGCAGTGTTAAGATAGGACTACCCTGGTGGATAGCCGTCCAGCTTGGCCTGTCAGTCAGCTCTGAAATCTTGTCTCCAAGGTCATGCAGCCTAAAAGGATATTTGTTATTTTAGGGAAGCTCTCCAATTTGGAGAAAACAGATTATGGTAACCATAAATATCCTCTAGCCTCTCCATGTATAGACCTGCCAATGGGTGCCTGATGTTAACTGCTTTTATTCTTCAAACCTGTTCAGAAGATTCTCTTCTATGATATTTGATAAGCAAATCTATTTTTTTCCCTGGCTTGAGGTCAAGGTCTGCAAAGGCACCTTTGAAAGATGATTTCCAAGCCCAATAATATATAGGCTTATCATCAAAGGAATTCAACCCAAAAGTCACTATCTGACTGCATGCAAGGTATTTGGCAAGGTACTTTGCAAGGTCATAATGCTCAGGAATGCTTAGAGAGCTTCTTCACTTCTGTGATAGCTGCATCTTTTCTTTCTCTTCCTGGAGTGCCTCCAATGTTGCTTGGAGTCAAGCATGTTTGACTTTAATCTCAGTCTATCTTTTAGCATACTCAGCTCTTGCCTGAGCAACTTCTGCCCTTGCACATGCTTTTTACGACGACTTAACTGTCTCTAGAGATTCTAGATACCTTGGAAGACTGACAGCTTACTGAGGGATCATCTTCACTTTCTTCTTTATGATGATGTTGCCGAATCGATGCTTTAGAGTCTTTCAATGACAATTTTTTGTGCAGAGTGTGGTATGAGACTGCTGGTTTAGAGGAAGAGGTATTCACTTATCTCTTTGTGAAATGCAGTTGTTAGTCGAGGGTCTCCAACTTTTCTCACTTTGCTGTGTTGTCTTTTCATTGTCCTCACTGGATGTTTTGCATTAACCCATCTGTCCAGCCACTAAAACAATTCACTTCCACAATAAACTCCATAGAGACAAATATGCAAATATGAATTTCAGATATAAATTACACAGCAAGTACTATGATGTATTGGTATTTGTAAAGAATGAATAACACTGAAATGAAGTTCTATTTTAACAGCACAGATAAACATTTTGCAGATATGAGGAGTAGATTAATGATGAAATGACAAATGTGCTATATAGGGATATAGGTTAATTGACTGCTACATTAGCATAGAATTGCTAACTCAATCAATCATCACACATAAAACACCAAAAACATAAATAAAGTTTTCATAATAATGGCAAATCATTATTAAACAAATTCACTTACAGACATTGCATTTCAAAGAGCTTTCAAGGGAAAATGGAGACGGATAACCATAACCACATGGAGCATATTACACTGCTGCAGCACAGAACAGACATTGACAACTTCCTCTTAGAACAGGAAACTCAATTCACATTATTGGAGTGTCAAAATAAATGTGTCATTGTAAATCTTAACTCAAACTAAACTCAAAGGTCCAGCAAACTATGTAACTTTTGTTCCTGAGTAGTAAGTGTTATTTCCTAATTGCTTATAACAGAAAATTATAGAAGTGTATGTGAACAAAAAAATGTAAATTTGTCGATTATAATAATAAAAAATAGCACTGTTATAGAAGTCTGGAAATGTTCTGGAAAATAGGTCGATTTCAAAATATGTTATTTTCCAGAACTTTCCCCATCTATTTTCCTGAACATTTCCAAACTTTTAGAACCTTCTAGAACTTTCCAGTAATATAAATAGTAGTATAAATACAGGGGCCTTGAGCCCAGGAGCCCATACTTTGCTATGTCTGCCACAAATTTATCAAGACAAGAGCGAAAAAGTACTCAGTAGAAGCATCTGCTAAGATGTATGAGGCCTACAAGGCATATTTCAGCATACCTGTCAGGGATCAAGGCAAACTGTGGTTTCACCTGTGAGCACTGTAAAAAAAAAAAAAAAAAAAAAAAAATCTCTGGAAGATGGACAATTGGTTTCAATTTATTGATAAAATATATCATACAAGAAAAATGTTGCAAGAATTGATTACACATAAACCATGGGTAAAATAAATGTATTTTTTCAGACAATTTTACTTTGTTCTTTTGCAGGATTTTACAGAGGGGAAAAGAGAGCCATGAAGTTTGCTATCCCAAGAATTTGGTAGGAACTCATTGAGCATTCAAGAAATTGCTATTTCTGTATGGTGGACCCTTCCAACCATCAGAGTGGCAGGAATGCAAATGCTATCATCTATCTGGGCCTTCCATCATCCATCACCCAAGTGCCACACTGCTCTGAGCTTCCCATGAGCGTCCATCTCCTCTGGACAGAGAGCAGCTGTCTTCAGAAGGGATAAGCAAGTCAGAGAGTGAGAAATACACTGTAGATCCAGATTACAATTTCAGAGGTGGTGCTGAGGAGAGAAACTCATACTAACCCAACCAAAAAGACCTCAAAAACTTGACCAGAGATCTTGGTCTTACCAAGTCCAATGCCTAACTTTTGACGTCTAGGCTCAAGCAGTGGAACTTGATGGACGAAAGTGTGCAAGTTGCAGGTCCTAGGAAGTGTCACTAGGCTTTTTCCATTTCTTCACCCATTCCTGGGTAGTAAGTGTTATTTCCTAATTGCTTATTACAAAGTACAGAAAATGGCTATTATACTGCTTTTGTGACCAGGACTTTGGTATTTTGATATTTACCAAAGTTACCTGTACCTGTCTCTTCCCTGGCTAACTCTCTGTACCTCAAAGAGGATTATAGCAATGTCAAGACATTGCTGGATGACTTTAAGTATGATGAGTATGGCTGGGAGGTCATCAGAGACTTCAAAATGGTGGCGTTCCTGATGGGTCTCTAGGTTTTACTGAGTTTCCCTTTGCTTTGAGACAGCAGGGACACCAAAGTGCACTAACAAATTCAGGACTGGCCAAAACAGACTGAGTTTCGTGTTTGAAGGAACAATGTCAAGTGGGAACCACTGATAGACTACTGGAAGGTGCTGATGATGACCACCAGTGCACATCAAATTGGGCCTTGTAAAACAATTTGTCATAGCGCTACATAAGGAGCTGGCACCCTTCAAGTACCTTCAAGCTCCTAAGCTGTCTGAGGCAAAAGTCAAAGCCAGTGACTTCATTGGACTACACATAAAGAAGATCCTGGAGTGCAAGGAATTCTGCAAGAAGCTCACTGGGAAGGAGAAGGCAGCTTGGAACAGCTTTGCCATAGTTGTTTGGGGCTTCCTGGGCAATCACAAAGCAGAAAACTATGTGGAGCTGGTTGAGACTCTGGTAAAGATCCGTGGCACAATGGGCTGCAGGAAGTCCATATTCTTGATAAATTTAAGCAGAACATGGGTGTGTACTGAGAAGAGCAAGGTGATTGCTTTCACCAGAATATATTGGACTTTGAATGCTGCTACCAAAGAAAATATAATGAGAACATGATGGGAGACTACAATCCTGGGCAAAAAAAAATGGGCCAAGCCCAAAATGGCAAATATTAATTGTCTTAATAAAAAATCATTGGTCAGAAAATTAGTAAGAATTAAACAAATGCACTCCTGAGAGCTCCTCTGCCACCATTTGCTTGTTTACTTTTGCTGAACTGTTTGGGGAAAAGGTAGAAACAGGGAAATTTACTAATATACTCATCTTGTACACAAAAGCAAAATCAAGATAATGATTCACATATCTGATGTAAAATTCAAACTAACACATGTCTAGGTATACATTTATTTGTTCAATAATTGTTGTTCTGCATCGTAAAGTCCATTGCACATTCAGTGACTATTCAAGGCTGTGTCCGAAAATGAATACTAAAGAAGAATCAGAATCAGAAACAACTTTATATACTAAGCATGCCTGTACACAGAAGAAATTCACTCAAAAGTCCCTGTATGGTTGGTGTTGGAGGATATAATGCAGTCCCATTTTCATTGCATCATCCACTGCGCTGGTGCAAACTGAAGGGGGTCTAGCAAGGGGCCACTGATTTCCTTGCAGCGTATCAGGACCAAGATTTCAAAGGACTTCATGATCACAGATGACAGATTTGTAGTCATTCAGCCCTGTAACTCTGTTTTTTTAGGATAGGGATGATAGTGGAGCATTTGAAGCAGAAGGATACTTCACACTGCTCCAGTGATCTGTTGAAGAACTGTGTGAAGACAGGTGCTAACTGATCAGCACATATTTTCAGACAGGAGAATGAAACACCATCTGGGCTTGGTGCTTTCCTGGACTTTTATTCAAGTTCAAGTTCAGGTGGAGTTTATTGTCATTTCAGCCATATACAAGTACATAGTGAAATGAAACAACATTTCTCCAGGACCAAAGTGCTACACAAGACAAACACAGAACAACACAGAACTATAGGGACTACATAATTTATACATAAAGTGCACAAGTGCAAACGTGCAGACAGCACAAAACAGAACAAGACAGTACAATGACTACAACACTGACCANTGTCGCAAAGCAGCTTTACAGAAATAAATGGATTAACAAAATGTATATTATAAATACTTAAATTTATCAGTGTGAAAATATTACAAGAGTAAGTAGCTGATATAGTGTAAACATAAGAGTAGCAGCCTATGTACAGTAATAAGTATTTGTCTATCCTGATGCCCTACTTCTGGTTGGAGTTCTTATCGGTTGAGTTTGCTCGCTGCTGCTGGGGCCCCATATGGATGGCCTGAAGAACCATGTGGTTGCTGGGGATGGTGTCACCTGGGGGCTGTGGAGATGGTTTGGGGATCACNCCCTTTTGAGCCTGGTTCCTCTCAAGGTTTCTTCCTCATATCTTCTCAGGGAGTTTTTCCTTGCCACCGTCGCCACTTGTATGCATATATGAGTGTATATGTGTTTGTGTATGTGCACACGTGTATGAGCGTTTGTGTGTGTGTATATGCGTATGTGTATATGAGCTTGTGTGTAAGTTTGTGTATATGTGTGCGCATGTGTTTGTGTATGAGTGTGTGTGCGCGCGTGTGTGTGTGTGTGTGCGTGAGGACAAAGATAAAACAGAGCTGTAACTTTGTTTCTCTCTAATTCTCTCTTTTACTCTCTGTCTTCACACTATGAGTCTAAGATATAAAACATTTAAATATCAAATAAAACATCTGGATTTCTATAAAGCTGCTTTGTGTCTGCTTTGAGTCCGTTCCTAACAGTTCTATATAAATAAAACAGTGTTGGTGCTGATGTTGTTCATAGTGTGTGCTGACAATAATCAGCTGATACAGAAGAGAACAGAACAGAATTTTATTTTAAAATTTTTACAACGTATAGAGAATCAGCAAATTTAGGCACATCGGAGCTTTAAAACCGGCTCACAGTGAACAAGCTTAAAGTCAGCGTGAGGAGAAAGAGAATCAGAACCCTGTGAGGAGATTGTAGACGTGAGGAGATTGTAGACGTGAGGAGATCGTAGACGTGAGGAGATCATATACATAAGGAGATTGTAGATGTGAGGAGATCGTGGACGTGAGGAGATCGTGGACGTGAGGAGATGGTAGACGTGAGGAGATCGTGGACGTGAGGAGATGGTAGACGTGAGGAGATCGTGGACGTGAGGAGATCGTGGACGTGAGGAGATGGTAGACGTGAGGAGATCGTGGACGTGAGGAGATGGTAGACGTGAGGAGATTGTGGACGTGAGGAGATCGTGGACGTGAGGAGATCGTGGACGTGAGGAGATTGTAGGACATCCACAGGTATCTATTCCATCAGCCACATTAGCACCATAGTCCACCACCTCGAGCACTCTCTGACAACAGAAAGTCACGTGCACTCTGTCTACCTTTCATCAAGACTTAAATCAATTTGAAGCTCTCTAATCTCTAATGTTTGATTAGCAGGTGTTTACGTTCTTATAACGTTGAGGCCTCAAATTTCTAAAATTCAGCCTAAAATTCAGTCCCAACTCTAAATCACGGAGGCGCATCATTTTCCTCTTCACTCACTGCCAGACACTTTTCAGCAGACGTGACTTATCTAACTATGTGTACTGAGTTAAACCTGCCATGAATGAGCTCATGAAGATGTAAAGGTAAATTCTGAAACACCCCACTCGCGCACACACACACACACACACACACACACGCGTGCACACACACACAGTGTGTGTGTGTGTGTGTGTGTGTGTGCGACGTTATCTACTTCCGAATTAAAAATCTTTTACGTTGTACAAGGCAAAAGCTGGATATTCTCCCAGATATCGTTATTCCTGATGTGCTGCATCTCGTTTTTCCTGCAGAATTTCCTCGTAGAGATCGTTTCTGAACCTCAACATGGTCTCCAGGTCTTTGTGGTGGAGGATGTCCTGCAGTGAGAGCAGTGTGTGTTTCTGTAAACTTACAACTCCATTTCCGTGAGCTGCTCGGACCATCTGCAGCGTGGTGGAGAACGAGGTCTTCATGTCCTCACACAACGGGAACATGCAGCAGGTCCAAAGGTTACACACAGACACATCTCCTGAGAGCCTGACGTCCCCCTCGCTCAGTCCCCAGCGGCTCACACACTCTCCTACAGAAACACCAAACACCTCCAACCTGTTCACGTCTGTGCAGCTGGGCACCATCTTCTTCAGATCATCCTGAACGCTAAACGCCACAGTGACGAATTGTGTCCTGCCATCCATACACACGGCAAACGAGTGCATGAAGGTATTGGAGGGGATGGAGAGACCCCTGTCCACCCAGCAGCTACTGATGATGGAGCTCTGGCCCACCTCGACTCCTTCCTCCAACCTGGAGAACTCCACCACGCTGCTCTCACACACTCGCACACTTGGGGGGACGATGCTCTGTATGACACACGTGTTTTTCTCACACACCTCCAGAGGACAGGAGCTGAAGGTGATGGTCTGGAGGCCGAGTTCCTCTCGTAGACACAGATCTACAGTGAGGTGGAACAGGTACTCTTTCATGGTGCCCAGGTGGTAGAATTTTGACTCATTGAGGATTATAACATTCAACTGTGTTCCTCTGAGATGCTGGAAGATCTTCTTTCTGACCTCCACTAGATCTTTCTCCTTCTTCATCACGTTTTCTGTGTTGTTGGTGTACTCGGCCGTAGCGCTGGTTCCTAAACTCTGCAGAAAATCTCCGTAAGCGTCAATCTCACACCTCAGAGGACCAATTTCTCGGAATAGGTCCATCAGCGTCTCCACGGTGTCATGACTGATATAGTACGTGCTGTCCGTGTAGACCACTTCATCATCATGCTTCCTGAACACAGCGCCGCTCCTGTGCATTACATCCACACTAGGTTTGTGCAGGAACCGGAGACAAGTTCTGTATTCTACATCTTGGACTGGTGGCTCATCTCCGGCTTTGAGAACAAACACGCCGTGTGACTGGCCGATGGACAGAGGGGAGGGGTGTGCGAGGGCGGTGAAGCCAGGTTTATTAAACTGCAGACTCTGGATGGTGCTGTAGAGCTCGACGTCATCAGCACATGTGACCAACACACCAGGATTCATGTGAGCAGGAAAGTCCACATACATGAGCAGCTTCAGATCCAACATCTGATACACACGATCTCCCAGTGGAAGAGCCATGAAGATCTTCCCGAGAGCGCTGGTGTGGGGTAAACGCTGACTCCACCCTCCTGCACACACACACACACACACGGACACACACACACGGACACGGACACAAAATATGATCTGTAATGTTTTCTCTTATCGTGATTTACATTTCAAATAATCAGATTAATGATCTGATCTAGAACCATGGTTCTCAAAGTGGGGTCCGTGAAACTGACCAGTTACTTGAAATGAAAGCATCTAAAACTTGATATCTAAAAAACATAACAATAATAATAATAATAATAATAATAATAATAATAATAATAATCATCATCATCATCATCATCTTAACAGTAATCTAACTGTAATTTTAATAAAACCCAGGAAGTGCTGGATTAATGGCTTACATAAATGAATATGACAGTAAAAATCTGTCCTATTTTTATTTCTATTAAATCTGCTCTGATCATAAAGGGCATATTTAGGAATTCTTTCACTGTGGATGGCTGCAAACCTTCGAGAACTCCTGATCTAGAACAGTTAAAAAAAGTACCTACATAAAATGTAATCATCTAAAAAGCTTAAAATACAGAGTGAGAAAACATATCAACGAGCCTGAGACACTGGAGACTTGAGGATTTGCTCTGTGGGAGGAGCTACACACAGTTAGTGCACCACGCTAACACACAGGCTGTAAACTGCTCCTTTAATCCTTTATCTCTGATCAGCTGCTCAAACACACTTATTAATCCTCATGAAAATTAATAAGCCGCTAATAAGCTGATAGGATTAATCAGACTGAGGAGCATTAGGTAAGCGCCAGTCTGTCGTTCAGTTAAAAAGAATTAGGAGGTTTCAGGTGATGAGGTTAAAGTGTGAAAGTTCACCAGCGTGGATGAGGAGCACTCTGAATCTGGATAAAGTCTCTCCATACTCATCACTCAGGAGCTGCAGAACATGTAGTGTCGAGCCTCCATTTCCTGAACACACACACACACACACACACACACACAGACACAGACACACACTCATGTTATTTTAATAATTCAGGATTATTTAGCATTTCAGGTGATTGTCTGCTTCTGTACTCGCCGATCTTGTGGCCTGGAGGATCTGCAAACACACGATATACACTGAGGGGAAGCTCGCTCCTGCGGATCTTCTCCTGTAGCTGAACTTCATACCAGCATCTCTGATCTTCATCTACTGCTGTGATCACCACCAGGTCCCAAAACCCCCCAGATTTCACCTCAGCACCTGGAACACACATCATAAACACTAACTGCACCTTTAATCATGTAGAGGATCACAGGGACACCTGTGCAAATGCACATACATATACATATACATTAAAGTGATGATATTTACCCCTTATTCTGTTGAATTTATCCAGTTTGTCTCTGGTGGATTTGGCCAGATGTGTGTTTTTTATATGTTTTATATTTTTTGTTTGCTCTGTCATTGTGAGAAATTACCTCAGCGAGCTAAAAACAAGCAAATTCAGAGAACGTAGCAATGACTTGCGATAAGAGTCAGGGTTAGACAGATTTTTAGGTGGTTTATTTGTAAATTAGATGTTAAATAATCGAATAATCTGAATTTTACTAACTTCATCGGCGTAAATAAGGAGCCCTTCTTACGTCCAAGGTTTTTTTCTTTTAACACCGCTGTTCCGACGATTGGTGAAATGTTGCGTATTTCAACTCTAACCAATCCTAACACGCAAAGACAGTTATACTAGCCAATCAGTAGTCAGGAGGCGGGATTAATGGAATACGGGTGAGACACAAAACGTCACTGCTATGTTTATATCTCCGCTTCCTGGTTAATAACCGGAAGTTTCTTAAACTTGCTGGCGTTTTGATAATTTTATGAGTATGTAATTAATTCACAATTTAAATGCAGGTTGTGTCATAGAAATGCATTGAAAACCTTTGAGTAAACAAATAAAAAATGAATAAAATTGAATAAAAATAGGCACCGTTTCAAACAACTGTTGCTATGGCAACTTTACCCTTACTGTTGTGATTGCTGAGGTTAGGCGTTAGAGTCTGTTAAAAATAAAACATTCTGTGTACTTTTACTTTCAAACCTTTTCCTGACTGTGAGTCTGCACGACAAATCTCAAATATATCTCAAAATGTCTCAAACAAAATAATAATAATAATAATAATAATAAGTTATTATTATTTCATTGCCCTTTATAATGCCCTTTATTCTGTCTCTGTGTAGAGCAGAAGAGTGAGGTGTTGATGGAGAACATCAAAGTTCATATGGATTTGAACTGCTGTGAGTCTTTAAACCTGGAAGATGGGCACACATCTTCATCATTATCCTCATCCTTTTCTCCATCGTCGGTGTGTGGTGAGCAGGATGTGGTGGTGGTGCGGAGGTCTGCTCTCCGGTTACACAGCCTCAGTGGTGTGTGTGTGTTCAGAGCTCTGAGAGTGTGTGTGCTGTGTGATAACTTCATCACCGACATCGAGCCGCTGCGGCAGTGTGTGAACTTACTGAAGCTCGACCTCAAAGGCAACCAGGTAACCAGGCAATCTCATAACCACACACACACACACACACACACACACACACACACACACACACACACACGCACAGTCATCTTACAAATTACAGTTTACGATGCTCCAAAAGTACAAAAATATCATTTAGAGTAGCATCTTTACAATGTAACATCAAATTATAAACAAATTAATCTCTGTGATACATTTAAAGATTTGCGTGTGTGCATGTATGTGTGCATGTGTTTGCGTGTGTGCGTGTGTGTACGTGCGTGTGTGTGTGCATGTGTGTGCGTGCGTGTGTGTGTGTGTGTGTGTGTGTGTGTGTGCGCGCGTGTGTGTACATGTGCGTGTGTGTATGTGTGCGTGTGTGTTCAGATCACTCAGCTACCTGAAGCTTCATTCTGGAAAAATCTGAAGGATTTACAGCTGCTGTTTCTACATGATAACAATATTTCTGTGATGAGCGATGTTTCAGGTCTGAGAGTTTCTGCATCTCTGAGCGCTTTAACGCTGTATGAAACGCCTCTCAGTCAGAAAAGAAACTACAGACACTGTGTCATTAACAGCATTTTCAGCTTGAAGGCTTTGGACCATCATGTCATCTCAGATGAAGAGATCATCGAAAACTGGCAGCTTCCTCTCAAATTTAAAGCCATGACACCAAATTTATTTATCAATCTGCGTCCATCAGCAAACACGGTAACTGAAAAACACCCACATTAAAAATTCACACTAATCCACTCACACTAATCCACCCACACACACTCACACTTATTATCTGTTTCTTTTTTATTATATCTGATATCACATCAGTGTTAAAGTCCCGTCACGTCCTCTCCTGATTTTCTAATGTTCTGTTCGCTGTACGAGTCTGTGTGTCAGTTACCTGTCTCAAAGCGCAAAGTAGCCAGAAATTCCATGAGGCATTTGAGGCGTTAGACTGAGACTGACAGGTACAGAGGCCACGCCTCCTTCACTGGGACTGACAGGTACAATTCAATTCAATTTTATTTGTATAGCACTTTTAACAGTGAACATTGTCACAAAGCAGCTTTACAGAAATAAATGGATTCAAAAATTATATTGTAAATATGTGAATTTATCCCTAATG
>CM074952.1:93014-110161 GCA_037577455.1 Pangasius macronema | reverse complement strand
CCACTGATGCAGTCCTACGCCTGACCCACTTACAGATCCCTGCTAGATACACAGATAGGGGTGTGTGTGTGTGTGTGTGTGTGTGTGTGTGTGTGTGTGTGTGTGTGGTGATACTGGATGATGAGCAGCATTAACGGTGTGTGTGTGTGTGTTGTGTGTGTGTGTGTGTGTGTGTACCATGATACTGGATGATGAACAGGATTAATGGTGTGTGTGTGTGTGTGTGTGTGTACCATGATACTGGATGATGAACAGGATTAATGGTGTGTGTGTGTGTATACCATGATACTGGATGATGAACAGGATTAACGGTGTGTGTGTGTGTGTGTGTGTATACCATGATACTGGATGATGAACAGCATTGACTGTGTGTGTGTGTGTGTGTGTGTGTGTGTGTGTGTATACCATGATACTGGATGATGAACAGCATTAACTGTGTGTGTGTGTGACATTGAATTTTCACCCTGTTTTCTAATGTTGAATGTTCAGATTCGATGGGAGAAGAACATCACTCTGGGGGATCCGCCAGGGTTCCTGCACTCCTGGTGGTGGTGAGTGTGTGTGAGAGTGTGTGTGAGCGAGTGTGTTGGTTAGTAAACTGTGTTGATGTGGTGTTGGAGTTTGATGTGTGTGTGTGTGTGTGTGTGTGTGTGTGTGTGTTTCCCCTGCAGTGTGTTTTGGGATCTGTATTGTGCCGCTCCGGAGCGGAGAGACTCGTGTGAACATTCGAGTGAAGCCAAGGCTTTTCATGACTACGTGAGTATGGGCATTTTATTTCCTCCACAGCAGCACTGCACTCAGCACGTGTGCACGGTTCTGCGTGGTTCTGTAGTGTGGATGTGCTTCACGTATGACTGAGCCAGTGGGAGCTGGTTAGCACATGCTAGCTAACTGCACCAGCTTGTGAGATTCTAGTTAGTTTGCTTACGCTAACTGTTCACTGTAGTAGTTTGTTTGCATTACGCCCATTATCGCAGTGAACGCACACACACGTACACACACACACAGACAGTGTCTTAGTTTAGTTATTAAAAATTTGTCACGAAGGTCGATTATATTTTGGTTATTTTAAGTAAAGTTTGAATTTATTTTAGACATGATTCTGAGAAATGTCCTGAGGTTCTGAATTTGAACACAATGTTCTATATGTGTGTAAATTATAAAATCTGTCAGAAAAAAATTATAGAAAATAATAACAAATTGAAAAAAAAAAATCTGTCATACATGTAATTATGTTCAAAAGGGGTGTCAATTTTTATTTTATTTTTTACACCTGGAGTGTTTGAATTTAAAGTCATTTTAAAATTTTAAGTGTGTGTGTGTGCGAGAGAGTGTGAGTGAGTTTGTGTGAGTGAATTTGAGTGTGAGTCACAGTCCACACACACACTCTTTCTCTCTCTGAGTGAGTGAGTGAGTGAGTGAGTGTGTGAGTGTGTGAGTGAGTGAGAGAATGTGTGTGTGAGTGAGTGAGTGAATGTGTGAGTGCGTGTGTGAATGAGCGTGTGTGTTATACTGTAGTTTTTGTAAGTTTCAGTATCATGTGTATTTCTGTATGAAGTTTAATTCTATAATTCTGTTTAGCAGATTTTAGTGAAACTTTGAGGACAGTTGTTTTCACAAGCAGAAGTAAACGGAGCTAAAATGATCTGATGATAAACGGAATATCAAATCAATCCATATCGACCTCACTCATGTCTATTGCTCAAATCCTAATTCTGTCACCTCTTTAGCGCTGTGTCTGTGAGATGTTCCAGGAAGTCTATCAAAACAAGGAAATGAACTTAAACGTGTTTATGCAAATGAGATTGATTTGTGTTGGAAGAGCTGCAGAGCAGATTTACATCAAGCGTGTGGCTAAGATCTGCCCCGACTCGGAACTCTGACCAGATGTCAGAATGGGATCTTGAGCTCAGTTCTTGAGAGTGGTTTTAATTACAGATCTGACCGAACAGGAATTAGGTGTGTGAGTTGCTTGCATTGATGCAGAATGTGTTTTTCTTCACACTGATAATCTGCTCTTTATGTGATTTGGACAGTTAGCAGATTATACACACACACACTGTATAAACAACTGCGATAAAGAGGGCCATGTTTTCAGGCCCCTAATCAGGTTATTCAGTGCATGTACACTGTTAATCAGATAAGGCTGAGCAGCTCAGAGCGTGCCAGTGTTACATCACTTCCATAAAATAGCCAAATGAATATTTACTAGCATGTTATAAAAAAATGTTAAAGGAAATGAAAATTTTCTTCTTGGCTGGTTTGTTGGTGAGCTTCAGAGCGACTGTAGAGCTGCTTCATGATGGATTAATATAAAAATGTGATCATTAAATTGCTTGTGTAGAGGCAGAGTTTCACTTGGTCACTTTACTGAAGTGTGCAATAACATGCTCAATGTGAGAGTTTTCTGTGAAAAAAAATCTGAGAGAGAGAGAGAGAGAGAGAGAGAGCACAAGTAAGTCATAATAATTGTAAAGCGTGCACAGCCGACGGTGACGTGACCAAATCCCTCTGTGATGTTCATTATCATCTCCAGCTTGATGGGTATGGGGGGGTGTAGACGGGGTGCTTGGGGGGTCGCAGGGTTGATTTTATTTAGAGGATCAGAATAGGCTCTGTGTCGTGCTCAGCTTTTGTTCCTGTCTGCATCTCGTGTTCAGGCTCGGCTGTTTACTGGGGGGAGGGGGCGTTGGGGGGGAGGGGGAGGCTGTGGTGGCTGTAGTCTCTTTAAAGGGAAATGTGTTACCTTCAGGCTTTTCCCCCTGGGAGAGGCCCCTCTGGGGAAACAGTGGGCGGGGCCAGGAGTGATTGATGGCTGTCAGGGAGCCACAGAAACGCAGGCTGAGGGGGGGAGACACAGACATAACGTTGCAAGGGTGTGTTTGTGTTTGTGTGTGTGTGTGTGTGTGTGTGTGTGTGTGTGTGCGTGGTGTTTCATCAAATGTTCAACAGCAGCCAAAAATTGCCAAGAACATGAACCCAAAGTGAGGATTAGCCCAAATGAACCTAGGTAACTTGAACCTGTAGTGTGTCTGTGTGTGTTAGCCATGGCTCTTGTTATCAATCTCTTGCTACGGTATTTCACACTGCTCTCTCACAGTCCACACACACACACACTCTCTCTCTCTCTCTCTCTCTCTCTCTCTCCCTCTCCCCACTGTGGGAGGAGACTGGAATGGTAACCATGACTACAGCAAAGCCCACTGCATCATCATCAGAATAAAAACAGTGTAACTAGCCCTGCCCACAGGTACCACTAGTTCCTGTTTGTGCTGGAACAGCTTGAACCCTTTGTCCAGTAGCACAGCTACAGTTTCAGGTACCGAAGTTTCCTGAACTGTGTGCAGTGGCAAAAGGATTGAGGCAATATCAACAACAACAACAATAATAGTAGTAGTAGTAATAATAGTAATAATAATAATAATAGTTTTCTATTATGTTTTAATGAAGTATGTAGATTTGTGTAGTTTTGTGTATGTGTGTGTAGGTTTGTGTGAGTTAGGATATGCTAAACGTTACACACAATGCTAAAATATCTTCATTCTCCAATTTAAGGAGAATTTTATCCCACACTGAACACGTCTCGGCTGATGCAGTACTTTCAGGTTAAAGGGATACTGTGGCCTTTTACTTTTGGCCAAATTATTAATAATTAAATTATTGTGTGTTTGCAGAGTGCTGCTGCAGCCCCGAGCCCTGTGATGGGGAACATGCCCCCTGGGGACGGCATGCCTGGTGGTCCAATGCCCCCCGGATTCTTCCAGGTACCACATGTTCCCCATATTCCCACTCCATTTTCTCTGGTTTACACACACACACACACACACACACACACACACACANACACACACAGTCCTGTGCAACTGTGAAGCTGCAATGCTGACTGTGCAGATTTTTAGCGCTGTATAAACACTGAAGCTCTGCTTCGCTTTAAAGTCACCTGAAACTGAATTTCAGCAGATGGTCAAAGTGTGGAAATTTGTCCCTGCAATGGTTTTGTATTGGTGTATTAATGGTTTGTATTCAGTATTAACTACATGTACACAGCAATATTTAAACATAACAAATTTAATTTAAATTTAACAAATGTTTATTTTTAACTCTGATATGACCTAAAGACCGATCTAGAAATGTGCATTGTGCCTGGGATCTCGCAGGACTCAACGACGAAGTGACTGGCTGTTTTACTCTCATGTGGACAGTGGATTAAATTTTAAATAGACTCTGTGGTATAAATTACTATTTGGTTTATTTTGGATTTTCCCTCATTTTCTCTAAAGTTTGTGGAGGTGATGGAGGTGACTGTGGTGTTGGTACACATGAGTATTTAATGCTTTCAGTTTTATACTTGGGACTCATGGACCAGGTTGAAAAAAATGAAATGATGATAAAGGTGAAGCTCCATGAAGCTCCATGAAGCCCTGTGATGTTTTTTGGCTGAGAGTACGCTGTGTGCATTAGACTGCTGCATCTGACCGGAACTTTTTCTGTGTTTGTACGTGTTGGCGTTTGTATTTTGATTTTCTGTTTTCGTCTCTTTGTTCGCTGGTTGCCGGTTGTGGCCCAATCTTGAGTGTCTGTTCCCCCAGGCTTTGATCCACCATGCAGGATGTGTGTCCTCCTGCTCGCTATGGAC
The DNA here is from genome assembly GCA_037577455.1 of Pangasius macronema. NCBI lineage: Eukaryota > Metazoa > Chordata > Actinopteri > Siluriformes > Pangasiidae > Pangasius > Pangasius macronema. The sequence goes on along the minus strand of CM074952.1, from coordinate 105,525 downwards.
TATGGTGCGCCTGTTACTTTCATCGATGGCGAAGAGTTTATATAATGATTCTGAGTGGTGTCAGGACTCAGTGCTCTGTGCAGCAGCATGTCTGTGCGTTCCGAGCACTATTGCCTGGTGGTATTGCGGCTGTACAGGCTGTGGAACATACCTGTGTAGGCCTTCAGTGGGACTATGCGCAGCTACATGGCTGAAATTAGATCCTGGCGGATTTTGGAGGACTCTGTGTTTTAGTTTAGTGTTTTTTTTTTCATTTTAAAGTGAGAAAAGAATTATGTAAGTTAAACTTATTATTATTATTATTATTATTTTAATTTTTAAATTATTTTTATTATTATTATAAAGCTTCAAAGTCTGTAAGTGTGTCATGACGCTTGATGATGCACTGTGAAGCTCTTAGAAGCGCTGTGAATTTTGAAGCTCCATGAAGATCCTTGAGCCTCCTTGGAGCTCAGTGAAGCTCTGTGAAGCCCAGTGAATCCCATCAAGCTCTGTGAAGCTCCTTGAAGATCCTTGAAGCAACTTAAAGCTCAGTGAAGCTCCAGAAAGATTCTTGAAGCCCTGTGAAGCTCTCTGTGAAACTCTGTGAAACTCTGGGAAGTTCCTTGAAGCAACATGAAGCTCAGTGAAGCCCCATCAAGCTATGCAAAGTGCCATGAAACCCTGTGAAGCTCCCTGAAGCCATGTCAATCTTGGTGAAGCTCCATACAGCCATGTGAAGCTCCATACAGCCCTGTGAAGCTGTCTGAAGTTATACTGTGTGATTTAAGATACAGCTCATTACAGCAGCCACAAAGTAGTTTTAAATTTTAAAGATTAAAAGCTTGTGTGTGGGTGGGTGTGGGTGGGTGTGGGAGGGTGTGTGGGTGTTTCTGTCTGGAAGCTTACTGCACAGTGATGTTTTGACTCTCACCAGCCCCCTAGTGCACAGAGACATGAATCCTCTGTACAGACAGAACTGTTAACACGTGTTACTGTTACCAAATGTAAAAGTCAGTCAGGTTCAGCATTACAGTGCAGGTTTATCAGGCAAATGGGGCGGGGTCTGTAAGAAGGGGTGGAGTCTGAAAGATTTCTAATTTATATAATAATAGAATGTGATTTATTGATGAAGTCTTTGTGAAAAATTACATGTTTTTTGTTAGTGTTGTTACTGTGTACAGAAACGTGTTGGTGTGTTTATATAAAATCAGTTTTGGGCGACTTCAGTCTTTCTTGCTGCTGTGTTTTTGCTTCGATGTTTCATTTTTTACTGCTCATGTGGGTTTGGATGAAATCCTGCTGCTTTCTGTTTTCTCTTTTCACTGTTTGCCTAAAATGCCCCACCACCGACCCCCAAACCCTCTGTCCTGTCTGTCTGTCGGTCTTTCTCTCTGTAACTGTTTCTCTCTCTCTCTCTCTCTCTCTCTCTCTCTCTCTCTCTCTCTCTCAGGGCCCCCCCGGCTCGCAGTCCTCTCCTCACGCTCAGCCTCCTAACAGCATGATGGGACCTCATGGCCAGGTAGCTCCTCCCTGCACACTTCCTCCTCCCTCTTGCTCTCTTTTTGCATACTCGTTCTGCTCTCTTGCTGTCTCTCTCTCTGTCCCTCTCAGTTTTCTGAAAGCAGAGCAGTGTCAGATATTAAAATGAGCATTTGATCCTCCACATACACTAAACACGACAATGCTTTCAGGAAATTGTCTTTCCCATTTATGATGTGATGTTTGTTCTGTGTGTGGCGTTTAAAGGACCGGGCTCTAACGTGCGTTGTTCTGTTATAGCCATTCATGTCTCCTCGTTTTGGTGGAGGGCCGAGACCCCCGATCAGAATGGGCAACCAGGTGAGCTCATGAACCCATTTATTACACACTTTTTACAGACATCGTGTTATTTATTACAAATGTTGTGTAACAGATGACAAACCTGAACGTAATCCAATTATTATCACCATATTACCACATAACGTCACCACAGTATTAATAATAATTGTATTATAAATTTATCTTGGTATTAATAACCCATTTATAATATCAAAATATTAATCAGTATCAATTTGGGAAATATTTTCAGTTTTAGAGTTTGTTTTCAGTGTCTTTCATTTCTGTTCATTTCCTTGTTAACAAATTCAAAACTGAATGAGTGATGTGTGTCGATTCCTCCTGCAGCCTCCAGGTGGTGTCCCGGCAGCTCAGCCTATGCTCCCTAACATGGACCCCCGCCTTCAGGGTGAGCGTGTGTGCGCACACGCACATGCACGCGCACACACACACACACACACACACACACACACACACACACACNATGTTTTTTACAGTTTTTTTCTGTATAAAGAAAGCACTAGAGAGATTTTTTCTGTTGTTTTTTAAATTATTATTATTTTTTTATTATTATTTTTTTTTATTTTTAGGGCCGATGCAAAGGATGAATGTTCCCAGAGGAATGGGACCTATGGGCCCTGGACCCCAGGTAACAGCACCACAGCCTCTTGAAACCTGGTTTGTTTCCTACCCCTTCCCAATGACATTAATTCCCTGGAAATACAGCCAAAAACACCATCACAAAATCCATGCCATTATCAGTTTACTGTGGACATTTTCTAAACCATACACCATACTATAGGCCCTTCGGCACATACACAGTGCAGGGAGTTACGTGCATTGTGTATGAAACATTAGTATGGTTGTAGTGAATATATGTGTTTTAGGACACACGGTGAGTGTTGAGTCAAATACCTGCCTCAGGCAAATTATGATAAATCTGCAGTGTTCACTTTCTGCTCAGTATTTCTTTTAAATACGGTATAAATTTCCCCTGCAGAATTTTGGAGGTGGGATGAGACCCCCACACAACTCGATGGGTCCGGGAATGCCGGGAGTCGCTATGTAAGGAAACAGGATTTTGTTTGTCAGTCTCTTAATGGTTTAACATTATTACCAAATGTCTGAATCACAGCGATCCTCTTTCACATTCATGATGATGTGTTTCAGGGGTCCGGGGAACGGCAGACCACCCTGGCCAAATCCCAATGCTAACAACGTGAGTCTGCTTCCTGTTTCACTTTAATACTCACGCGTGTGTGTTTAATATCAGCAAAAACATTTAATTCCTGACATTATACGATGTATCTCAGCTTTAAGCCTGGTGATATTGTAATAAATTACAGAAAAATTTTTGAGAATCAGTACCTCAAGTCAAGTGTTTTTTTTTTTTTTTGGTCATTTCTCTATATAGCTGGTATAAATCAGAATGAAATGTCATTTCTACAGGACTGTGGTGCAGCACAACATTGCAGTATACAGTGTGAGAGAAGTGCAAGACAATAAGTGCACAAAACAGTGAATAGATAGGACAATAGATACACAGTGCAATGACAACAACACAAGCTACTGCACTCATGTACCTCTAATGTTATTTATGACAACATAGATCTGATTGCACATTAAAATCAAAATCCATTCTTCTGACACTAAATGAATTTGTAGCATCTTAAGAAAAACTAATCCGTATCAAATTAAGTTTTGGAGATCTGAATGGCTTCTTTTTCGACCTTGGTGCCATTCGAAATGCAAAGTGTGGGGGGTAAAAAAAGGCATGGACACCTTCATTTTTGTCTTTTATTAGCAAGCTAGCCAGCTACCTGTGTTGAGTGACGTATATTTTCCTTCTCAGAACAGTGAAGTGTAGTTCAGTGTTAAAGAATTATCTAAAGCTAATGTGTGTGTATATACAGTATAACTCAGTAAACATAAGAAGTGCAGCTGTGTTTCTTTGGCTTTTCCTCATTTGGAGGAAGAACTTATGACCTCTAGTTGAACGCAGCATAAGAGTGTGTGTGTGTGTGTGTGTGTGTCTGTGTGTGTGTGTGTGTCTGTGTGTGTGTGTGTGTGTGTGTGTGTGTGTGTGTGTGTTACTCTCAGATGCCGTACTCCTCACCGTCTCCTGGTGCGTATGGGGTAAGTAAAGCACTGTTGCCCTTTGTTAGTGACTATCACGCACATCATTCAGGATTTAACTCCTGTCATGGGGCCAAAAGTTCTCTGTAATATTTTAATATTATTATTTATTTCATTGATTTGCCCTTTTATCTTAATGGACTTGTAATCATTGAAGTAAAGAAACGTTTCAGACAAAACTGTCCTTTTATCCCAAATAAAAAGGACTCGTGTTCAGTATCTAATGTGTCTAATAGAAGCTACTTTTATACACACTTTATTTTAGCTAAATTTGTTCAGGATCAGGATGTTGTAGATGTGAACAGGAACTTTGTGCTGTTTTCTGTAGGGTCCTCAGGGAGGTGGACCCCCAGGAACCCCAGGAATTGTCTCAAGCCCTGCAGGTGTTTTTTCACCTTCACTAATCACTTAGACACTAATTTGCTAGAAACAGCAATGATATGCTAACATGTCATGCCTCCTTCTTTCAGACTCCAACAATTCGAGTGAAAACCTGTACACCATGATGAATTCAGGTGGAGGAGGGAGAACTAATGTAAGGACAGAAACACTGCACAGCGTAGAATTTTCATTCTCATGATTTTTTCAAACACATAATGGAAAAGTCCAATGATTTGTTGGTCAAGAGATTTTTCTCGACTGTTTCTCTTGTATTGTGTGTCTTTGTGAGTGTGTGCATGTGTGTATTTACACTGCCACTATTTTAATGTGTCCTGCTTTTGTGTAGTTTCCCATTGGTCCGGGTTCAGAGGGCCCCCTAGGGGCAATGGCTGGAATGGACCCCATGCATATGAACGGGGGTAAAATCACTTCATTTCATCTTTACTTTTACATATTTTTTTTTTTTTTTTTTTTTTACAGTTTATAGTGGGTATTTTAAACACGAGACACTGATATAGTCCACTTAAGATGAATTTTCATTCAATACTTTAGGTTCTGGAGACTTGGATGGACTCCCAAAGGTGATTTTCTTCCAAGTATTAATATTAACAATAAAGCATATTTAGATCTGTGTCTCTGACTGATAAATGATGTTTTAAAATATAAAATATCTATTATTGGGATGTGACTAATACTGATGTAGATGTTTAACTTGAAATTATTAATTTCAGTGATTAATGGGTTAATGTGTTACTGTAGAAACAGTGATGAACAATAACAGTCATCTGACTAAATGAATCTTTCTGTACAGAATTCACCCAATAACATGAGCAACATGAGCAACAACCTGGGAACCCCGAGAGACGATGATACCGGAGGCAGTTACCTTCACTCCTTCCAGAATGAGAATGTGAGTGTCATCTGTCTCATCCTCAGTCTGATTACACTTTGGACCTTGAAAACCTCAGTCTGATTATAAATTGGACATTTAAACTGAGCCTGGTTACACATCGTACCATGAGACCCTCAGTCTAATTGCACATCGGACCTTTAAACGCTTAGCCAAATTACAGATAGGCTCTATAATCCCGAAGTCTGATTACAGAAAGTTCTTGATGGTCAAGGTGAAGTCATTTGTGACTGTATTCCACTAAATAGTTCATCTGTAAGCTTGTGAACTGACAATGCCTGGAGGTGTTAGCCAATGGAAAACAGGAGGGTGTGGCTGAGCTCTCTTCCTGATGATGGAGTAGCACTCACTTGGAAGCTGTGTTGCAGTTTTCTAAAATGTTTCTTGTTTATATTTGCACAATATGAAACTAATGTGGAATGTTTACTGATGTCAAAAGAGTGTTTAATCAGTGTCTCTGTCACTCCCTCCACAGCAATACTCTCCCTCCATGACCATGAGTGTGTGATGTGTGATCTTTTGGAAGCCTCTTAGTTGGCCGTCCATTACAGAAACATGGAGAAACATGTACAGGATTTTCTGGCCATGCAACTGCCTCTGCTTCACCTCTGGTCTCCTGCAATATCAAATTTTCATTTATTTCTTTTTATGATAAACACCACCTCCCTCTACCCTTCCCCCCTCTTCACCCACACCCACCCCTAACCTAATCCATGCGACACAAACCTGCAGGGGCTGTCCTTGTTTTAATTCAGTCATTTTCTCCTGCAAGGCCAACTTTGTTTAAAAAAAAAACAAACAAAAAAAACAAAAAAAAAAAAACAAAAAAAGGAGCATCATTCATGGTCCACTGGATGTGTAGCCGCTAAAACCTCAGAGGAACAGCATCATGTCCACCTTCATCTTCAGCATGGTTTACGTGTTCCACACTGACACTGAACTCTTCATACGTGGCCTTGACCTCTGCCTGCATTTTGTTGCCTTTTCTCCAGTTTTTTTCTTTCAGCTCATCATAATGAGAGACCTCTGCCTCTCTTCAGTGTAAAGCTCAACATTCTACTAATTCTTTACACTCTTCTTTTTTTTGTTTGTTTAAAAAAAATTTTGTAAGTATTACACATCACTGCTTTTGAAGACTAACTACGCTGACTGCTCCCACAGCGGGGAGCTTTTTTCCTGCACTGATCCCCCTTACATCAGCTGCTGTCTCAAGCCTTTCCCATGACTGAGTAATAAATAAGCCACCGGTCTGATCAGAGACAAACGCAAACTACCTATGAATGAAAGACTCTGATAAAAGTCCAAGTTTTCACCTCTGTCTGTCCCAATGATGTGTTCGGCCGTTGTAGCATCGATTCCTTGTAATGCTGAATTTGTGACGTACCCATGTCATATTATTTTTGGTTTTTATTTTTTTAATCACTACCATGTGCCTCAATTGTTTATTTTGATATTTGGGTTTGTTAAAGGTTCCAAAAGGCCTGTTGTAGCTTCACTCCTGCCGAAGGTGCTCACGTGAAACAGCCCCACTTGTGACTTTTCATATTTTGCAGATTTTTGTGTTATGCTTTGTCAGAGGGGCGCCAGACTCACTCATAGTACAGATAGAATCATAAGTTATTCTATTTATACAAACCTTTGGTAATGCTTCTTCATTTAGGAAGTTGTTTTACACTGCTTTTGTTAGCTTGTACATCATACTTTGGGCAAAAATGCTTGTTTATATATTGACAACTAAATTATTTGGCTCCTTTCTGTGTGTCCTGGTCTTGTGTTTTCATGGATTTGTGCATATTTTCATGGAAGGCATGTGCTGATAATCAGTTATAGTTTGCTTGTACAATATTATTATGGACATTTAAAAATTACACATGCTGTGTTCATGTGAGGAGGCTGCACTCCTCAGAGAAAGCTTCTTAGTTCACATTACTGGATGAGAGTTCAATGAAAGTTAAAATGTGGTGGAGAGAACTGTTGCTTTGATGCAATCTTTCAGCAATTTTTTTTTTTTTTTTTTTTTTTTTTTTTTTTTTTAAGGAATCCAGTCTGCAGATGATGTGTACTGCGATTAAAGGTCAGGTTGATATTGTGATAATAAAATGTAATATTGACACCTGCCTTTAATCGGAATGGCTTGAGTGATGTTTTGGCACGTCAGGACCAGCTACTAGACATGTCACTGTAGGTGTATATTTACTGACTGTACTTCAGCTGTTGTGCTGCATAAAGTATTGGCACCCCCAACAACCAGTAGAGAGAGGGGCCTTCACAGGACAAGTAATGAACAGATATGATTCAGGTATGGTTTATTCACAGTAGATATTGTCACAAAGCAGCTTTTGTAAATTTGGATGTAAATTTAGATCACTAATGAGCAAGCCAGTGTTGACAGCCTCGGGGGGGGGGGGGGTCAGAGTGTGATCAGAGTGCAAACAGGACCTCTGCTTGCTAGCAAGACTAGCTATGACAGCATAACTAAAAGAGAGAGCCAGAAGGTAACACAGACATGTGGGCGTCCTGGTACATAAAGCGGCCATCCACAGCGGGCGTTGACAGCTGGGGGTCAGCGACAGCATCTAAACATCCCAGTTCATCACAGCACTCTATGCCTGTGAACCATCCAGACCTGCTCCTTTACCGAAGAAAAAACTATTATCAAAAGGCTTGACTAAACAAATGGTTTAGGCTAGCCTTTTTTTGTTTGTTTGTTTTTTTGTTTTGATTGAAATGTTTTATAAAAAGTCATTTGTAATTATAATTTGACAGGTAGTGCCTGCCTAAATCAGCTTTCAGACGGATACTCTCCTGTGCACAGATTTTATATGTACAGTAAAGGATCTGTTGGACCCACAGCCACAAGAGTTATCTTTCTGTGATTTCTTATTGAATATGTACTTAAATGTTTTGCTTTTGGTAGAAAATTGAAAAATTCAGATTAGGGAAGCAGCACTCTGGTGATGGTCAATAAACAACACTCCTGTCACTTTAAAGTGTATCCCATGGTACTTTATTTAGGTTTAACTTATTTCAGAATTGTCGTTAACCTTCTGTATTATTCAAATGCTCACTGACTTTCATTTTGCATATTTAATCTGAGATTCAACAGATAATAAATCTATGTTCTCTCTCACTTTAATAGTGAGTTCACTAAGAGACAGTGTCTTCTTGTTATGATACACTGGTATGAGGAAGACAGGGTGGTGCAGTGGATAATGTCATTGTCTCACAGCCTCAGGGTCCCCAGTTCATTTCATTACAATTTTATGTATATAGCAGTTTTCTCCAGTTTTTCCCCACCTCCCAAAAACATTCTAATAGGTGGATTGGCCAAGAAACTCACATGAAGTTCAAACCGCCTGCCCTGGTGTGTGCAGGGGCAGATCTATAAAATTATTTATGGGGTAGCAGGGGGTGGCATAAGGACTACAAGGGGTGGCAACACCTTATAGATTCATTGGCCAACATATGCACTGTCATGGATATGCACTGAGAAGTCCTTGCTTTGGCTTGACCTGCCAGATATATTAGAGAAATTGATCAGATACTCAAGATCTGTTATGCCATTTTGTCAGTTTGCTGAGTTTTACACAATTATACTTGTATTTAGTACTAAATCTATGCCAAGACCGCTTTAACAGGTATGAAAAACAATGAATAAATGTGCAGGCTTCTATATCTGGGTTGGCTTGTACAAAATAAATATTATCGTGGGATTTGTTGCAAGAAGTACTAGCTTACTGAAGTAATACTAGTTGCAATTAGGGTTAGGGTTAGGGTTAGGGTTAGGGTTAGATGCAGCTCGGTGGTGTTGTGGGGTTCAACTTGTGTTTAGACCAGTATGGTCCAATTCATAATAATGAATAGGCACTCTGAGGACGGCCCCACATGGATAGCCTAAAGTCTGGTGTGAGGTTGCTGTGGATGGTACCATCTGGTTACGCTGAAGATGACTGCATGTTTTTACTTGGAAAGCATAAAGAATATACTTGTTAAAAACAGTGCTCAAGTCTCATTCATAATGCAGTGGATAACTTCACTTGGATACAATAGACTTAAAGCTAAAAAAAAAAAAGACCCAGCTGCTTATAATGAAGATCTTTTCAACACACCCAGTAATGGTTTTTAATATCACTGGTGTCACCCAGATTCAAATTATTTTTAAAATTTGGTGCATGAGAGTCTTTGCCCTCTGGAGCTACTGGGTCAAAAATGCCGGGGTTAGAGTTAGGTATAGAGTTGAAAACAGTAGTGGCATTCAAGTTAGTGTGATTCAAATGAGCTGTATGAAAATATCATAGCTCCTATTGGCTCTGATTTTGAACTTAAACAGTGCATCCTTGTGATTGGGCCATGATTCTGCTTGAATTTTCCAAAGTCAGTTTGGGTCGAGTGAAAAGCAATAGGTAAGATGTTTTTTAAATTTTAAAACTGGCAATTCTTCTTTGTGTCATTTATAAAAGATATGGCTCCATAGAGGGTTAAATGTTTCAGAAAAAAAACTAATTGTCCATGAGAAAAGAAAGTAACATACTACATAATCATCAGTTTTCGGACACAGTGAGATGTAAGAATGCTGTCTGGCCTTACTTGCAAAAACAGAAGCATGTGACGGTCAGTCTCCTGAAGAACTGTGATGCAGATTTCCTAATAAACCTGCACACAGTGTACCTGAGACTACTGATGCATATTTTAAAAACAAATGCTTGTCACACGGAATATTGCCTTTACTTTAGTTTATTACTCTGCTGTCCTCTAATGTTGATTTTTTTTCTATAATACAACATTTATTTTTAATTATTTTTTTGAAGGCATCTTTGCTTTACAACATTTCTTAAGACTTTTGCAGAGTACAGTACATATATTTATCATTATTTACATCTGCAGATGTTTAGATATACACACATACTGTATGTATTCTGTTTTAATTTATTTTTATAGATGGATGAGTTGTTGTTTCTGATGTTTACCACCAGATGGCAAAATTTTGTAGACTCATTTTCAGTATTATTTTAATGCCGACTGGTGTATTTTAGCTGTCTTTAATTTTTTTTTTAATGTACCTATTAACCTACTTTCTTTACTTTATGAACTTGAGCGGCTTTATTTGAGCTTTAAAGTCCACCCAAACATCTACACTTCCAGCCAGCCTGGCATCCCGTCCAAAATATAATATAACGATAGGAATAGGACTTTGTCTTATATTTAAAATAAAATAGTCTCAGTGGCATGGTCTCTTTGGTCATATCACAGAGGGCTTGGCTGGCTGTCTTGGTAGCTCTGCCATAGAACAAAAAAATTTTAAACTTGTATTATGGGCTGTGGCTGTTTCAGCCATATAGATGATTGTGGCCACTTTTCTAATGTGGCTGCTTCACTAATATGGCCTCTTCAGAGATGTGGCCACTTTGGTGATGTGTCTGCCATGGTTATGTTATTCCCAATGACTTGAATAGGTTTATCTAACAATCCAACTAACCATGTAAGGTTTCCAGCATGCTGTCCTGTACCACATATATTAGGGTTAGCGTTCGGGGTTAAGGTTAGAGTCAGGGTTAGAGTTAAGTTTTTGTATGGAAAATTATTTAATTTCATACTTTTAATAATTAGTTAACCCTTTATTTATTCATTAATTCTTTTTTATTATTATTAGTTAATCCTTCATTATACTCTGTAGGTACAACATCTAGTGCATTTGCTCATTATATTCAGACTTGCTGTGTGAGATAACAGGAAGTTCTTGAAGGTCTGATTTAAGGCATAGAGAGTTCCACTCTCTCAAGAAAGATTTAAGACACCTGAGGTGAAGCTGTGGTCATGTCTTGTTATGTATAAAAAATAGAGGAAGAGTATGACCTTGAGGAGAAGATAAAGTAGCTCTCATCAGCAGTTCTCACAGTTGTAATCTTAGATTTATTTCCTTTTCTGTTAACTATGTAATCTTCTATGATAATTAATGATGGTCTTATCCTGTTCTAACCAAAAAGTTCTTTGTTTACCTGTATCCAATCACCAAACACTAGCTATGTGTAGTGAACTATATAATGGCATGTAGCACTTTGGTCGACAGAGCTGTTCTCCCTGGCTGTGAAAAGAATAAACATTTTGCTTTGGAGCCAACTGTGTCTCTGTGAGTTTAACTCCTATCTGTCTTCAAAAGATAATATTTTCAACTACATTTTAATGTACAGTGATCCCCATCACAGTCTGAAAACTGCATGGTTATATAGAAAGCCAAGGAAAGTGCACGGGCTGGCACCTGTTAAGCAGTGCTATAGCTCTGAGAGATACTGTGTCTTGGTAGTCGCTACTGTTGGGTTTTGGTTGGATTTTGTGCTTTGTTTTGAAAATTGATTAGTTTAGCGTGTCATGGGAAGGAAAGCAGAGTGAGGGCGAGCCACTAGACTGAGCAGGTCAATGCTCTACGCCTGTATAGGCATATTTCTGCACACCTACCTATCCTTTCTACCATCATTTGATGAATCTAGGGCTGGGCAGGTGTGAGGAAAAGGACAAGTCAAAGCTGGAATTTAGACAGGGTTAAGGTTAGGTATACACAAAGCTGTTTTGTCTGTAGCATTTAGATAGTATAAGTGGTAGGTGTTTGCTTTTCAGTTTCAGTTTGTGTATGCTTTTCCTAATAAAACTTCACTTATAATAAAGTAACCATGACTTAAATATGGCAACAATACCTGTTAATGTTAAAAAAGATTAACTAAAGATTTAGTTATTTATTAAATTTTTTATTTTTAAAATGTATTTATTTATTATAAATAGGTAACACCTGCTGTGTTTAATGATTCCTACATGTAGGTGGAGTTGAGAAACGTACCTCTCTGCCAGTGGCTCTTTGTTAACACAACAAGGTTTCCCAAGCCTTCTTCCCTCTGTGTGCTGCCCCGCGAGATGGGTGGAGGCCATTAGTCCCAATGGATAACCCTGATGCAGACCAACAAGCTACTGGGCTACTGGGCAGACCTCCTGGAGATCAGGCGCCAAAAAGGCTGTGCAATCCCTAAATAGTCGGTATTATTGGTTGGATTGCCAGTCCAGGTTATTACATGGCAATCTCTGCACTATTATGGTGAGTACATAGTGACCCCTACTGGCTAAGATCATGACTGGCTAATTTCAGTCAGCAAGTTCCATGCTTGCAGGCACAAAAAGCTGTTAGGGCCTATCTTTTTCTGTTTTTGAGTTATTAAAGATGATAAATAATGAGTAAACAGTGCCATGACCCCCAACCCCAGGAATGGGTTGATGTTTGAATTATGGTCATGATACGGTCAT
>CM074952.1:78196-90311 GCA_037577455.1 Pangasius macronema | reverse complement strand
AGAAAGGCCATCCAGAGTTATTATGTAATCAGAAAGCTTACTTCTAACTGCATGTGGTCCTAGTACAAATACTTCTGACTTGTCAGAACTTGTCAGAATTAAGTAGGAGTAGAGTTTTCTGGGACTCTAACAGAAGGGGTACAGCCCACACCCAGCTCTTAGAAAAAAAAAAGGTGCCACACCTTTTTAGAAAGGCTGCTAGTAGTTTATGTGAGCCAAGAAAGATGCCATCCAAGGTGCTGTGATTTGATGTGGGAACATCCACATACACCTTTAGTGTAGAAGGGGATTTGCTGCTGTCTAGCAGTGTCTGGGGTATTTGAGGAATCTGTAAATACGCCTTTCAGTGAATTTACCTAACTGGAAAAAGTTCCTGTCTGTCCTTGGAAGACAAAGCTTAAAAACACAGTGATGCACAGGACTTGTTTATTTTGGTGGACCTGCACCACGGACCTGTAATGGGGACATGAGAATAGACATTCCAGGTCTGTGGTGCAGGTCCACCAACATAGACCAGTCCTGTGCTTTCATGGCATGGATTACATCTGCTAAAGTAAGCATTTGGAAAGTGAGGATATTTAGGAACCAGTTCAGTCCCTGCTAATCTAGAATTGGAGGGAAACCAATGTCTTTATTCTCTTGTTTGAAATGTGGTGTCTATATTTAAAAATTGCTAAATCCTGGGTGCTACTTTCATAAGTGATCAAACTGCTCTTTCCTGTAATATTCAGCAATATTAACATTGAACGCCACTTAAAAAAATGAATTAACACTAACCAAACAACTCTTTACAAATTTAGAACCAGTTTACAGTGAGTATATTCATTTTATTTCCAACTTCAGACTTCTGAGATTACGTGAACGTTGTCATGTGGGAAGCAGGAGGTTCACAGTTTCAAAGTTCCCAGTTGTCATAGTGTGTATATATGTGGCTACAATGCAGTTTTAGGGCCACTGTTTAAAAATAAATAAAAATAACAAGATTTCAAGAATTAATTTCTAACAATTTGTGAATAAAGTCACAATATTTCATTATATGTGATATAACAAGAAAGAATTTGCAATATTTCAAAAACAAAGTTGTAATATTTACAGAAAAAAGTCATAACACTATGACAGGTGCATATCAGGGCAAAAACAAAAACAAATACAAAACGTTACTGTACAAATAAAGAGATGCTTTTCTAGAGTATCCGCACCAGATAATTATTAGTATTAGAACTTTGAAAAGCTGTGCAAAAAGAACTACACAAACATGTGGACAATTGTGTCTTTTGTTCAGGGAGAAATCACCAGCATTGGTCACCTTCAAAGAAATTGATGGTTACAACATCATGTAGCAGTGTCACCATAGAACGCAACATTATCCTGTACTCTTATTGTGACTTTGTTTGTTTTCACTTCTCTGTTTCTGCCTACATGAACAGTTACAGCCTTGAACGGCTATAATTAGTGTTCTACTATAGTGAACTTCAAAAGTTTATGCAACATTTTGGACTGAAATTGCAGTACAGCAACAACAGCAGGCAATAGCAAATAGCAATAGCTACAAGCTAGCCAGGTAAGTTTGATGATTACCTTTTCAAATCAGTTATTAATATGGTGTTACAGATTTAATTAAGTACTCTAGCTGTATATTAGTTACTCTATAGCCAATACTGCTATAAACTAATTTAAAAGTAAAGAAGGGGTACTTTACACTGTTTACAGTCTGGACAGCCAGGAATTGGTACACTGAAAAAAGCTCATTGAATTTACTTAATTAAAATAAAATGTGTTCATTAGTTCCACATGATTGAAGTGAGTTATACTAACACAATTTGTTTTCCTACATTCAACATGATTTGATCATGTAATTTAAAACCCTGAATAAACTCAAACTCTCCACGCTCACCTGAACTAAGGCATGAAGCCAGATCACTGGAATTTTGCCACAGCCACATTATCGCTGTGCTATTCTACTGCAGATGTTTTAATTCAATTCAATTCAATTTTATTTGTATAACGCTTTTAACATTGGACATTGTCACAAAGCACATTAATTGTTTAAGCACATTAATTTAATTCCATAGTTACATTTCCCATCAGTGCCAACATCCTCAGGGGATTTCATAATGAAATTGATTTACAGAAAGTTGTTTAAATTAAGTTTACTATCAGAAATGAAATCATGGGTTGTTGAGAAACTTAATAATTTTATCTAAACTATATGTAATATGGTCTCTTAAACCTGACCTCCATTCTCTATACCGCTTATCCTGCACAAGGCAGCCAATACACTTGACAGGGTGCCAATCCATCACAAGGCACAATCGCACACACATTGCATGCCTTTAGACTGGGGGAGGAAACAGGAGTAACCGGAGGAAACCTCTGAAGCATGGGCAGAGGTGGCAGGCTCAGCGTGTACAGGGCAGAGGTGGGATTTGAACCTCCAACCCTAAAGGTGTGAGGCAAACCTGCTAACAAATAACCACCATGTACCCATCTGAATAACCACATATTCCATTTATTCCAGTGTAGCTGAAAAGACTACCCTAAATTGACAAGTTGAACTTTCAAGTGGATGGGGTGGTTTCTGTAGCTTTTATTGGCTGGAGGCGGGGAATTAGAGCCTTGAACACTGCACTAGGTACACCTACCATGTAGGTACACTTTTTAGAGGTACAACTACAGTCTATCAGTCTTCTTCCACCCTGTCCAAGTCCAGCCAACTGCTTTGACATTGGTGAAGGCTTGGCAAGACAGAAACACACACACACATACACACACACACGCATGGAAAAGGTCTCTAATGCTGTGTTGGTGGTGCACTATGGTGGTGTAATAATGTCATTTCCCACTTCTGAATGTTCGATGCACGAACTGAAAAGAAAGAAACATGGACGTGCCACAAAAGCATGTCTTTCATTTGCTCTGTCTGAGCAACTTCACATCGAACACAGCATAAGTGTCACTGTTTTGCTCAGAATTGCCCACTGGCCAAATAATATCTGCTTAGTTGTGGTCCGATGGTGGATGCTTTACCTTAATGGAGAGGCCTGACTCATGGGAGCCACCCACTCATGGAAAGAACAGTCAGAGTTCAGTACTATCACCATAGCAATGGTAAGAGAAGCTGTGAGAGATATGAAAAGAGGAAGACAACATGAACAGAAGGGGGAGATGGAAAAATGTCCCTGATCAAGCTTCTGCTGTTAAAATACCAGTGTTAAAGCAGTGTGTTTTAGCCTGTGTGTCCTTTGTTCATCATAAAACATTTCGATGAATCAGGTCAGAAAATGTATGTGTTATTATGATCTACCATGTTGTATTTACATAGAATAATTGAATCTATTTATATAATTTATTATATGATAAATTGTTTAAAGCCATGGACAAAAGAAAAACAACATGAAATCACCTTGTTTTCCTGTAATGTCCTACACACACACACACACACACACACTTCTGCCCTTCCCTTTGCAGCTGCCCCTGTTTTCTACTCAGTCTAGAGAAGAGAGAGGAAAGGCAGCAGGATGGGGGTCTGCCAAAAACTGCATGGAGACAAGGGGGGGAGGGGCAGGTGTGTGAGTGTGGTTGGCTGTTGGTAACATGCATATTGAGTGTTTTGTGGTTTGGTGGGTGAGTCTGCCACTATGCAAGCCAGATATGCAGTACTGCACTAAAACGTTTAAAGATATCGATCTATCAGTGGGATGTTTGTCTGTGTGTTGAAGAGGAAATAACAAAACACAATGCACAAATGGTATTTTTGTTTATGTAGACAACATGCCAAACTAAACAGCAAAACCTTCAATGCATTCAATGCACTGCTGTAATGTGTGCTCTTGGTGGAGGCACCTGACTTGAACCATTAGTGATGTTTAAATGTGTACAGGCATCCGAATATTCTTGTATACATGGTTGTTGTAAGTATGCCTGCGTTGCCATTCCTAAATACCTAGCCTACAGCTAAGCATCTGTTAGCATTAGCATATATGCTAATATATATATATATATTTCTTTCAGTGAATTTTCTGAATAAGGTGTTTACATGCAACACATTTCTGATTAAAACAGGCATATTCCAGGGGTGGAATTGGAATTTGGGGAATCAGAATACTGTCTTAATTTGAATTGGGTAATCGGATTGCAGCATTTACATGACTTGATACTAATTAGAATATTATCAAATTCCAATTAATATCAGAATATTGAAGTGCATGAAAATATAGCCACTGTTGGGGCCGTTCATATTGTTCATCATACACTATGGCATGAATCAACAACTGCTCCAACCCGAAAAATAATTAAGGCTGCAATAACACAATAACAAAATAGTAATTACTATACATAATATCATGATAACATGGCATTAGCAGACAATTTATTATATAATAACAACTACTCAGCTACTTTCACACTTTAACTGTATCTAATTACTATTTCTCTATCGGTATCAATTATGAATAATTATATTTATATAGCGTTCCAATACATGTTAATCGCAAATATCGAGGTTAAATATGCACAAATACTAGGTGTTGTAGAAGCTGCTTGCTGTTGTACTAGTGGAGTTACTGTTCTAACCATATGTTCTAATTCTTTCCAACTGAAAATTTAATCAGTTTCCCTGTGTGAGCAGTAGTTGGGTAGAGTGACTTGCATTTCATAGCACCTATGCAGCAAGACCCTACTATGATCAGGCAGTTGGTAATGTCAAACATTTGATACTTTTTGTCACTTTATCAGCATTTCACCAACACAGATATTCAGTGTATACTCAGAGAAAATGTTCTAGTAGCTCTGAATCAGTTGGCTTTCCCACTGACACCACAGTATTCTTCAGTATTGACCAGAAATGCTCGAATGCTTGAATATCAAACTAACTTTACCAAAGTAAAAGAGACACAATGCCACCGCCTTAGCCAAATCAAACCTCTATGCAGCCCACACAAGCCACTCTACTCTATTGTTAACAGGCAGCAACATGCCCTAATGAACAAAAGCCACCATAAATGAAATCCATAAAATATAATACAAAGGAAGGTCCCTTCCTTTTAAGAAGTTGTCACGTTATGTCAAGTCCTTGAAAAAGGTTTTGCCTGTTTTGTGATCCACTATCAAATGTCCTGTTATCCGACATTCTGCCAATTAGCTAGCTACTATCAAAAGCCATTGTTAAAACTTAAACTAACAAACACAAGCAAAATATAACTGATGGACATTTCAACAAATCAGTGTGCCTATTTCAGTGAAGTATTGAACTTGGAAAAGCTAGCACCAAAATTTCCTTGAAAATATTAGACCTGACTGCTGGACTAAAACCTAAATATTTATTCATGAGTGTTGATTAATTTGGGGGCCCCATTTCGCATGGATGAACTGTACACCTCATGAAAAATTATGCTTTCAGGCCTTTCTCCCTTTCTCCAGTTACAACCAGGCCTCCATTTATGGCTTAGGTCTATAACTTGACAGTGTGTGCATTTCAGCATGAAGACAGAGCAACACAAAATTTTTCTTTTCAATGTGATAGATTTTCTTGGTCAACAATGTAAATCAATACCAATTTTTTTTCACTAATGTGACTGCATTTTGTCCTGGTACTGAGTTTTCTCCATATGTGAACATGCATGCACACACATCCTAATGTGTTATCCTAATATTGTAGGGTTAGGGTTAGGCTTAGGCTTAGGTTAGGGTTAGGGTTAGGGGGCTAGGGTTAGGATTAGGGTTTGGAATGAGATTAGGGTTAGGGGTTGGAATCAGGTTTGGGAGTTGAAGTTCCGATCAAAACCGGATGTGAGATGATGGTTGTAGTTGAAGTGAAAGTTGAGAAATTGTGTGAAAAAAATTTAAACCATCCCTAAAAAATAAAACAAGTTATTCAATTTATTTTACTGGATCAATCTATGGTGTTGAACATCACAGTGAAAGAAGTGCTGAAACCTAAAATAAGTGCTGTAAGTGCTAGTAAAAGTGCTAACAATTGAATCAAGTGAAAAGTGCGAACAATCAAAACAAGTGCTTATTTAAATATTTCTTAAAAAATGTTTACAAAGTGTGTATTTGTGCGTGCACAAATCCAAAAAGTTTTGTTTAAACATCAAACCAAATCAAACCAAAACAAAGCGCTACACTGAGACCTCCATTATACAATAAAATGCTCCAGTACGAAATGCTATTTTTACTGGCAATAAATGTGACAGAACGGGTATAAAAAGGAACAAAAAGAAAAAGGAGAAGAAGAAGAGGAATAAGAAAAAGAAGAACAAGGTAAGGGAAAAAAAGAAAAAAGAAAAACAATGGGAGAAAGAAGAGAATAGTGTAAAAAGAAGAATGCATAAACCCTATCCCCTCTATCTATGGGTATCTCTGCTTCCAAGTCTCCAAGTCCAAGATGTAATCCTAATATTGTAGGGTTAGTGTTAGGTTAGGGTTAGGCGGTTAAGGTTAGGATTAGAGTTAGGGTTAAGTTAGGGTTAGGGTTAAGGTTACGGTTAGGGTTAGGGTTAGATTAGGGTAAGGTTAAGGTAAGGTTAGGGTTGGAGTTAGGGTTATGGTTAGAGTTAGGGTTAGGGTTAAGGTTAGGGGTTAGGGTTAGTGTTAGGGGTTGGGGTTGAGGTAAAAGCTGAGAAGTTGTGTGGAAATAAAGTAAAACATCACAATATTGTGGTTTTATAAGAAGTTATTCAATTTATTTTACTGGATCAACCCATGGCATTGACCGTCCCAGTGAAAAAAGTGCTGAAACCTGAAAGAAGTGCTATAAGTGCTAGTAAAAGTGCTAACAAATGAATCAAAGTGAAAAGTGCTAATAATCAAAACAAGTGCTATATAAATTTTAAAAGATATTTACCAAGTGTGTATTTGTGCGTGCACAAATCCACCAAGTTGTGTTTAATCATCAAACCAAATCAAAAACGATGCACCGAGATGTCCATTATACAACGGGTCGCTCCAGTATAAAGTGCTTTTTTGACTCACAATAAATGTGACAGAATGGGTATAAAGACGAACAAAGAAAAAAGAAAAGAAGAGGAAGAAAAGAAGAAAAAAAAGAAGAACGAGGTAAAGAAAAAGAGCAGAGAACAAAAGAAAAACAATGAGAGAAAGAAGAGAATACTATAAAAAGAAGAATGGGTAAACCCTATTTCATCTCTCTATATGGGTATCTCTGGTTCCAAGTCTCTGAGTCTAAGATGTTATCCTAGTATTGAAGCCATAAGGATGGTCTGTGTGCAGTTTACTTATCCAATATGCTTCTCTTCTTCTTCTCTGTTCCCTGTTCCATGCCCTATTGGCCTCCAAACCAAAATGTGTTGCTAATATAGGAGGAGTCACCCGTCGGTCTGATTTCAAACCGGCCCTGACCAGGAGGTCCCGTAGATTTTTATTTCTTCTATAAGCTGATATTGGTTTGAATGACCGAAGCGGTGCGTATATTTCTTGTGTTTTTTGGAATTGTTGTTTAAGCTTACTGTTGAGGATTTTGGATGTTTCTGAAAAAGTTGTAACTATGGGGATGACATCCTTGGGTTCCGGCACCAATCATGTTGGGTTATTTCTGAGATCATTCAACGTGTCTCTTTTAATGGCTCTCAAGAATCTCTTAGAATACCCTCGGGATCTAAGGGCTTTGAATAGAGTTTGTGTTGCTTCATGGAAATGTTGATCAAATGAACAAATTATATGAAATCGGATGATTTGTGATTTGATTACCCCCTTGAAAGTATGTTTAGGATGCTAACTTGTTTTAAATAGTAGAGAGTGTGAATCCGTGGGTTTGAAAAAAACTTTAGTATGTAGTGTTTTGGAATTATTCTCCGTCGGGATGGCAAAGACTGTAGTGTCTAAAAAGTTAATGTTATCCGAATTAAGGGTTGCTTTTAATGTGTTTATGATGGGAATTGGCCAAATTCAAAAAGGTGTCAAAATGTTCCCTGTCATGGTGCCAGACTCCAAAGATGTCATCCAGATATTGAATACACTGCGGGTAAGTGGGGACACTTTGGAAACAATGTTTCTTCCCACTCAGACATATAAATATTTGCATAGGCTGAAGCGAATTTCTTCCCCATAGCAGTTCCTTGAACCTGTAAATATAATTGGGAGTTAAATTCAAAGTCATTGTGGGTTAAGTTTATTTCCAACAGCTGAAGAAGTTCTGCATCTGGCCGGCTTGAATCTGGATACCTGTTAAGACATTTTGCTATTGCCTGCAATCCTGCCTCTGTACTGATATTTGTGTAAAGGCTTTCCACATCAACAGTGAATAGGAAGGCCGAGTCTGGAATTGTCATGTTCTTGATTTTATTTATGAAGTCATATGTATCTTTTATGTAACTGGGATGAAGTTGTGAGACAGGATTGAGGAAATAGTCAATGTATTGTGCCACATTCTAGGTCTCACTCCCACAATCCGACACTATCGGGGGTCCCTGTGGAACCTCGGAAGGGACTGTCCACGCCTGTGGGTCTTTATGAATTTTGGGCAATAGATAAAATTTCCGCTGCCTTGGTGGGTTTGGACCAATAAGATAATTAAACTGTTTAGTCTTAATGAAGCCTTTTTGTTTTTAGTCCTGTAAAATGGATGTTACCAATGATTGTGTTTCCTGTTGTAATGAGTGTGAAAGTAAAGTGTAATGATTGGTATTGTTTAATTGTCTATTTGCTTCTAGTAAGTATTGTTGTTTGTCCATTATGATGATTGCAGAGCCTTTATCTGTGGGTTTAATTATTATATCTTTGTTGGTTTGTAATTCTTTGAGTGCTCTGCGTTCTGTGGCGGTTAAATTATCTGCTTGATTGTTGGAAAAGTCTGAAAGAGAATTGATAATCCTCCTGTTCTTTTTAATCAACTGCTTTACAGGTGAACTGGTCTGTTCGGTGCTCGGTTCCCATCTGGATTTTTCTGTGAATTGTACGTGTTCTTTACATTTTGTGTATTGGAAGTGGTCTAAAATTTTAAGTTGTCTATTGTAAGCATGGACATCCCTCCCCAGCTCCCCCAAGTCTGTACCGCCCGGCGTCGGGATGAAGGTGAGACCCTTGCTGAGCAACTCCTCCTGCAGACCTGTGAGACAAAAAGTTTTGGATAGGTTAATGATGTTGGTGTGCTTTTTATTGTCTGTTTTATTGCACTTCACCATTCCTAAAAGTTTAACTGATCCAACCAGTATGTAAACATTTGTGAAGCCGTTTCCCTGGTCCAGTGGATTGGGTCCCTTGGGTTCACCTTGAACCTAAGTGGGTGAAGTTCCTGCAATGGATTACCATGTGCCAGTATATGAGTGTTCAGTTTTGTTAGAGTTTCTTGTTGTCGTCTAGGTAGGATATCTGAGTAGTTTAATAATGGGGTGTAGATCGTGGCATTGGGAAAAACCACTGCAGCATTTCTCCACAACTCTTGCAACTGTTTTTTTGTTGTACTTTTGAATGTTTGTTCTCTATTATTAATTCCTAATGATAGGACGACTTTTTGAATATTTGGGTTAGGAGTTAATTTTTGTAACACCTTGGCTATATGTAAAAAGTTGGCTCCAGGGTAACTATCCCCCTGAACATTTTCGTCATTAAAATAGGGAATTCTGGACAGGTTGGAGTCCCCTATAAACAAAACTGATTTCTTTACTTCAAGTGTCCAATCTACAATCTTTCTAGTGGTGTTAGGATGTCTAGTAGGAAACCCATAGTTCCTCCCTTCACAGGTTTTTATTTGGGGCTCCACCCTGTCCGGATGTTCCACATGTAGGGGAGTCAACGAGAAGGAGGAAGGGGAAAGGGAAAGGGAAGATTCAGATCAGGCTTTTCTCAAGGACGTGGTCTTCCTTTCTGTAGACCCATTCATCACCTCCTTCCTCTCCTGCTTCCTCTCCCCCTGGGTCGGCTCCTCCTGTGAATCAGCAATAGTAGGTTCTATTAGAACACTAACATTATTTAGGATTGCTGTTCTGTGAACTGTGGATGGAGTGTTAGCTCTCTGTTCTTGCTGCTTAGTTGCATTCAAAGGAACTTCATGTATTAATACACTAACTACCTTGGTCTTATGGGAGTTGTTTAAAGGCCGAGGTGTTCCATTGCTTTTCGACAAATGCATCTGTGGAGAACTTGCCACAAGGTTTGTGTTGTCTTTACTTGGACTCTGTTTGGAAGAAGAAGAGGACAAGATTGAAGGAGATGATGAAGAAGAAAAGGAAGAAGAGGCAGTAGAAGAAGGATTAGAGGAGCTGTTGTTGGATACTTGGATAGGCAAACATGCAGTTCCTCTATTTTCTGTCTCAACTAGATTCTGTTCCATTTGTGTTTTGGCTTTTTCTATTATGTCTTCCCTCAATTTGTGTTTGAATCTACCTTTGCCCCATTTAACTGCTATCTGCCATTCTGTGTCCTCTATTTTGTGGAATCGATTCAGTAGTTCTGTTTTCACTTGAACATAATGGTCTTTGAGGATCTGCATATTTTCCTTCATCAAATTTTGTGTGTTTTCTATAATTCTATGTAGAGTTTGTGGCTTAGGGCATGCCAGTTTGATGAACTGTGTAAGTTTATGTGTTTGTTTAGACGTGCCCTTTGGAAAACTTTGTGTATGTAGAGCTGTTGTCACAATGTCTTCATGGTGTATGGCCTGTAAGAATTTAAAGTACAACTTCCTCAAATGTATATCTAAAAATTCCCTGGGTTTTGGGTTGTGTGGATGCTGTTCTGTGTGTAGTGTTTGTTCCACCCCATCTGTTTCCAAAGTCTCCAACACCGCGAATCTGTTTTTTAAGGGAATCATTGTGCCTGTAAAAATCTCCTTTAGAGGAAAAAAAGTTTAAAGAAAGGAAAGATAAAAACAAAAGGAGAAAAGTCTTCATTGGTCTTACCCCATGAGTGTGCTGATAAGAATCCTTGGGGAAAGGATCTTGTTATTGATTCACAACTTAGTTCCTTACCAGAAGGCTTAAGTGGCCTAGGAGTTCACCAAACAGAAAGT
The DNA here is from genome assembly GCA_037577455.1 of Pangasius macronema. Classification (NCBI taxonomy): domain Eukaryota; kingdom Metazoa; phylum Chordata; class Actinopteri; order Siluriformes; family Pangasiidae; genus Pangasius; species Pangasius macronema. The sequence goes on along the minus strand of CM074952.1, from coordinate 79,345 downwards.
TTTTAGGCCCCTCTGGCTTGGGTGTTGTACTCCAAACAGAAGGGTGAATAAAACCGAAAAAAAGGGGGGGGGGGTAAAACCCCCAAAAAACGGGAAGGGTTTAAAAATGTGAGTACTCACAAAACGGTTTAAAAAGGATTTTTCTCCATTAAATTTTTTTTGGTGTAAAACAGGACACAAAAATTGGCAATGTTTTCCCTGTCAACAGTATCTTTTTAATGTGCGTTCACGGTGCTTTTTGAGTTCGCCATCTTGATGTTTCGCAGGAAATCCTGCTTCTTCAGAGGACAAATGCTTTTTGTTCCCATCCATATCTTTAAATAAGCTCTGGGTGGGATCTAGGCTAAATTAGGGGTGGAGCTAAAATAAGAAGGTTCTGTATTATTGGTAACTATACCTGTCTGTCTCAAATCTGCCTATCTATTGGTTGTGAGTCTAAAGGAAGTGTGTGGCTTTATGGGTAATGACTATACCTGGGTAATGTAGTTTAAAACTGTTTTTGTCAACCTTGGTTCTCTTATTTCCTGCCAGGTTTTCCCAATAGTCCATGTGGTGTAGTGGTATAGGCAAAGGTCTCCTACACCCAGTCTCCCTGGTTCAAGGTCCACAGTAGGCAAGATAAGAGGGCCAAGAATATGAAGACTACCTTTGAACAAAATTATGCTGGAAAAAGAGTGGGTATTAGAAAAAATATAAACTTAGCAAGAAAGAATAGTGTAAAAGAAAGAAGGAGGAGAAAAGGAAAGGTTAAAAATGGAATGATAAAATAAACATTAATAGATTAAAACAATGAAAATAAAATAATTGAAATATAACAAAATATGTAAGTTTAGGTGTGTACTAAGAATATGGTCCTTTCCCCTCTTTCGTTTGTAGTGGCACAGGCTAGGTTAGGTTAGGGAAAGATCAAATCCTTGTGTGTTGACTGTATGCTCTTTGGTGCAGAGGCTCACTTTGTTCTATTCTAGAGTTAAAAAGAATGAGGCCAGACCTGTATTCTTTAACTATAAGTTCAAATACAAAAAAATTATATTAATAATTTGGATCCCTGGGTAAGGGTGATCCTAAAACAATGCAAATTTAAAATCCTAAAATGGTAAATGAGTAAATAATAAAAAAAAAAAAAAAAAAAAAATATATATATATATA
>CM074952.1:62822-67822 GCA_037577455.1 Pangasius macronema | reverse complement strand
ACTGTGGGTTACTTTTAGGAAAAACAGAAATAAAAGGGCCTAGGTATTATGGATGGGATAGTGATTAGGGATTAGGGATTAGAATTAGACTTACAGGCTATTGCAAGGACCTAGAGGACAGTGATACAGGCAAAGGGAAAAGGTAGAAGGTAGAGATAGCGACAGGACTGGGATCCTAAAGATTATGCTAAGGCAGGTTAAGTTAGGACTTTTCCGTTCTGTAAGGACCTAGTGGACAGGGCTAGTGGCTAAAGATCACAGATAGAATCAGAGTTATAAGTTAGTGTATGGCCCTTGAAGAAGGTAAGGGTCAGTGGGCTAGAGTATATAAGTATGGGGTTTATAGATTGGGGCTGGGAATTAGGTTAGAATTACAGGATATTGTAAGGACCTAGGACTATCCTAGACCTAAAGTTATAAAGTGTTAGAGTGAAGGGCAAAGGTTAAATGTAGGCCTAGGTTTAGGTTCTGGGCTTATATGTTGGAACCAGGACTAGAGAATACTGTAAGGAAAATGGGTACAAGTTTAGGTTAGAGTTATGGGAAAAGGGAAAGGAGCCAAGGTAGGAAAGGGATTACGGTTAGGATTAGAGGCTGCTGTAAGCACCTAAGGGATTGGGATGGATTCCATGGATTAGAAAGGGGTGGGGGCAGAATAGGTTTAGGTTCTGTTCTTGGGGAGTTGGATAGACTAGAGACTAAGGATTAAGGTTGGGATAAAGCATACTGTAAGGGCTGAGGGAATGGCATTGGGGGTTCCGAGTTTAGGGTGATTTATAGTTAGAAGTAAAGAGAAACCAAGCATTCCTAAATTGTTAACAATCCTCGTCTCTTGCAGGATCCCATGACTCTTTCAGCTTCTACATCGATGAAGCATCTCCTGTTGGACCCGAACAACCCGAAACAGTGCAGAATTTTGTCTCAGTTTTTGGAGCTGTGGCTAAAAAGCTGATGAGGAAGTGGCTCGCAACACAAACCATGAACTTTTCCAGCCAGTTAGAGGCCGGGATTCGATTTTTCGACCTTCGCATCTCCACCAAACCTCGAGATCCTGAAAATGAGCTGTACTTCGCCCATGGGCTCTTCAGTGCCACTGTACGTGAAGGTTTGGAGCAAATCAGCGCTTTTCTGTCCTCCCATGCTCGAGAAATCGTCTTTCTTGACTTTAATCATTTTTACGGCGTGCAGAACCTACATCATGAAAAGTTGGTCCAGATGCTGCGCACTGTGTTTGGAGATCGTCTCTGTCCCGTGGTTTTTGCTGAGGAAGTGAGTCTGAAGTATTTGTGGGAGAAAGAGTACCAGGTGTTGGTGTTTTACCACAGCCCGATGGCCTTGGAGGTGCCATTTCTGTGGCCAGGTCAGATGATGCCGTCTCCATGGGCCAACACCACCGACCCGGAAAAACTAATTCAGTTTCTCCAGACCTCAGTGACAGAGCGCAGACGGAAAGGAACATTTTTTGTTTCCCAGGTGGTTCTGACACCCAAAGCGAGCACCGTGATGAAAGGAGTTACCAGCGGACTTAGAGAGACCATCACAGAGAGGTAGGCAAGGAAGAATATATTTACTTACAATGCATCTGGGTTTGCTACAAAATGTTGACTTAGATACAAAGCTCATTCTTTGACAATTTGAGAGATTCAGTGCCTTTTCTGAATCTTTTAATATTCTCTAACCTCTAAGGTCTTATCCATAGGCCCTAATTGTAACAGCTATCCAAGACTACTACCCCAGAAACCAAGACTACTACCCCAGAAACCAAGACTGCTACCCCAGAAACCAAGACTACTACCCCAGTAACCAAGACTACTACCCCAGAAACCAAGACTACTACCTCAGAAACCAAGACTGCTACCCCAGAAACCAAGACTGCTACCCCAGTAACCAAGACTGCTACCCCAGAAACCAAGACTACTACCCCAGAAACCAAGACTGCTACCCCAGTAACCAAGACTACTACCCCAGCTGATTCTGTGTGTGTGTGTGTGTGTGTTTGTGTGTGTGTGTTTTTATTTATTTATTGATTGATTGATTGATTGATTGATTGATTGATTTTTTTACAGAGCTCTTCCGGGGATGATGCAGTGGATTCGCTCTCAGCGTCCAGGCGAAAGCGGTGTTAACATTATCACGGCTGATTTTGTGGAGCTCGGCGATTTCATAAGTGCTGTTATTACTCTTAATTATTATCTTGGTGAGGATGATGAAGAAGATGCCACTTGAACCCCTGCCTTCAGATTGCACTTATTGTTTTCCTGTGCTAGTTTTAAGTTTCGGAAAATCGCCTTCCTCTGGTTTTTAGGGCTAATAAAAAAATGAAGGGCATGAATTTTGGAAATTCGGAAGGCAGGAATAATGTGTGTATATGTTAGGCATGTGCCATTTATCAGAGCCATGACATATCCTTATATTTCACACCCACCATATTGTTATCATAGAGACCTAGCTGCTCAGGAGGAGGTGGCCTTGGTAAGGAAGTAAAAAATCTTTCTTTTAGAATGAAGCATAAGGAAGGTCATCTAAAGGTCTGTCTTTTGGAGAGATTTGAAGGAGCATCGTCATGTTTCTCTCTGAAAAGATAATGATTTCATTGTGTCTCCTGGACAAGAGCAAATATGAAACACTGAGAGATCAGTTTCCCTGAATGCTCTGAATTGTTTTTTAGTAATGTTGGAATTTTAAAAAATATTAATACTGTATTGCGATACGAATACATAATATCGGTACATGCCTACTGCGTGTCTGATTTTGACCGCGATGAAGGAAATGAACGATGAAAACAATTATCGATGTTGATGAAACATTATTTTACTTACTCTTCTCTGCATCTCGTCTGCAGCATTAATAAACAGTGCATTAGCTTCTGATCAGTAACATATTAACATATTTCATGGTGAATAAATGTTGTTTGTATGGTGAATGTAATGGTAGTAGGTTTAACTGCTGTAATGTTGGTAATGTGTATGATTAAGATTGTTGATCTGTAAATACTGTGCAAAATTAGCTGAATTATCTGTCATGCCAAAAAACATCAGGTTATACTTAAGTATTAAGTGTATAAGGATAAGATCATTCCCGGTATTACCCTACCGATTTCAGTACATCATGCTATTTGCTAACAGCTTACAATCTTTTATTTACACCTCTCTGAACAGGGTTTTAAAAATTTTGTAACATATTTCGAGGAACGTGCTGCACCTGGAAATGTGTTTTTTGTGGTCTGATGTCATTATTTTTTATCTCTTTAGCATAGTATTAACAATATATCTATTTTGAGATTTTATTATCACAGTGTGATAATGCTACAAAATATTCCTAAAATGATTTTTGGTACAGTTTTATATTTAGTTTCATACTTGATAAAGAAGTACATCCCGGCTAATTTCAATTTGCTGCAGTTCAGATGCATGACTGAAATTTCAGTGTTAGTGCTAGTCCCCTAACCATGACTGCTAGTCCCCTAACCAAGACTGCTAGTCCCCTAANCCAAGACTGCTTGCCCCCTAACCAAGACTGCCTGTTCACTAACCAAGACTGCCTGTTCACTAACCAAGACCACTAGTCCCCTAACCAAGACTGCCTGTTCACTAACCAAGACTGCCAATCCCCTAACCAAGACCACTAGTCCCCTAACCAAGAATGCCTGTTCACTAACCAAGACTTCCAATCCCCTAACCAAGACCACTAGTCCCCTATCCAAGACTGCCTGTTCACTAACCAAGACTGCCAATCCCCTAACCAAGACCACTAGTCCCCTATCCAAGACTGCCAGTCCCCTAACCAAGACCACTAGTCCCCCAACCAAGACTGCTTGCCTCCCAACCAAGACTGCTTGCCCCCTAACCAAGACTGCCTGTTCACTAACCAAGACCACTAGTCCCCTAACCAAGAATGCCTGTTCACTAACCAAGACTGCCAGTCCCCCAACCAAGACTGCCTGTTCACTAATCAAGACTGCCAGTTCTGTAACTAAGATGGCTACCCTGCAACCTAGACTGTAGACCCCCTAACCAATATTTCTATCCTGCTAATCAAGACTACTAGTTCCTTGACCAAGACTTTAAGACTACCTCCCCCCTAATCTGGGCTGCCCCCTAACTACCCTTATCCTGTAGATTTTATCCTGTCCTGTTATTTCAGAGTGAATGCTGGACATAAAGTATATCTGTATTTCGTGTTTGTAAAAAGTGTCTTAAGCTCTGTCCTTTCTCTAATCTCTTTTATTATGGAGTTCTCAGTAAGACCAAAGTGCTGAATATTATTTTGACTTTGTTTTCTGTAATTACTCCATTTGGTCACAATTATTTGTCCAAATGGAGCCGCTTTAAAAAGTGTTTAATGCAACTCGGTATTTAGCATATGTGCAAAAAAAAAATTAATATATATATATGTATATGATGAAATCTCCTTGTCAGTTGTAATGACAATCACTCAAGATGTCAGTGTGTGGATGGATCGTCAGGTGTTGTTTGAATGTTACTGCATGTTACTGCTGAAGTCCAAATTTTACACTTATTTGTAAAACTTTAAATTGCTCAGTGTTTAAATGCAACTTCCAAAAAATGGGTGAACTCTTACAAATCTGGTGTAAATAAATGTAAATGTAAATAATGCACTTTTGTGACTGTCTTGCCATCTATTTCCCTTCTAAACACTTTGAGCATAAAATTGTTTTTGAGTCTACTGTTATCTACATTAGACTGTTAGACATACTTCTATTTATATTATACATAAATTTCAAACAATACACAAATAAACAACAATTAGCACATGGTGTCCCTCAGGGTACTATTGTAGGTCTGCTGCATTTTTGCAAGAAAAAAAAACAACATAAAATGAAAAAAGTCTGGGTTCTGTTGAAATGCAGATGAAAATTCATTTAAATAAACACCAGCATAAAAAGCAGCATTTTGAGTCTTGTTCGTGGTCAAGCCGATTCGTTTCTGACGCACATAATAGTCCATCATGGACTCATTCCACGTTTTCTTGAATTACAG
>CM074952.1:50322-57822 GCA_037577455.1 Pangasius macronema | reverse complement strand
CCCTAACCCCTACACCCTAATCCCTAGCCCCTAACCCCTACACCCTAACCCCTACACTCTAACCCCTACACCCTAATCCCTAACCCCTACACTCTAACCCCTACACCCTAACCCCTAACCCCTACACCCTAACCCCTAACACCTACACCCTAATCCCTAACCCCTACACCCTAATCCCTACACTCTAACCCCTACACCTTAATCCCTACACCCTAACCCCTACACTCTAACCTTTAATCCCTAACCCCTAACCCCTACACCCTAAAGTACAACCCTTAGAGTAATACCTCTGCCCACACTCACTACCCCTAACCCCTACACCCTAACCCCTACACCCTAACCCCTAACCCCTACACTCTAACCCCTACACCCTAACCCCTAACCCCTACACCCTAACCCCTAACCCCTACACCCTAACCCCTACACCCTAACCCCTAACCCCTACACCCTAATCCCTAGCTCCTAACTCCTACACCCATATTCCTAACCCCTAACCCTAACACTCTAATCCCTACACCCTAACACCTACACTCTAACCCCTACACCCTAACCCCTAACCCCTACACTCTAACCCCTACACCCTAACCCCTACACCCTAACCCCTAACCCCTACACCCTAACCCCTAACCCCTAGGTTATTTGTTTTAAACAGTGTCTGTGTTGTTAAACTGTCTTTCTGTCTCTCTGTGTTGCAGAACGTGATGTGTGGGATTTTCATGAGTGTGTTAAGGAGACACACACGGTCTTCTTCTTTATCACTTGGACGACTGAAAAGTGCAGAAGTTATTTTAAGGAAATAATAAACAACTTCAGTACGTCACTCGATTTAAATGAAATACTTAGCATTCTTCTGTAGCATCGTATTAGCAAAAGTGTAAAGTTTAGTTTCCAAACTGAACCTGAAACGCTCATGAAATTACAGATTTGAGTTTGAATCCAGAAATGTGTTTAAGCGTTATTATTTTTACAGTTATTTTAATTTCAGAGTAAATTTTTTTTACTGATACTGAATTTCATTTCTTTTAATATTTACTTAGCATTTTAAAATATGAATAAATTTAGAATGATTAAATACATTTTAAAAATTTTATAGGATTTAGTTTTATTAATTAATCTAAATGAACTAAAGTATAAGTAAATCATAAAAATGAAATTGTTTCAGATTTTACACCTTTACAAACCACAAAATCCAAAATTCAAACGATGCTAAATTCTATTTTCTGATGGTAAATTAAATATAATATTATTAAATTCTAATTTGGTCGAATAACTGAGTAGTTCTTACTCCATAAACATCAAATAATTATAAAAATATTAACATTAATAATATTATTAAATATTGTGTAAATAATATTAATGAACACTGAACCTCGAACTCCGCTAGCGCCACATTTTACTTCCCATCACATGCTAATAGATTTTAAACACCTGTAAAAATGCATTATGTTATTATTCTCATATCAGACTGAACTCACACACACACACACACACACACACACACACACACACTCACACACACACACACCTGTAAAAATGCATTACGTTATTATTCTCATATCAGACTGAACTCACACACTTTCCGCAGTGTAAATATCATTTCAGCTGAATTATGTGAAAAAAAAGATTTGACCAAAATGAACACACTTTTGTCGTCTAAAACAGAGAATAATAACACAAAGGACCTGAAGGAGGCGAGAGCGGTGGGAGGAGACAGCGGCTACATCTCCAGACTTAACGCACTGGACGTTAATAACGCAGCAGAAAACGCGAACACGTTCTCCAAGTGGGCCGGTTCCGTGAAGAACCTTCCTGTTCTCACCAGCTACAAGGTTACAAAATCAAATCAGTTAAAATATACAGCATTTATTACACATAAACTGACTCCTGATTGGGACTCGTGTTCACAGTAACAAAGTGCAGGACGTTAATATTGTGATAAATCATATAAAGCCAAGAACAAGACTGAAGCTCCACCACACGCTTCTCTTTCTACAAACTGAAGCCCAGTGATGATGATGATGATGATGATGATGATGATGATGATGATGTGTTTATCAGACACGGCCGGTGTATGAGTTGGTGAAAGAAGTATCGTGTTCTGACGTGAAGAAGCTTCACCTGAAGCGAGCGACAGAAGCGTACCTGAGGGAACGAGACTCGTGTCGCTGCAGCCCCTGCAGGAATAACGCTCTGTCTGTGCTGAAGGATGGAGAGTGTGTGTGTGTGTGTAAACTGGGAACGGAGGGACTCGCATGTGAGCACGGCGCACCGGTGAATGAACAACCGGGTATAAAACAAACACACACACGCACGCACACACACACACACACACACACACACACACACACACACACACACAAATTCATTGTTTATCATAAAAATCTGTCTCTATCACTCTTTAATACATTTTCTTTTAGAAAACCATCAGAATTGGCATTAAAACAAGCATATATATATATGTGTGTGTGTGTAGGTGTGATTGATGGAGGTTGGTCCTGCTGGTCAGAGTGGAGCTCCTGTTCTGGAGGTCGTCGCAGTCGGACGCGATCCTGCACACGTCCCGAACCACGCAATGGAAAACACTGCATCGGAGACGCAGCAGAATCGCTGCTCTGTGACGAGGAACAGGAGCTGGAGTATCTACGGTGATGAGGATACTACAGCGAGTCCCAAAAGTCTTCACACACAGGGGGAAATTAACACTTTTTAAGCAAAATGTCTTCCAAATTTTTTCCTACTTAGTTTATTTTATATATATATAGTCTATAAGAACTCCTTTAAGAAAAGTAGAAGGTGTTGAAATCATTCTCATGGCTGGATCAGGAAGCTGCAGCAAGGAAACGTCAGAACATCACACACACCACGAGAGAACATCACACACACCACACTGCTGCCAATCTTACTAACAAATTCAAAAAGACTGGAAGTGTCACGGACCGACCGAGAAGCGAACGTCTGCGAACATCCACTGACGAAGACACAACCGCCGTGAGGCAGGCGACCTGTACGCGGTCCCCTGTGTGTGGAGACTCCGGGACGCAGTGTATTATAGTCCTCCAACTTTATTCAGTAATTAAAGTCCAAATACAGTGTGTTCTTCACATCTGTTACTAATTTACAGTTTGAAATATTCCTGTTCTGCTGCCAATTCATTTTGCTGTTAGAATTTATTTCTAAAAATCAGCAAAAAAGAATATTTTACTTTAGAAAAATAGGTCTAATAATGCTATATTTTGTTTATTGCTCTCTGAGAATGGATCTCATCCAGATCGCTAGAGCCAGAATTTATTTTATAGTATAGAAAATGTGTAAATAATAGAAAAATAGACAATATTTGATTAATGAGTATTTCCATATTTATTAGATAAAATCATGTTTAACATTCCTGCAGTTAACTCACCATTTTTGCTTTTTAAATTTAAACATTTAAATGACATGATATACAACAATAAAGCAAATGGCGTGTGAACAAAATATTTACACAAGTTTATAGTTTCATTTAAGTTTCACTTCTCAAACACACCTCCTTTCGTGATAAATGAATGAGCTGTACTTTATTTTCAGTACCATCCAGCCTCACTGCTTCGATCAAAGTCTGGAGCCGACAAAGAGCTGCAGAAATCCTCCGGCTCTGTTCAACGGCTTCGTACTGGTGAGAGATCGCCCTGTTCACGACCCACACACTGAGATAAACTAGCTAACTAGGCAGCAGGAGAACTAGTTATGTGTGTGTGTGTGTGTGTGTGTGTGTGTGTGTGTGTGTGTGTGTGTGTTCCTAACAGGGTAGGAGAATAATGTAATAAAGTTTTTTAATTTGAAGTTTTGTTCAAATGCAGGAATTAATAGAAATAAATTGGACAAAGGCAAAGTTTAACACAAATACAAGTGTTTTGTGTATATACACTTCTGTGTGAAGCTCATAAGCTGACAAAACACTACCTGAATGTGAATGTTGTATATTTGACTTTTATATATATATATATATACAGTATACACACACACACATCACATTAAATAAAACATCTCTTTTCCTCTGTTTTTCATTGTTTTGCCTGAAAGATTTGCCTTTAAAAATAACAGAATGATGGTTTATTATTTTCAGTTTTAAAAATTCAGAACCATAAAACACATTTTTTTGTGTTTTTTTAAACGGCATTTGTCTTTTTCACACTGCAGGACCCCAGAGACTTTTATACAATCGGCAGTAAAATCGAATATTCGTGTATTGACGGTTATCATCTGATCGGAAATCCCATCGCCGAATGCACAGAGGACGAAACCTGGAGGACATTCACGATGGCGTGCAAACGTACTGCTTCAGTCATGAGATTTTCAGCTTGAAGAATAATAGCATCTTGTCTGAGGAATGAAAATGTAAACACTCCGTGTTATTATTGTTATTGTTATTATTTCCTTCCTGTCAGGTACGACATGTGCTCCTCCTCTCCTCTCCCCGGATGTGATTCCCAGTCTGTGGAAAATGAGCTATAAGATCGGAGACTCCGTCCGGCTGAGCTGTACAGGCGGGAGAGAGAGGATCGGCCCTGAGGACATTCTGTGTACCTCGGCTTTGTCCTGGTCTCCTGAACCCAAAAACACAAAATGTGCAGCAGGTAATAAAACAGCAGGGTTCTGGATCCGGATCCGGATTTCTGTAAAGCAGATTTGTGACACGGTCCGTTGTTAAAAGCTCTGAACCGGAACAGAGCCGCTCCTGTTCGAACGCTAGTGTGTAAATTACAACCAGGAGAACAAACAAACACCGGAACACAAACCAATCGAAAATCGAGTTTATCATAATATGAAACTAAACTAAACTGAAACACAAGCGAGATATAAACGTAAAACAAGGTCTTAGAAACATAACAAGGCGAAATATGGAGATTAAAGTTAAACCAGAGCTGGATAAACCCCTTCACTGGTGTGTGTCCCGGCTGTGTTCCTACATCACACACGGCGTTCCCGGGATAGACTCCGGATCCACCGCCACCCCGACCGGGATAAAGCGCTTCCTGACTGAAGATCATTACAAGCTAATAACAGAAGCAGAACAGCCTGATGAAGCTGGAGAGCGTAAACACACTCAGGTCATAAATCCCCACTATAACACGGCAGTAACGGAGAGACACGCTAATCCTTTAAACACCACTGTACTTTTACATTTAATGTGATTATCATCAACATTTACATCCTAGTGACTGTGTGTGTGTGTGTGTGTGTGTCCATGTGTGTGTGCATGTGTGTGTGTGTGTGTGTGTGTGTGTGTGTGTGTGTGTGTGTGTGTGTGTCCATGTGTGTGTGTGCATGTGTGTGTGTGTGTGTGTGGTTTCCTTTTCCTGTAGCCACTGCACCTCCAGCTCAGCTGCAGTGTGAGCCCTGGGAGACCCGAGCCCAAGATAAATGTGTTTGTAAAGTTCCCTATCAGTGCGAGTATGATCACACACACACACACACACACACACACACACACACACACACACACACACACACACACACACACACACACACACAATCAGAAGGTAATAATGTTATGTAAATAAAGCTAAAACACATTTGAAGCACAGTAACAGTGCAGATGGTTTCATTTTTAGATTTAATAAAACCGACAATCTACGTCACTTCCTGCATTTTCATCTTAAAATATAATCATTTAATACTTTAATACGTCAAAGATCAAAATATTTTTGCGTTAATGTATTAATGGCAAGTTTGATTTGTACGTTATAGATGATGAAAAACGTCCTTTTTTTACTTCATGAAACACGTTCACCCCATAAAGTATTTCAAATATCCCTCAAGTGGCATCATCAAAAGTTCCTGAGGATCACGAGAAGAAGAAAGACAAGTTTTCCTTTTCATCACTTTTACTTCCTTTTCTTTAGAAGATTATGTGATTAAATGCCAAATAAATTGCAAATTATAGATTAAAATGTTTTTCTTGTTTGTTTCAATGTCATCCTGTCATTAGCATGAATGCTAGCTAACCACATTTTGTGTATTTGTTAATTCTGTGTTTAAAAAAAAAAAAAACGCAAAGAAACCTTGTAGAAAAAAAAGTAGACAATTCATGTTTTCTTCAATTCGATGTTGAAAAATAATTACAAAAATAAATTTCAAGAGTTATAAGTAATGAATTTGTCTGAATTGGCTCACAGACAGACACTGTAACAAACTAGGTGTGAAAAACGAACCTAGCTATTTACTGCTTACGTTAATCGGTCCATCTCACGATACTGTTATAGACGTTTGGGATTCGCTGTCACTTGTTGCTCGCATTTCGGTACATAAACAGTGTTTAACGTGATCTCCGGAACGCCGCTATTTATTATCGGAAGTGAGCGTAAAAGAAGACTGTTACAAAGCGCTGACACTGGAGACTCCTTACATCAGCGTCTTACAGAAGTATCGAAAAGATTCGATTGATCCGTTTGCGTGGAGCATCCGCCGTCACTGTAGTCCCGTTACCATAGAAACGATAGGAAGGAACTACTTTCAGAGCCGCTGGTGTAGAAAAACCGGATTTTTAAATTCAACAGCGTGAAAAAACAGGAATAAAGCCGACAATCAGAATTTAGTAAAGACTTAATTGTTGGTAAATGTCACGCAGGCGAGTTGATTTCGGCTGGTCGTAGGAATACTGTAGCGCGAGGCAGAATTCCAGGCGCTGACGCATGCCTTTGTGCTCGGGTCCACTCCGCTCTGTAATGCACTTCACACCAGGCTGCCAGGAAGCACATCGACCGGCTGCAGGGAGAATTTAAACAAGGTGCTGAAAAGAGGGAAAAAAATCACACCTCTGCTCGTTGGCTTGAAGCTGAGTTTCATAAAAGTGCTTATTCGCCTACAAACGTCTTCACTGGTTTTATTGACTGCGGATCGATTTATCGCCTCGTCACGTCCCGAGAGCCGTTACATCACGCAAACACACTAGGCTTCATATTATTATTATTATTACTGAAATAATTCTCTTTAATTTTAACAGCGACAGACGTAATCACGTTCCTTAATACGAGTTTAATGCAGACTAAATGTAAAATAATAATTATTTTAATATTCAAATTGTTCGTTTATTAAGTCAATTTAATGTTTTATTCAGTGTATGAATTTTTTTTTAATTTTTTTAAAATGAACTTTTGAATATTTTTTTTTAATTATCGTGAACTCATCGGGATTCTGTGACTCCTGTTGTTGTTTTTTAAAACTTTTTTTTTTTAGGTGCTGTTTCTTTGGAATTTTTGTGTACCATGATGATCTTTTACTACATTTTAAAAATTATGTAAATAAATATTAATAAAAAAAATTTTTTTTTGGCATTATATTCTGTTTATTCAGGTTTTTACTGAAAATTGAAAAGCGAACAAATCCCCTGTCCAAACTCAACCCAAACACAGAACCTACCACTTAAGACTAAAAAGGAATAAAATTTTTTTTAAAAAAGAAAAGAAATTAAATAAATACGAGGAAATACGAAGCTGCCTCGTAAATCCAAGAAGAAAGAAA
>CM074951.1:27058452-27073438 GCA_037577455.1 Pangasius macronema | reverse complement strand
AATGATACGCCGACCTTCTCCAGAGTATTCTTGACTTCTGTTGATGTTGTGAAGGGGTTTTTCTTCACCAAGGAAAGGATTCTGCGATAATTCACTTTAGTTGTCTTCCCTGGTCTTCCAGGCCTTTCGATGTTGTGAGCTCACCATCACTTTCTTTCTTTTTAAGAATGTAACCAACTGTTGATTTGGCCACACCTAAGGTTTTTCCTACCTGTCTTACAGATTTATGTTGTTTTTTTCAGCCTAATGATGGCCTCCTTCTCTTGCATTGAGATCTCCTTGAACTTCATATTGGTCGCTCCAGTCGAACAGCTGCCAAATGCCAACTCAACACCTGATATCAACTCCAGACCTTTTATCTGCTTCATTTGTGTTGAAGTAACAAGGGAATGGACCGCATCTGGTCAATTAACTTATTGTCAGTCAATTGTCCAAATACCTTTGAGCCCCTGAAAATGGAGGTACTTTGCTGGAAATGGCTGTAATTCCTAAATGGTAAATGCCATATATTTGTGGAACCTCATACAACAAAGCTCAAAGTCTACACTTTGATCAACATCCTGATTGTTTTATTTCAAATCCATTGTGGTGGTGAATCAAGGAAAAAATCACAAAAACTCAATAATTGTTCAAATACTACTAGACCTGACTGTTTATTTTAAATATTTAATATTAAATAAATTAATGAAATGTAATAATGAAATGTGAATTTAATTCTATTTACTGGTTTAAAAAAATTGCATATACAAATTGACATTACAGAATAGGCTCAGGTATATGTATAATAAAGAATAAAAATGCATGAATGCTTGACATTTCCTAAAAGTGTATCAAGCACTAATGTGCATCCTGTGTATGGGACCAGTGAAGTTTTTGCTGAGGCTTTGTAACTGAGCTGTGAGTGGTTTTCTCTCTTTTACTTTGTTCTTTTTTCCATGATTTTATATATATTGTATATCACTGTGTCAGACAGAGCAACAGCAGCCACACACCAACAAGTCTGTCTGAGACATGGAATAACTCCACAACTCCAACTGACATGTCACTGTCAGAGAAGTTACACACACAATACATCATGCTAAACTAGAAGCTATAAACATCCATTACTTGTTAGTGGCATTAGACTCCTAGTTCCAGTGCAAAACTAAAGAAGCATGTCTACCTGATTGACTACATTTGTGGTCATTTCATTGTTCCTTTAACACTTATAAAGGTCAATCACAGCAAAATGTGCAAAAGGAACACAGAACAAATTATTTTTGGTTCACGTGAATCCCATCCTGACAGCTTGGCCATAATGGAGCAAACTGAACAAAGGGGTCATTAAGAATGGAAGGTAGTGAAGGTGAACTGTACCATTATTATAAATACACTCTCCCTTCCAAAAAATGACAAAAGCAGACTAAATAAAAAAGATAATTTGCTCAGTAAGGTTAAAAGACTACAGGGCTTCTAAAGACACTCATATGTTTAGTGTTTCATCAGCCAGAGGAAGTGGAGCGACACAGAGATGGAACATTGTATAAATTTACACAGAAAAGTGCTTCCTCCTTTAGAGAGCCTCTGCGCTTTCTCACACCTTTACACTGCACAGCTTCCCTAAAAGTGAAACCTTCACATTCAACCATGTCCACTTCTGTCCAGGTCCTATTTTTGTATTTATTTATTTAGGAATTTATTTGTTAACTATTTTCATGTACATACTGAAATACATCATTAAATTGTTGTTTGGGCTCATACAGATTTTATTATTATTATTATTCTAGTTTGAGTGTAATGTGTTTTATGGGTTTTATTTTTGTAACTGCATGGCCATAAATTATTTTAAATGGAAATGAATTTAAAAATTATTTGCTTTATACTTACACAAATTCTACACAATAGAATGAACATTTTTTCACCAATGAAAGAACCTTATGTGTAGTGCAGCAGCATGACTAACTGGTTACTCATTTGTCTCCATCTATCACTGGACTTTAGCATGAATCATGATGGCCATAATATTCACTACAACAGCTGAAGGTTTTACAGTAAAATATTCCAGGTATACTGACAGTCTGGCTTAACATACAGTCCACAAGACCACTGCTTAATTTTAGGCTTTATTTGTAATTTTGTTAAAAATGTTTCTAATGCATGTCTATTATAGAATTCTATAATTACAAGATTCTCATTATATTGCAATATGACATAATGAAATGTACTGTACTAGAAAAGAGCCCTAACATACACTGAGTTTTTCTGATAAGGCAATCAGAGGAAAAAATGTTATTATTATTTCAGATCCAGTATAGACACATAAATGTAAACATAAATCTCCTTTTAAATGAAAGAAAAGAAAAAAGAAACTTTATCATAACTCCTCATTGATCCTTGGAGCTCCTGAGGCAGTATGCTGAAGTGGATGAAAACCTCATTTTAACAAGATAAAGTGTGTAAGAGTGTGATTTTACTGCACTGGACAGGTGTGAACATTTCAGGATTGTCTTAGCTGCTGAAATGTTTTTGATGCCAGAAATGTATAGACAAAATTATAAATAAATGATTACTATTGAATTAAAAGTTTAGGCAAAAATAAAAGATCCACAGTGTCCTTTTATCAGCATCAGTCTCAGGTAAGGGTGTGGCCTAAAGTCTAAGGGTGGAATTCAGTGTTACTTTTGTTGATGAATTTTTAAATAAAAAACATTTGTTAATGATATTCTTTCCAGCAACAAAAATATACATAAATAATGATTAATTCTTCTACACAAATACAAACAAGACAAACATGTCAGAAGCAATCATTTGGACAATGGTGAAACTTGTCCTCCTGATCTTGGTGCAGTCAAAGGCGATTATATAACAGACTTAATTTAGATGTGGCAACACACATTTCTCCTCTAAGTATTCGGGCTAAAAGTAACGTTTGTGGTTGCAGAAACATGCTGTCACAATCCATACCTAAAACTAGCAACCGTTTTAATAGTCATATTATAATAAAATGTTTTAGGTCTAAAAAAACCACAGTAGCTGCCAAAATTCACACTGGTGGATTTGTCCTTTAGAAGAGATCTAGAAGAATATACAAGTGCATATTTAATTTGTAATACAAAATTATTTTTTATATGAAATGTGTGATTTAAGCACAAACATTTACACAATGCTCATACATTGTAGTTCTACTGTAGAACTTTAAAAAGCAAATTTTAAAAAATACTCATGTGTCTATATTTGGAATAAAGGGACATTGTGGACATTTATTCTTGGCTGAATATATTATCCATATTGTACAAGAAACCAGCTGTTTGGATACTGTTTATGATTCTGATGAAGAAAAAATAAAAACCACTGCCATATTTCTGGTTTGTACTCATACAGCTGGTACGTATTACACCTCTGGGTCATTATTTTAGCTAAATATTTAACACACCTCACGTTTCCTTGTGTTTCTGTGTTTGTCCATTCACCTTAGTAAAAAAAAAAAATCTTTTCAGAAAAGGATTCAATTAAAAGCTGAAAACAAGCAGAAGCTCCATTAAAGTCTCAAAAAGGTCAACATTTAAAAACTCCAAAACATTTATAAAGCAGATGTGAACAGCTGTGTGATTAAATATTACAAAATCTCTGATTATATAGAAATAAACAGAGAAATTAGTTGTTTCATGGTCCACAGTGTTGATGTGCTCGTAGTCTGGCTTTAGTTCAATCTTAGTACAAGATTTAATTTGACCTGTTGAGATTTGGAGTTTAGAAATCAACATAAGTCTTTGGAATATTTAGATCTTTAATTATATTGTCTTAAAAATTGTCTAAAAAGTATATTTCCAGGATTAGCTCTCTTCCACACAACCCAACTCTGTTCTTTAATAAAGTTTTTAACTCACCCTTGCCGACTTCTGCTAAAATAGCTAACTCACTAGCTGAATACAATAGCATCATGTTAAATAAAACCCAAACCTTAACCCAACTTTAAATATGTTCACTCTTTTTTTGGAGGATAAATCTGTACTTTGTGAGCTGTAGGACAGGAACATCTGAAAATAACTTTGAAAACTTATCTCTTTAGTAATCATGACAACCTTTGAACTTTACAGAATAACATTTCCTAAAGTAAATGCAACTTCACTCTATTCAGATTTTTGTCAGTCGAACACTGAACACTGAAAAGAGTATTAATAATTATTTTTTAAATTAGTTTTAATGTAATGAAAACACTTGTCTACATCATACTATAAAAGTGTCAATTAAATTGGTATTCTTATAAATGACAGCTTTGGCAGCTGTAACTTTTAAACAATTATCAAAAGTTTTTGTTAAATCTGTTAGATGTGAAAAGGGAGAAAAAATATTGTGATGTATGTGCTATGGTCAGGGTTGCCAGATCTGCATCACAAAAGCAAAGTTTTTTTAAACTGTATCTTTAATGTGCTTACATTGTTTATGTGAACCTCAGCAGTTGCTTAGTAAGACTCAAGAGTGATTCTGATTCCTATACTAGAACATGATTTCTTTCTGTAATGTCAATTTCCTTTTTTTACTTGTCAACTTTTAATTTAAGACTTAAGGATGTTTTCTCGCATGTTAAACCACAACCCTGTTCAAGATAAACCAGTTCCTGAAGATGAATAACTGAATTATAAGGATGTTTCTGTAGTACAGCTCCTAAACTCTACATTGATGTCGCCCTGATCCCTCATTAAAAACGCTTAATGACTCTTTAGATTGCCGACAAGGGGCTTCGACCAAGTTGAAGTGGACAAGTACGCTTTAAAAAAACTACCAATTATCATTTCATATCACTAATTAAAGGGAAAGTCACATGGTGATTGTGATAAAATATGATTGGTTGATTATTAATTTCATTAATGTAATCTATAAATAACAAAATCCTCCAAAGACGAAAGAGTAATCTGTGGAATGTCATGAGAAAGATGAGCACACACACAGACACATACAGACACACACAAATGTTAGTAGCAGTTGCTCTGAGTGTGTGTGAGCGGTCTTGGGTGGAGGACAGGACTGTGTTTCAAGTTGTTTTCTTTTGCTTTGTCATCTCCAATGGTCAAGTTCTTCCCCTTCTCCTCCTTCATGAACAGATCCACCATCAGGATCTTCTCCTTGTGGATCTGAATGCTGATGTCTTTAGGGATGTCTGGGATGATCCAGTCCACAATGTCGCTCATCAGCATCACGACGTTCTGCACACAAGTGTGTGTGAGAGAGAGAAAGCAGGTCAACATCGTATTTTTCTCCATATTTCTCAGAACACTGTCTCTATGATGACTGTTATTATATATCACAATTCCAAATCCAATGCAGACCTTAAAAGTAGCTTCATAATTATTGCCACCCTGTTAAAATAAACAAATCATACAAAAAGTTTAAAATTTATCTCTCTACCTATTAGAAAAACTACATTTAAAATAGTATTTTCTCCCAAAATCATATATTACCACCCTTACAGAAGATTTACCATTCATGCAAACTGTTATCCTTGGGGAAAATAATTTCCTAAAGTGGATAAAAGATTTTTTAAAAAAAATCTGTTCTTGCTTTTGATCCAACATGAGGTCACACACATTATAAAACTGCGTTATCATAAAATAAAACACTACCTTTAAGCACAATCAGGAATGTTATAAATAGGTTTCAGATCTCAGTGCAAACATAGCTAGGAACTGGATTCACTATCTTGCACACCACAGACACAC
Source organism: Pangasius macronema (assembly GCA_037577455.1). Taxonomy (NCBI): domain Eukaryota; kingdom Metazoa; phylum Chordata; class Actinopteri; order Siluriformes; family Pangasiidae; genus Pangasius; species Pangasius macronema. The sequence goes on along the minus strand of CM074951.1, from coordinate 27,067,742 downwards.
AACCAACACAGTAACGAGGTTGCAAGAGACAAAACTGATTCGGCCATGAAAATAGGTCTGAACTAAAGATGATTAAAATGTCATTACATACATTTATTTTACATATTTTTCATGAAGTGTGCCAATAATTCTGGAGTTTACATGTTTATGAATACAAAAAGTATGTTAAGATAAAGAAATATCCACATGTATCTATTTGGTGTGTTTGTGGTCTCTGAAACACACACACTGACCTGAAAGACGATGACGAAGGCAAGTCTGGCAGCTAAAACAGCCCAAAACTCTTTAGAGACCTGATATGGAGTCGACGACCATGGAGGTTCTCTGTAGTCTTTATACCTACACACACACACACACACACACACACACACACACACACACACACACACACACACCTCTGTACTCATCACTTACACACATTTTTGATGTTTATTAACAGTTATTAAGCTTAACATCTTATAAAGTGTAATAAATATGAATAAGTATGAACAAGCCTGAATTAGCATGAGTATGCCTGAAGAGAGTACGAATGAGTCTGAAGAAGCCTGAGTAAGTGAGTGTGACTAATTCCCCGGTTACCTGCAGATTTCCCCCTGAAAGCCATCATAGAGCGAGCTGACAGGCCCTGTGCCATTCTGGAAGTGACTGACATTGAAGTGTGAGAGCGTGTGATTAACGAAGCCGTGCATGGAGCCATCAGCACTGTACATGTACTGATACACAAGCCGGGGGACAAAGTCAGAGGTGAAGGAGATGACAAAGGCCTGAGGGACATGCAAAACATATGAATCACTGTTAATAGACCACATTTGTAGAATTTTACATTAAAATCCAATTACTTTTTCCTGACTCCTGATCTAAACCTCTTCTGATTTTGACCACATCAGTATGCATTTGCAGAGGGACATAAAAATGTCAACCCATCATTTTAACCCTAACCCTGTTTATGTCACAATTAGGAACAAAATGTTTTATTATTTCTGTTTCATGTTGTCTTTAAATGGATGTCATGCCCACATGAATTAATCTGTTATTATATGTTGATATATTTAAGGCATTATACCCTGGGGTGCCATTAATTTAGGCACAGCTCTTATTAAGGCTGTATTTAATTGATTCATTTTAGTTTTGATTTCAGGTTTTCATTAAAATCCATCTCAAAGTGTTTTACTATTTGTGTAACAAAATTAATGTACAATTAAAAAAGAAATATGATAATAATGAATGTTTTATTCGTGGTATAACTATTTATGTAAAGAACAAACACTGAAATAAAGAACATGTAATAGTAAAAACAAAAATAATCAGTTAACTAACTTATTATAATTATTAAAAAAATATAAAAATTTTGACTCTTGGGACATTAAGCATACTTTAAATAAATCCCATCAAACATTTAGAGATAATCAAAGCTATCAAAGCCATCAAAAGCATTAAAATGCAATGAAAGGAGTTTGTAAACTGTTTGTAAATGAGCAAATGATCATCAAACTAACAAACAGATGTAATGTGCAGATTAAATACAGATTCTGTTTTTTATGATTATTGTAATATATGTGTTAGTTTTTACTCTCAGTGTGTTTCTTTTCAAAAATAAATCCTGAAAGATAGACTTTCATATTCAGACAATAATTGCTTTATACTACAAAAATAAAATGATTAAAGGGTTAGCATTATTCCCCAAAAAAAAAGATTAATCCAAAAAAAAAATTATGAAAAAAGAAGTGTTTGGAACAAAGTACTTGGATTATTAAAGTAGGAAAGTTGGGCAGCATGACACTCAGCCAAAAATAGAACTAAATCCCGGAGTTCTGGCTCATGTAGAAAATGTATAAATAAAAGATAACGTTACTGCAGATAAAATAATCTAAATACCAAGTTCAGCGTGTCATAAAATTGACCACGGTAAGAAAAAAGAGAGAGTGAACACCTTCACTGGTGATAAAATACTTTACATTATAGTAAATAAAATGTTCCAGACACACAGTCAGATTCTAACTGACCAAGTTTGGTGTTTTATTCTGAAATGAATCACAAGAGGAAAAAAAGCAAAAACGGTTTTTATAAGCCTGTAAAATGTGCTCATCTGTAAAAACACACAGGGTTTTGAATAAAGGAAAATGAGAGCAGCTGTGTTCCTCACCCTGAATACAAAACAACAACAACAACAACAACAATAATAGTAATAATAATAATAATAATAATAATAAAAGAAGAAGGTGAAGAATATTAACAACAGTTGTCATATGTACAGAAATAAAGTTGTAAAGCATCCAATGAAAAGTGTTAAATATAATGTATATAAAATCTATATTATATATCATCTTAGATTTTTTTGGTGGGGGGGGAACTATGTTTATTTGAAGAAACCAAAACAGATTTAATTGAAGAAACTTGAAGAATGCTTACATTGACAATAACTGCGATTTTTGCCACACCTCGGAGAATGTTGTACCAGATACCTGAAACCAAAAAGTATTACAGTTATAAAACCACTCTTTTAGCAAATGATATCTACTAGAGCTGTATTTTTGTGTCTTGTGTATTTCTGATACACCAGTGTAACAGTATTTTTCATATATAAATTCTAGAGCTGTGTTGATAGCTCAGTGTGTTATTATGATTGGCTTAATGCGCTACTTAATGTGGATAAACATTTTGGAGAAAATTATGTAACCAGGTTTGCTTTGTAGCTAAAAATCTGCTATTAGACTTTTAAAATCCTCGTGCTGCTACTGCAGTTAGATGCCATTTAACATCAGGAGGCTGTAAAGAACACAAGGTGGGTTGGCAAATAGTCACACCAGATGTTTATTCTCTATTCAGTTTCAATTCATTATTAAGCTACTGGTGCTGACAACTGAGTAAAAACTAATTAAAACATCTGCTCGCACAGTGTAAACTGACAATCCACCACTGACAATCTCACCCCAGACCACCAGAGGGCACCCTCACTCATGTTTTTGGACAACTTCTTTCGTTGTCCGGCTGATTTCCAGGGTTTGTACTCACCTGAGTTGTATTTCCCCAATTAGTTTCTGCTTACATTCTATGTTTTCTCTCCTTAGTTGCTTGGCATTTGTTTCCCTGAGAAGTCTGTATCCCTGTTGTGTTTTTCCTGTCATATCTTGGTCCTGATTTTGTTTGGTTTTGCTAGGTTTCTATTCCTGCCTTTTGGTTGTTTGTTAGTTGTTTATTTAACAGAGTTTATCTACACTTGCATCCACCTCCCTGGATTTGTTACAGAAATAAAGCACACAGAAATCATTAAATATAAAATAACCGCTAGTAAACTGTAAAGTTTAGATGAATATTATATTTCATGCCTCTGCTGAAAAAGACATTAGCAAATATGAAATGAGACAAAGAATTCTAATTTCAGGATGAAATGGTTGTATGTTAAACGATACACACCAATGTCTTTTGCTCGTGCTGCCACAGGCCTCCGAAGCTCCGCTACAAACTTTTTAGCATCAAGACGGATTTCAATGATGTTGTTGAGCAGAGCAAAAAGTGGCGCCAAGGGAAATGATGCCACAAACAGTGTCACAAACCCAAACTGGATAACTGCACACAATAACAATAAACATTACACATGATTACACAAAGCATTACACACAATCACAAACGACAGCAAGTTATGGTCACTGAACTGTTGCTGGATATCTGCTGTGGGTGCTTCAGACACAGCTGAAGTAATTCTGAGTGTAAGGCTGTCCTTTATGGGCAGGGAAGTATGCATCCCACTCTAAGAGCTGCTGCTCTCATTTCTTAGAACAGGCCTAATTAATCAGTGACAATCCAGAGCCAAGGCCAGAGAGCAGACAAACAGACTAATCCAGCCGTCTGCTAGCTGCCTCAAGTCATCACTCAGGTTCCAACATAGTGAGACTGTGTCTGTTCCCTGAGCTAAACAAAAACATACCTTTGATCTGAAGTTAGGTTTGCTAAATATTAGATCTCTTAGATCTAAAGCACTAAATGAAACTATTACTGATCAGAGATTTCATATACTGTGTTTAATGGAAACTTGGATTAGTCCAGATGAGTATGTAGCATTAAATGAAGCTAGTCATGCCGGATACAGTTATATACATCACCCTCATCTAACTGGCAGAGGAGGCATCATAGTTATTTATAATGATAATCTAAGCATTCCATGAATTTAACTCATCTGAACCAACATAACATATATAGCCACAAAAAGTAAGTCTACTAAATCGATTCAACTAATTATTATTTACAGACCCCCAGGGCTGTATTCTGTATATGGGTAATTAGAACATAATACGACTCGTAATGGTGGTCAGGCTCTTCATTTAATGCTAACATCAGGTTACATATAGCAGTGGTTCCCAACCTGGGCTCCCAGAGCTCACAGGACGGCCGCGGGAGCTGATATGATTTGAGGTCAAATGAAGATGCACAAAATGTTCCACTATTAGTTTTATATAAAATATTTTTGTATGTTTTTAAAAAATCATCAATAAGGCAGTCAAAAAACAAATTTCTCTTATATAAAATATTATTAATGATTCTCTTTTACACTAGCCAATTGCATTCACGTTCCAAGCTGAAAGGACTGTCATTGGTTGTTGTCGGCTCAGATAACGTACGTGTCAACACAATGTGTGTGTGGAAAAAAGGTTGGGAACCACTGACATATAGAAAACAGTCACACTCCCATAGGCTTAAGCTATCTAAGATCATTACCTCATCTCATTTAGAATGTGTCTTAGTCATAATATAAGCACTACACCACTCTACTCCATCAAACATATAATCAGGTCAGTGACTGTACAGTTTTACAGGTACACTCAGGGTTCACTCAGGTTGATAGTGGAGTGGCTTGCTGTTTTTTGTCTCAGGGTGTCCTCATCTCTGTGTTACCATCTGGCTCTCCCTTTTAGTTATACTGTCACAACTAGTCCCGTATCATTGCAGAGAACACCCTCTTAAACTGCTATAGGATAGGAGCATATACAATATCCTGTGTTCTCTCTCTCTTGCTCTCTCTATACACAATGTTACTCCTGCTGCCTGATGAGATGCTGGTGATCCTGACTCCTTTTGCCCTCTGGACCTGCCTGATCCATCCTGCTGCTCTACTTCTACTTCAAGCATCCTTCAACTGAGAATCATTCATCACTGCTGAGGCCCACTTGGCTAGCCTAAAGAATGCTGTGAGATCGTTGTGAAGTTGCTGTGGATGGCAGCAAATGGATACTCTGAAGATTGCTGTGGATGGTCTCATTTGGATAGCCAAAACTAACAGAAAATAAATAGATTATGCCCAAGTCTTAACCACTGTTCAGTGGATAATTTCACCTGGATACTACACATACACACACACTCACACACACACTCACTCATCTCCATGTACTCTGGTGTGAGGCCTGAAAATGGTTCAAGGAAAAAGTCAGTCTCGTAGCGCTGCAGTGTTTTTTCTCGCTCCTCCTCCTGAAACGCACTGCGTTTTGACTTAATGTAGCGAATCAGCTTCTTCAGTTTACTGCAGAGAAACACACACACACACACACACACACACACACACACACACACACACACACACACACACAGAGTTGTGTACTTTTCTTTTTTTTTTAATTAAACATAGTTTTTTTTTTATATAAAACTATATTTTACTCTAATGCCAAGTCTAATAATTATACACACATTTATTATATTTTTCAGAAGTGTTTTTAAATCTCTTCATATTGAATAAAAGTTCCTCATAAACTTTATTTCCTAAAACAATATTGTATATTTCATGTACAGCTATTTTCTTATGTGACAGAATGATTCATACTGAAAGTTTTACTTAAGTTTTTATTTATTGTTTTTTTAAATGTGAGCTTTTATTTATTTATTAAACTGTAAAAAAAATGATATGCATGTCATGCATTTATTTGATAAACTTCTGCTTGTTTTCAACATTTTTTTGATTCAAAAAAATTATTTGAATAACATTTTATTTATTTATTTATTGTACAGCCTCATTTGCATATTAATACATCTAAAAATAACACATCGATGATTTAATTACATACATTAATTACATTCTAACGTGATATAATTGTACTATAATGTAATTCTGCTGTTAAGTAAATCTACTCTAATATACCTTTTAAAATGAGTGTGAAAGTGTGGTCCGTGAAATGGTGTGTGTGTGTGTGTGTGTGTGTGTGTGTGTGTGTACTCACGGAATGCCGATCTCAAACAGGTTGTTCTGAATTAGTTGTTTTCCCAACATGGTGATACTGAGCTGAATGCAGAGCTCCATCAGACAACCACCATGCGCACACTGCACACACACACACACATTACTATTACTTTTGTGTCATTAGACGGTTTGTGTGTGTGTGTGTGTGTGTGTGTGTGTGTGTGTGTGTGTAATATGTTAACCTCCTCCATGCGGTAGGACTGAAAGACGTAAATGTAGCTGCCAGGATGACCTACAAGCCTGCAGAATGACAGAAAAAAAGGAACAGCTGTATAATAATAATAATAATAATAATAATAATAATAATAATCATCATCATCAGTGGTAACAGTGTGACACTCACCTCCCTCTGAAGAAAGCGATGTATATAATTGGAGTAAATGCATTAAAAAACTTTAGGATGAACGTTTTGAAGATCAGTCTTTCCTCAAAACTTTTGTCCGTTTTTGGCACCTCTGAAAATTTAAACATTAATAAGATTAATGAGAAGAGAAGGAAAATCTGGAATCATTGTTGTTTTGGGTACTCTATGAATCTTCTCCTTCTATGGACCATGCTTGTCTTTATTGAACGTTGGCAAGCCTTTTTGTAACTGCCTAAAACCTCTGAGAATACCACAAGACATCCTCTAAACTTCAGAAAACACAACAAACAACAGTGAACACCTAAATGTGACATACAAATAAAGTAAACATTCTCTCAGGGCAGAAGGAAAAGAGGGAGGCGTAATGGCGCCCTGCTGAGACTATAACAGCATCCTACCCAGCCCCCTCTGCCTAGCATTCTGTTGGCTAACATCCAATCTCTGTTTTTGTCATCAAAAACAAACTGGATAAACCTCACTGCCACACCTATTCACAACATTTTTCTGAGGGATTGCTGTAACTTGTCTATGACCCGACATACCTGACTGTGCTAGTGAACCAAGGGGCTGCTCCCTGTACGGCTTGGAACATAGTGCAGTGGCAACGGAAAGGCGATGCCTGCCTCAGTCATTGCACGCAACCTTGGAATAAAAACAACAACCAACTCCATCTCACCTGACACTGCTAAACTGACTCACTCATGCAGGTTTCTCCTCTACAACATTTGGAGGATCCAGCCATTTATATCCTCAGAGGCCACTCAGGTGCTTGTTCTGGTCCTTGTCATTCCCTGCACACCATCCAACCCCCTAAAACTAATCCAGAATGCAGCTGTTTGAATTGTTTTCAACATTCCCAGGTGCTTCCAAATCACGCCATTACTGCGCTCCCTCCACTGGCTTCCTGTAGCTGCCTGCATGAGATTTAAAACACTGGTGCTTGCCTACAAAGCCAAGAAAATGGAATAGCACCCATCTACCTTAAAGCACTTATCACACCCCGCACTGCACCACAATCCCTCCATGAGGATGCATTTTTGATACAGACTACAAAGCCATTCTGTAAGTAGCCCTGAATAAAGGCATTGCTACACTGCTATTTGCACATCTGGTTAGATGCTAACCACACTTCATTGGCTTTGTCCTGGTACACTCATATGCTGTTGTGAATTGTTGTAACAGTCTATATATGGTTCTATAGCAGGGCCATGGTAAATATGAGGGGAGGGTCAAGGTGGGGCAAGGGGCCCTGTTGGGGCCTGGGCAGGACCTGGGCAGGGATGGGGCAGGGACACCATTATCATAATCAGACGTGTAATGTTTGGTATTTACAGTTGTGTATTTGAATTAGCATGTGTTTTGTCATGTTTATATCTGTTGTTCTGACACACTTCGAGATAACAGCATTTTTAAAAAAGTTTTGTCCAGGGTGTAATATTGTGACAGATTTTATGTATCATACAACATAAAACATATAACATACAACATAAAACAGGAGCTAAATAGAGTGTATAAAAAGCAGCATGTGCCACAGCTATCATCACAATTACCAGTAACAGTAACGCAATATTTTTACATCATTATACTTATATATTAATATATTTATATACTAATGTATATACATGGTTATACAGTACATGCAGTAATGAAGTGAAGAAGTGCAACTGACCGAGTGTAGTTAACCAGCGTGCTACAGCACCATACACCTCATCTAGGATGAGGATGACCACCAGGTTGATGATGGCTGCTGTGGCTTTGACAGTGAGACGAACGTTGGAGCGTGTTGTCGGGTTTGAGCTCATGTGCAGCGCCCATGTGGTGGAAATTCGATATAAAATCACGCCAAAGACGATAGCAAACGTCACACCAATCTGTTTTACATTAAAGATGTTATAATAAGTCATTATTTTGCCAAAGGTTTGCACACTCTTAGGACAAAATGGGCACAAATTAATCAAATTTAGTGTCACAGATGTTCCTTCATTATCAAATGGTGAAAAGTTTGCCTTTTCTGAATGTGTGTGTGTGTGTATGTATGTATGTATGTATGTATACTCTCTGCTCACATTCAGCCAAATGCTACAAAACTGATAGGACGCCGCTTCACACTGCAGGTGGATAACGACCCTAAACATACTGCAAAAGCAAATCAAGACTTTTTGAAGGCAAAAAAATGGAATATTTTTCAATGACCGAGTCAGTCGTCTGATCTCAACCCAACAGAGCTGCTTTTCACTTACTGAAGACACGACTGAAGGCAGAAAAACCCACAAACAAGCAGCAACTGAAGGTGGCTGCAGTGAAGGCCTGGTAAAGCATCTCCAGGGAGGAAACTCAGAATTTGAGTTTTGAGAACATGGGCTCCAGACGTCAGGCAGTCATTGACTGCAAAGGATTTTCATNATTTGAGTTTTGAGAACATGGGCTCCAGACTTCAGGCAGTCACTGACTGCAAAGGATTTTCATCCAAGTATTAAATTTAGGGTTATATTTACAGTTATGTCACTTTGTCCAAATGCCATACTTTTGTGGAACCTCTTAAAATAAAGAGGTCTTGATTGCTTTGTTTCAAATCCATTGTGGTGGTGTATAAAGGTGAAATCACAAAAACTCTGACTATCTATATCTATATATATATATATATATATATATATATATATATACACACACACACACACACACACACACACACACACACACACA
>CM074951.1:27019519-27024519 GCA_037577455.1 Pangasius macronema | reverse complement strand
CTCGTACAGAAACAGCTGGTCTTTATTCGGGGTTAAACAGAATCACTTCAGTGTTGAAGGCTGGAAGGCAGGACTGACTGACAAAACAAAGCTGTCCTGAATATGTCAATCTAATTCCGGTTACTTTTGAGCGTGAGTTTGAATGTGATTGGTCCATTCTGAGCACAGTCGCATGAGCCATTAAAAAAGGGTGTGTGCACTTGTGCAACCAGGTTATTGTAAGCTTTTTTCCCCTTAAAAGGTTTCTGTTGTCTTTTCACTTTAATGTTGTTGGTTGTTATTTCATGTTAAAGGTGGAAAAAGATCTAAAATTATTTATCTTGGTTTCATTTTTTACATCACATAAATCTGCCATTTTAGCAAGAGTGTGTAAACTTTTTATATGTATTGTAGGATCGCTTGTTTAACACAGTAATGTGGTTGATTATCTATTCTGTTTCTCTTTAAAAGAGAATACCACACTGACTAAGGACTCAGGACTGACTGATAAAACAAAGCTGTCCTGAATATGTCAATCTAATTCAGGTTTAAAATAAACAAGTGTGTGTGTCATATCCAATGCTCTCTACTCTCTCTACTCACTGTAGAAGCAGACAGACTATAGTAGCCCATAGAAAGAGCGAGAGAGAGAGAGAGAGAGAAGCTACAGCAGTGACCTTGTGACTTTTGACCCTAGTCTTCATGTTTTTGTCTTAACTCCTCTGCCTGGGAAGAATAGAGTCTATATTTAACCACTTTATTAGTTTATGTGGAGAATCACAAACATCTGCTGTGTGTGTGTGTGTGTGTGTGTGTGTTACTGAAGAATGCATATGGAACACACACGGAGGATATACACAGGGTTTTTTATGCTTCATTACCCGAGTGAGTGAATTTACACACTAATTCAGTTTATTTGACTTTACAGTAGAACATGACAAGTTGATGATATCTCTGCAGGTTTGTGGCTGTGGGCTGTTCTGATTAAAGATTCATTGTGTAGAATTTATCCACATTACCATGTCTGTTTCAACACTGTTCATTAATACTGTGTTAATCAGTGTTTAATTCAAAAATTAAGTACAGGAAGGAAGTGAAGAACTGGAGATTTGAAAAATTGAAGAACTGGAGTGACATTAAACTGCTGGTGTGAGAATGTGACAGCATTCACTGACCACACTGACTAATTTACACAGAACAAAGAATATTGGAACTTCGACTGAATTCATTTCAAATCAATTTTATTTATATACCACTTTTAACAGTGAGCATTGTCACAAAGCAGTTTTAAAGATATCCAGATATAGTTATAGATTTAGATTTATCCCCAATGAGCAAGCCAGAGCTTGCTCAGCCTCCCTGAGACGATATGAGGAAGAAACCTTGAGAGGAACCAGACTCAAAAGGGAACCCATCCTCATCTGGGTGACACCGGATAGTGCGATTATAAATCATTCCCTTCTAGAACTGTGTACTATAAAGTCAAGCAGTGCCAAGTGTGTTGGAAAGATCTTCATTATAAGCATCACGGCCATTTTTTTATTAGAGTTTTAGATTTAATTCTGTAAAATCCAAGTGAAGTTAGCCACTGTATAATGAATGAATGAGTGAGTAAGTTTATGTCACCAAAATGCATTCAGTCATTTTAGCGTGATCTTGCTCCTGTAGTTAGCCGAGGTCTTTGTAAGCATTTAAAAAGTTGTTATACATCTCAAAAACCTCTTTACATCAAGTGCGGATTGTCGGGTATTAGGCAAGGTCCACATGATTAGGTTCCACAGTCTTAGGTTCCACCCAGTTTTCAGGAGATCATCCATGTGGGGTGTTCAACTCTGTGTGTGTGTGTGTGTGTGTGTGTGTGTGTGTGTGTGTGTGTGTGTGTTAGTAAATCTCCAGAGTTTCCCTGAGACATTTTCTCACAGTGAGGCAGTAATAAACTCCAGCTGGGTGAAAGAACCGCCCTCTATTCATGTCACCCAACTGTCTGTCTGTCTGTCTGTCTGTCTGTCTGTCTCTCTCTCTCTCTCTCTCTCTCTCTCTCTCTCTCTCTGTCTGTCTGTCTGTCTCTCTCTCTCTCTCTCTCTCTCTCTCTCTCTCTCTCTCTCTCTCTCTATCTCTCTCTCTAAGTTCAAGTTCAGTGTGCTTTATTGGCATGACGGTTTAGTGACCAAAGCAAAAGAATATAACAAATGATACAAGCAATAACAGTGAACAAAGGCATAAAATACACTAATGAATAAAATAAAAATAAACATTAATTGAATAAAACATGTATGTAGTATTTATATCAATTTATATAAATTATATTAAATATGAACTATTTTAACACATTGTATTATAATTGAATGAGGTTGTTTTTCTACACCGTGCTCCTCAGGATGATCAGATGGAGACACCTGGGGGTCAGGAGGGATCAGTGCAACGAGAGTGCAGGAACTTCCAGCAAATTGCAAAACATTTTAATTCAAATTATTCTGCAGAACAGTTAATAATTAATTAATAGTAAATAAATAATATGAGTGATCTTTCTGTTTTTCAGGTAAAGGTACAGGTATAGTTTTCAACTATAATGAATTTCCTGGTTACACAACTGCACTGTTTGTCCGTGTAGTACACATTTATAGAAGGGAATGATTTATAATTGCACTATCGGGTGTCACCCAGATGAGGATGGGTTCCTTTTCCGTCTGGTTCCTCTCAAGGTTTCTTCCTCATATCATCTCAGGGAGTTTTTCCTCACCACCGTCACCTCTGTTTAATTTTAGTGGTAAGTGATTGGTTTAATATCAGGGATTAGGGTTGAATACTAGTTAATAGGAAATACAATGACAATAAACACTATCTATCTAAATGAAATAAATGATTGCAGATATTTTGCACTTTATTTTTGCCACGTATGCCTGAGACATTTCACCACCAGAGGGCACCATCCCTCAAATCTAAGGACAATTCCTTTATCATGCTCATTTTCCCCATTCCTAGCATATATAAATCACTTTGATGCTTAGCTTAACTGTGAAGCCTTGCTGTTCCTTTGCATTCAGGTTCTGAGCTGCTATATTCCTTCATCACCTTTTTGTTTGACCCTTGCATCTTCTCCTGGTTTTCTCATTTGGATATCCATTGGTTCCAGTAGGTTCCAGCTCTAAAAACAGTGTTTTGCCATGGTGTCAATGAATAATTTTTTAAAAAAAAACAGACATTGGCCATGTATATATTACCAAGGTCTGAAGTCAAGTACTAATTTCCTCTTGTGTTATCAGCTCTGGAACAGGTAAGAAGTGCACATAACATCATTCACACAAGAGAAGACAAAGAATGGAAGACCGCATTCATTACTACATTGGGCCAATACAAATATCTTGCAGTGCCATATGGGTTTGGCATTGGTCCTTCTGTGTTCCAGGTATTTGTAAACTAGGGTCTGAGAGAATATATTGAATACATTGACAGCATCCTGTTTTTCTTATTCTCAGAGAAGGAGCATGTCCACAATATGCACCTGGTGCTCCAGACGCTCTTATTGAAACAACCTCCTGTCAAATTGAAGAAATGTAAATTTCAACATTTTTCCAACTACAAACCAAGCCCAAATCATTACCTTTCCACCACAGTTTTGTTTGACAGTTGGTATGGGGTGTTTGTGGTGATATGCTTTGCCTGGATTTTGCAAAACATGGCTCTGTGCATGATGACCAAACCTCTCCACCTTGGTCTCATCAGTCCAAAGGATATTGTTCCAGAACTATTGCGGTTTGTTCAGATGCAATTTTGCAAACCTAATTCATGGTCCATATACTTTTTGGAGAGGAAGAAAGGGCTTCTTCCTAGCTACTCTTCCATGAAAGCCATACTTCTTTGGTCTATTTCTGATTGTGCTGTCATAAACATAAACGTTCATTGTGCTTACAGAGGACTGTAGGTCACACGATGTAGCTCTTTGGTTTTTATTTATATCTCTGATCATTAAATGGTCTGTCCTCGGACTGACCACCAGGTGACGCCCGGGAAGATTGGCAACTGTCTTGAAGGGCTCTCCATTTGTAAACAATCCTTCTCACTGTAGAATCGTGAATTCCAAATTGTTTGGAGATGGCCTTATAACCCTTCCCAGATTGATGAGCAGTAAAAATTGCTTATTCAATTCAATTCAATTTTATTTGTATAGCGCTTTTAACAATGGACATTCTCACAAAGCAGCTTTACAGAAATGGATTCACAAAAAATATACTGTAAATATTTGAATTTATCACTGTGAATCCCTAATGAGCAAGCCAGTGGCGACAGTGGTGACGGTGGTGAGGAAAAACTCCCTGAGATGATAAGAGGAAGAAACCTTGAGAGGAACCAGGCTCAAAAGGGAACCCATCCTCATTTGGGTGCAACGGATATTGCGATTATAAATAAACCCCTTCTATTATTGTGTACTATAAGGACAAAGAGTGCAATTGTGCAACCAATAAATTCATCAGTTTCCACAAGAAGTCCGGTTGGTTAAAATCTATCCAATGTCCACTGATGGAGTCCTGAGTACAAAGCTGCTCGTGGCAACTGCAGGCCCAAAGCCACTACAGCAACCGCAGTCCCAAGCAATTACAGTACAGCTCCCCATATGAGATCCCCAGACCATCTCCACAGCCTCCAGGTGGCACCATTCCCAGCAATCCAAACAGTTCTTCAGGCCGTCCATATGGGGCCCCAGCAGCAGCGAGCAAACTCAACCAATGAGAACTCAAACCAGAAGTAGGGCATCAGGATGGGTCAAGCAGTGAGGAGGAGCAGAAGGGGTCAGGAACACTGGCATCTCAGAAGTAGCATGTGTAGCTCAACAGAGAGTGAGGGAGAGAGAGAGAGAGAGAGAGAGAGATGGAGAGAGAGGAAGAGAATGTTAAATAAACTTTGTCCTCTAATGGTTAAGGACAATCTACTTTGCATGCAGAGTGCAAGCAGGGACTCCGGCAAGACTAGCTATGACAGCATAACTAAAAGGGAGAACCAGAAGCTAACACAGACATGAGGGC
>CM074951.1:26991553-27005094 GCA_037577455.1 Pangasius macronema | reverse complement strand
TACAGGGGCAGGTCTGGAGGGTTCACAGGCATTGAGTGTTGTGGTGAACTGGGATGTTTGGATGCTGTCGCCCCCCCCCCCCACTCTCACACGTTCACTCAGGTTTGTCGACGGTGGAGTGGCTGGAGCTTTATGTCCCAGAAGCCCTCATGTCTGTGTTAGCTTCTGGCTCTCCCTTTTAGTTATACTGTCATAGCTAGTCTTGCCGGAGTCCCTGCTTACACTCTGCACACAAAGTACATTGTCCTTGACCATTAGAGGACAAAAGCTTACCTAACAATCTCTCCCTCTCTCTCCATCTCTCTCTCTCCCTCACTCTCTGTCAAGCTACACATGCTACTACTGAGAAGTCCAGTGATCCTGACCCCTTCTGCTCTCCTGACCTGCCTGATACATCCTGATGCCCTACTTCTGGTTTGAGTTCTCATCGGTTGGAGATAGCCTGCTGCTGCTGGGGCCCCACCTGGACAGCCTGAAGATCAGTGGGATTGCTGGGGATGGTGCCACTTGGGGACCATGGCTTGGGGATCTCATATGGGGAGTTGTACTGTGATGGCTTGTGACTCCGATTGCTGTGGTGGCTTTGAGGCTGTGGTTGCCGCAAGGTCTCAGGTGTCCATCAGTGGACAATAGTGGAAATAGACTTCATGTGAAAACTGTGATGAATTTACTGGTTGCACAATTGCACTATTTGTCCATGTAGTACACAGTTATAGAAGGGAATTATTTATAATCGCACTATCCATTAGCACCTAGATGAGGATGGGTTCCCTTTTGAGTCTGGTTCCTCTCAAGGTTTCTTCCTCATATTGTCTCAGGGAGTTTTTTCTCACCACTTTCACCTCTGACTTACTTGTTAGGGATAATTTCACATATTTAAAATTTTTTTTGGTTTAACTTAATTTGAATTCTGTAAAGCTGCTTTGTGATAATATCCGTTGTTAAAAGTGCTATACAAATAAACTGAACTGAATTGAATAGTACTACTACTACTACTACTACTACTACTAATAATAATAATAATAGTGACTCACGTGTGCGTGTGTTTGTGGCGGCCACTCTGCTCTGTATCCCGCCACTCAGGGTATGTATGAGGATGCGATACTTCCTGCCTGGGGTGAGCTGTGTGAACTCATGCTGCAGTGAGACAGGTGGCAGCGTGACATTCCTCAATACCGACCCTCTCTCATCCTGCAGCAACACGCTGAACCCATCACACACACCTTGCCCCGCATGCCACCTCACACACACACTGCTCAGACTCACGTCACTGTCAACTTGCACTGACGCCACTGGGGAAGGCACTGAGGCAAAGAGAGAGAAAGAGAGACACAGGAAGATAATTATGTGATTGTGATGTGATGTGATGTATTTGAATGACCATGGGACCTGTGGGCATGGACAGTGTAAAAATGAGGTGTGTTTAGTGTGTGTATATAGTGTCTGCAGGGTTGGAAGGGTTATTTTTAAAAATGGATTCCATTACAGTTACAAATTACTTGAGGAAATATGTAACCAGTAACATAATACAAGTTATATGAAAGTAATATAATCTGATTACTTTTACGTTACTTCAAGGTCAGATATGTAAATAAAGTCAGAAAGGTAACATGACCAACATCACCAACATCACAAAAGCATTTCAGAGAACAACTTTAGTGTTTAAACTGAAGTTAAACTGAAGCAAAAGCAATGACCAATCAAAAATATGAAGATCAAAAATATTAAGTTCATAATTTTGTAGCCTGAGCTTAGAAGCTTTGTTATACAGTAATGTCCTTACTAAACACATTTTTATTTCTTTAAAAGTTTGTTCAGCAAAAAATCCAGTTCCTTGTCCAGTTCATTCTTTGTGTATTTTGTTCTTATACATTCAAATTTCATTAACTAATGTTAACAAGTACAAGGAAAAATGTCATTACCATCACACACAACATTATAAAAACACCATCTACCGTCTACACCATCTACATGCACATTAGGCTATTTCAGAATACATGTTGATCAAGGCCATGATCTTTCTTCATTTCACTGATCAAGCTTGGGGGGTTAGCAGGAGTTCCCCTTACTGACTTTGACAGCAGGCATGGATGCAGTGGAGTGAATGAATGAAGCGGAGTGAATGGATGAAGTGGCGTGAATGGATGGAGTGGGGTGGCAGTCATGTTCATGGCTGAGCACAGCTGGCAGCCTCATCCACAACTGTGATCATGCAAACCAGGGAATTTCAAAACACTAACTAACACTACCATACTACATACACTAACAACTAAACTAACTAACATGATTTCTGTGCTTAAATGCTTCTTTAAATTAAATGTCAAATCCTTTATTAATGGCCGCGTATTCACAGCTGGAAGGCAGTTTGCACTGTACTGTGATGATTCTGTGTTGTTTCATTTTCTCCTTTATAGACAAAATAATTTTGAAATTCCCATGACTGTAATGCATTTCTCCAGCGGTCATCATCATGATAAACTGTTTCAGTGTTCCTCTAGAGCAGAATGATTAGGGACAGATGATATTTGCGGATGCACCAAGAGGTGGCTCACGTGAGTTACGACTGGCAAGAGAGAGCCAGAACTATAATCAAGCAGCTGTCTATATTGCGTTATGTCAAAAGATTAATTTGGTTTTAAATGAAATAATTGCAATCCTGATAGTATTCCAATTTTTACAAAATTTACCTGTAATCTGATTACTTTGTTTTTTGATGTAACTATATCGGATTACAGTTACCAGTTTTTTTGTATCCTGATTACGTAACATCGTTGTGTGCCATTACACCCCAAGTGTGTGGGTGTGTGTACTGTACAGTGTGTATATGTGTGTCTGTGTGTGTGTGTGTGTGTTTGTGTATACCTGTACGTGCTGTAACAGTGTTGTTGTTGTGCAAATGTCCACTGATAGACTGCACTCGGACGCTGTATTTCTCTCCAGGCTGTAAAGAGCTGAAGGTGATTTCATTAATGTGTTTGGGTGTGGGGCGTGTCTCCATGACTCCGCCTGGACCAATCAAAAACACACAGTAACTGTCCACATCACCCTGAGATGGAGTCCAGCTCACACGCAGACCTGATGTCTCCTCTACATTACTGACGTGGATGTTCTTCACTTTACTCGGGACTGAGAAGAGGAAACACGCACATGCACATCAGTCTATTAGATCAGTCAGTATAATAGAGAAGGAATATAATGTGATGAAAGAGACAAACAGACAGACAGAATGATAGACGAACAGAGAGCCAGACAGACTGACAAACAATGAGACAGAGAGCCAGGCAGACAGAGGAATAGAGGGAAAGACTGACATTGGTGATGAAGTACCTGTCCTCCCTTCAATGAAGCGTGTACTTAGATTGGGGCCACTGAAGGTGGACACAATGATCTTGTAGAGGCGTCCGGGCGTAAGCAGTGAGAGGACATGCTGAGTCGTACTGCTGCTCAGAGTGACTGGGTGAAACACCTTCATATCATTAAACACAATCTGAACCTCATAATGATCCACATCTCCTACAGCTGATGCCCATGCCACGCCCAGCTCCTGCGTCCCCCGAGACAACAACGTCAGGTTACGCACACCACCAGGGACTAAGCAAGAGAGAGAGAGAGAGAGAGACTTTCATTGTGTGCTTTCTCAGTGGAACTCCACCTTGTTTATGTGGTGACTGGAGCTTAGCTCCTAGTAATGTTTCCTTTGGCAGTAAGGTCTATGAAATAAAAAGTGCAGCAGGAAAGTGAAATCAATCGTCGGGGACTATATGCCACCCCAAATTGTCAGGGATTGTGAGGTGATGAACTGTGCACTGTGGTTAAGTTTACTTATCAGAAGGTCATTAGTTCATTTCCCAGCATGACCAAGTTGCCACTATTGGGTCCTTGAACAAGGCCTTTAACCCAAACCAAACTCAACTCAACTGCTGTCTCAATCGGTAATTTCTTCAGATAAGAGTGCCAGCCCTAACCCTAAACCTATGGACTCACAGTTGTAACCAGTGAGCATCTCACAACCATCTGTCTGATGCTTGCCACAATTTGATGGTGAAAATCTTGAGTGCCTACGCTCTAACCCTGAACTCACAGGAGGATGAGACTTTCGATATCATTAGAACTGATACTGTCTAGCATTCCCAAGGAAGATATAGTTATTTTTTGGGAGGCTCCAGTGCCAGGGTTGACTAGAAATATCACCTTTAGATGGGCACCATAGGAAATGAAGGCACAAGGAACATGAATTCCAACAGAGTACTTCTCTTCAACATAAGTGATGAGCATGATCTCATCACATACACCCACTTTCACCAGAAAAACAAACTGATGTGAGCCTATACCCCCTGCACTCAACACCACATCCACCACTCACACCACATCCACCATTCACACCACATCTACCACTCACACCACATCCACCACACCTGCCACTCAAACTATATCCCTCATTCACACCACATCCACCACTCATACCACATCCACCATTCACACCACATCCACCACTCAAACCACATCCCCCATTCACACCACATCCACTACTCAAACCACCTCCACCACCACCATTCAAACCACTCACACCACATTCACCACTCAAACCACATCCCCCATTCACACCACATCTACCACTCATACCACATCCACCAGCACCATTTAAACCACTCACACCATTCAAAACATTCACACCACATCCACCACTCAAACCACATCCACCACTCATACCATTCACACCACATCCACCACTCAAACCACATCTCCCATTCACACTACATCCACCACTCAAACCACATCCACCACCACCATTCAAACCACTCACACCATTCACACCACATCCACAACTCAAACCACATCCACCACCACCATTCAAACCACTCACACCATTCACACCACATTCACCATTCAAACCACATCCCCCATTCACACCACATCCACCACTTACACCACATCCACCACACCTACCACTCAAACTACATCCCTCATTCACACCACATCTACTGCTCATACCACATCCACCAGCACCATTTAAACCACTCACACCATTCAAACCATTCACACCACCTCCACCACTCACACCACATCCACCATTCACACCACATCTACCACTCACACCACATCCACCACACCCGCCACTCAAAATATATCCCTCATTCACACCAAATCCACCACTCATACCACATCCATCACTCAAACCACATCCACCACCACCATTCAAACTACTCACACCATTCACACCACATCTACCACTCACACCACATCCACCACACCCGCCACTCAAACTATATCCCTCATTCACACCACATCCATCACTCATACCACATCCATCACTCAAACCACATCCACCACCACCATTCAAACTACCCACACCATTCACACCACATCCACCACTCAAACCACATCCACCATTCACACCACATCCACCACTCAAACCACATCCCCCATTCACACCACATCCACCACTCAAACCACATCCCCCATTCACACCACATCCACCACTCAAACCACATCTACCACCACCATTCAAACCACTCACAACATTCACACCACATCCACCACCACCATTCAAACCACTCACACCATTCACACCACATTCACCACTCAAACCACATCCCCCATTCACACCACATCCACCACACCCACCATTCAAACTACATCCCTCATTCACACCACATCTACCACTTATACTACATCCACTACACCCACCACTCAAACTACATCCTTCATTCACACTACATCCACCACTCAGACCACATCCACCAGCAACATTTAAACCACTCACACCATTCAAACCATTCACACCACATCCTCCATTCACACCACATCCACCACCACCATTCAAACCACTCACACCATTCACACCACATCCACCACTCAAACCACATCCCCCATTCACACCACATCCACCACACCCGCCACTCAAACTACATCCCTCATTCACACCACATCCACCACTCAAACCACATCCACCATTAACACCACATCCACCACTCACACCACATCCACCATTAACACCACATCCACCACTCACACCACATCTACCACCACCATTCAAACCACTCACACCATTCACACCACATTTCTCCACTTAAACTACATCCCTCATTCACACCACATCTACCACTCAAAACACATCCACCATTAACACCACATCCACCATTAACACCACATCCACCACTTACACCATTCAAACCACTCACACCACTCAAACCACTCACACCACATCCACCACACAAACCATTCACACCACATCTACCACTCACACCACATCCACCATTCATACCACATCTACCACTCACACTACATCAACCACCACCATTCAAACCACTCACACCATTCACACCACATCCACCATTCACACTACATCCACTACTCACATCACATCTATCACTCACACCACTCAAACCATTCACACCACATCCATTACTCACACCACTCAAACCACAT
This sequence comes from Pangasius macronema, assembly GCA_037577455.1. Classification (NCBI taxonomy): domain Eukaryota; kingdom Metazoa; phylum Chordata; class Actinopteri; order Siluriformes; family Pangasiidae; genus Pangasius; species Pangasius macronema. The sequence continues at coordinate 26,998,665 of CM074951.1, read as the reverse complement.
CCACCACTCACACTACTCAAACCATTCACACCACTCAAACTACATTCACACCACATCCATCACTCACACCGCTCACACTACATCTATCATTCACAGTAGTCACACTACATCCACCACATACTTCTTCCACTTGCAGCTAACCCTATAATTGACAGTAATACTCAACTTGAATTTGTGTGTGTGTGTGTGTGTGTGTGTGTGTGTTTACTCACGTGTTCTCCCATGAGTGGACACACTGGCCTCGTACTTGCCGCTCCAAGTGCTGATGATGACGGTGTACAGTCGTCCCGGGACAAGGTCAGTGAACACACACTCATCCTGGGAGTGTGTGACTGTGGTGTTGTGTTGGATCACGTTGTTGTGTTTAACAACAATCTGATAAAAGTCAAAATCTCCAGCAGGATGTCGCCAGTACACCCTCAAAGAGTCATCCCGCGCCATATGTGTAACACACGGAGTCAGCACGGGAGATGGCTCTGACACACCCACACACACAAACAAACAAACAAACAAACAAACATGAGTACACAAATGATCATTGTGTTCATGGTTCCATCTTGTGTATGTCCATGTTCTTTGTTATGGGTGAGTGTGTACTTACGTGTCCTCTCCTGCACCACTGTGCGGTTGGTGTACAACCCACTGTGTGCGTTGATGCTGATGTTGTACAGGCGGCCAGACACCAGTGAGTTGAACACACACTCAGAGCTGGACTTGGGCACAGTATGTGTATGTATGATGTTGCCATGGTGACTGAGTGTGACTGTGTACTTGTCCACTTCCCCCTGCGCCGGTCTCCACCACACACTGAGGAAATCTGGCCGACCATTATTACTGACCGAGATTCCACCCACCGCTGCAGGCACTGCAAATCACATACAGACAGTTTAGCAAAGGGGTGGGGCTACTATACTGTTAGCATGTTTACACTAATCAGTGAGTTCAAATTGACCAGATTTTATTTTTTGATTGGCTGAGAGCTGTACGATGTGCTCTGACTGGCTAAGATCAGTATAGTGTTTTCTCACAGGCAGAAAGCAGTACGGTATGTTATGATTGGCAAGAGAGCACTATTGTGTGTTCTGATTGGCTGGGAGCAGTACAGTGTGTTTTATTTCCTGGGAGCAGTACTGCATGTTTGACTGAAAGTAGTACAGTTTTAGTAGTAGGTTGTTACCTGTGCACCCCTCAGACACTCTCTGTTTGGAGGACACACCGTTCTTCATGCTAATCACCACTACCCTATAGGGGGTGCCACTCTTCAGCATGTGGAAGCTATGTGATGTCTGCTGTGATGTCACACTCTCATTTCTGATCACAAAGCTGTTCTGGATAAGCAGCATGCGGTACAAGTCAACATCTCCTTCCGCTTTAGTCCAGCTCACACGCAGAGAATCAGTTGTACCCTCATTATTGACAGTCAGCTGTGTGACACCAGCTGGAACTAAACACATGTATACACACACAACAAAGAAATAATGCAATAGGTGTAGCTATAGCTGTTGTAAGGCTATGATCTATGGAACAAAGGTGAAAATGGTTTACAAACAGTTCCCCAGGACCTAGCTTCATGGTCCTAGTTTTATTTCCTAGGTTCTAGTCTCAGTCCCCAGGTTCTAGCCTTAGTCCCAAGGTCCTAGATTTCTTTCCTAAGGTCCAAGTTTCAGTTCCCCAGGTACTAGCTTCATTCCCCTCACTTCAGTTCTCAGTTCCCAGCTCTAATTCCCCACTCTAGGTCCCAAGTACTGGCCTTCAGTTTGATTCTGTGTATAGATATTTGAGGATGGAGTGTCTCACTGGTGTGGGTGGTGATGGAGGTGGAGGTGTTCAGGTCTCCGCTGTGTGTTACCACAGTGATATTATACTCTTTTCCAGGTGTGAGGTCATGAAAGCTGCACTCATTTATCTCTCTACTTAGTATCTGTCTTTTGTTCACTCCTCCTCCTATATCAGTCAGATAGACAGAATATTTCTCCCACTCTCCCAGTGGGGGGCGCCACTGAACACACACTGACGACTCATCACTATGATGGACAAGAAGCTTCTGAACATGCCCAGGGGCTGAGAGAGAGACAGACAGACATAGAGACAGAGAGGGTTTACATACAAATGGTGTTCATTTTGAGGAGACTGTGTGCTTATTTAGATGCACAAATATTGTCTACAATGTTAAACTGATAGCTATAAGCTTAAACCTTAGCAATATTAGCTTTGTAATTCCAGGGCAAAAAGAAGGAAGTACCTACTGACCAGCAAACATGTCTTAACTGAACATTTAAACATTAAGTGTTTATACAAACCGAGTCTTGCTTGGCAGGACTGTGTGTTGGTTAAAGAACCACTGAACACGGTGATCTTGGCACTGTACAATCTCCCAGGGAGCAGAGTTTTGCTGGTAAACAAAAAGTCCTTTGCTGCTCTGTCTATCATTTGGTTCATTATCACAAATGAGGCATTGAGCAGCTGTACTTTGTAATATTCCCACTGTCCTACGGTCGGCGACCAGGACAGCCTAAGAGACACAAGGTCACCAAGAGGCACTAAAGTACACCACATTGGCCTGGCAGGAACTGAGGAGAGTCAGAGACAAAACAACCAACCAATCAGAATACTGAAGCACAAAGTTGTCAGTTCCTTTCCTCTCCCCTCATTGGCTGTGAAGACAGCAGTGGGTGTGGCTTGCACTCACCTGTTCTACCTGCAGCTTTAGCCTCATTGCTGAGTTCCCCACTCTTAGTCCTTACTGACACCTGATAGGCCTTTCCAGGTGTCAGTCCCCTGAAGAGCCAATGGGATGTGTTGGGGTGGAGCACAGCTTCCTGCTCAGTGGAGGAGGAAGAGGAAGTTAAAGAGACCAGGTATTCATCCACTTCTCCTTCTGCAGGAGTCCAGGTGGTGTTTAATGAGTTCTCACTGCCGTCGTTCTCCAGTTTTAGCTCAGTTACAGGAGCAGGAACTGCAGAAACAAATATTTATATTACAAAAGAATAAATCACACAACAGTTATTAAATTACACACTGCAATGGAACCACGCCCTCAAACAATGAATGCACTAACGAGAATGTTTATTAATATAAATAATTTCTATTAATTACAGATTTAAAATATACATTTATATCTACACACCCTGAATATATTACGGACAGTATGAGCGAATAGTCAGACCACAGATCCCATCCTCCAATGCCACTGTAACCAATCAGACCACAGTTCCTGCCCCACAGCACTGTAACAAATCAAACTACAATTCCCACCCATAATGCCTCTGCAACCAATCAGAAAAAAAAACATGCCTTCTTTAATGCCTCTGCCAATCAGACAGTAATGGAATAACAGCAGTAAGAATTGAAAATACTGTTTGTTTATCTTTTTTCAGTTTTTTCAGTATTCACTAAAGGCAGTGAGTTGCCTAAAATTATGTAAATGTCTTAAAATGCAACAAAATGTTTAGTTTAATGGTGTTTTTAGTTCCTGTCCTCTCCCCTCATTGGCTGTGAAGAAAGCAGTGGGTGTGACTTGCACTCACCTGTTCTACCTGCAGCTTTAGCCTCAGTGCTGAGTCCCCCACTCTTAGTCCTTACTGACACCTGATAGGCCTGTCCAGGTGTCAGTCCCCTGAAGAGCCAATGGGATGTGTTGGGGTGGAGCACAGCTTCCTGCTCAGTGGAGGAGGAAGAGGAAGTTAAAGAGACCAGGTATTCATCCACTTCTCCTTCTGCAGGAGTCCAGGTGGTGTTTAATGAGTTCTCACTGCCGTCGTTCTCCAGTTTTAGCTCAGTTACAGGAGCAGGAACTGCAGAAACAAATATTTATATTACAAAAGAATACATCACACAACAGTTATTAAATTACACACTGCAATGGTACCACACCCACAAACAATTAATGCACTAATGAGAATGCTTGTTAATATACATCATTTTTATTAAATACAGATTTAAAAATATGCTTTTATCTACACAGCCTGAATATATCACAGACAGCAGATCCCACCCCAGAAAACACTCTAATCAATCAGACCACAAATCCTCCTGCCAATCACACTGTTACCAATCGGACAACACTTCCCACCCCTAATGCCTCTGTGACCAATCAGACCACACTTCCCACCCCTAATGCCTCTGTGACCAATCAGACAGCAGTTCCTGCCACCAATGGTACTGTAATGGAATGACAACAGTAAGAATTGACAACACTGTTTATCTCTTTTTTCTGGTTTTTGAGTATTGACTAAATTCAATGAGTCGTCTAAAATTATGCAAATGCGTAAAAATGCATCAGAATATTTTTAGTTTAATCTTAAAATTATTCTTAAATCATGAAGAGGCACTGACATGAACCACACCAGCTGTGCAGGAATTGTGCAGACTACTGAAGCACAGAGGTGTTAGTTCCTTTCCTCTCCCCTCATTGGCTGTGAAGAAAGCAGTGGGTGTGACTTGCACTCACCTGTTCTACCTGCAGCTTTAGCCTCAGTGCTGAGTCCCCCACTCTTAGTCCTTACTGACACCTGATAGGCCTGTCCAGGTGTCAGTCCCCTGAAGAGCCAATGGGATGTGTTGGGGTGGAGCACAGCTTCCTGCTCAGTGGAGGAGGAAGAGGAAGTTAAAGAGACCAGGTATTCATCCACTTCTCCTTCTGCAGGAGTCCAGGTGGTGTTTAATGAGTTCTCACTGCCGTCATTCTCCAGTTTTAGCTCAGTTACAGGAGCAGGAACTGCAGAAACAAATATTTATATTACAAAAGAATAAATCACACAATAGTTATTAAATTACACACTGCAATGGAACCACACCCACAAACAATTAATGCACTAATGAGAATGCTTGTTAATATACATCATTTTTATTAAACACAGATTTAAAAATATGCTTTTATCTACACAGCCTGAATATATCACAGACAGTAGATCCCACCCCAGAAAACACTCTAACCAATCAGACCACAAATCCTCCTGCCAATCACACTGTTACCAATCGGACAACACTTCCCACCCCTAATGCCTCTGTGACCAATCAGACCACACTTCCCACCCCTAATGCCTCTGTGACCAATCAGACAGCAGTTCCTGCCACCAATGGTACTGTAATGGAATGACAACAGTAAGAATTGACAACACTGTTTATCTCTTTTTTCTGGTTTTTGAGTATTGACTAAATTCAATGAGTCGTCTAAAATTATACAAATGCATAAAAATGCATCAGAATATTTTTAGTTTAATATTAAAATTATTCTTAAATCATGAAGAGGCACTGACATGAACCACACCAGCTGTGCAGGAATTGTGCGGACTACTGAAGCACAAAGTTGTCAGTTCCTTTCCTCTCCCCTCATTGGCTGTGAAGACAGCATTGGGTGTGACTTGCACTCACCTGTTCTACCTGCAGCTTTAGCCTCAGTGCTAAGTCCCCCACTCTTAGTCCTTACTGACACCTGATAGGCCTTTCCAGGTGTCAGTCCCCTGAAGAGCCAATGGGATGTGTTGGGGTGGAGCACAGCTTCCTGCTCAGTGGAGGAGGAAGAGGAAGTTAAAGAGACCAGGTATTCATCCACTTCTCCTTCTGCAGGAGTCCAGGTGGTGTTTAATGAGTTCTCACTGCCGTCGTTCTCCAGTTTTAGCTCAGTTACAGGAGCAGGAACTGCAGAAACAAATATTTATATTACAAAAGAATACATAACACAACAGTTATTAAATTACACACTGCAATGGAACCACACCCACAAACAATTAATGCACTAATGAGAATGTTTGTTAATATAAATAATTTCTATTAATTACAGATTTAAAATATATATTTATATCTACACAACCTGAATATATTACAGACAGTATGAAGGAATAGTCAGACCACAGATCCCATCCTCCAATGCCACTGTAACCAATCAGACCACAGTTCCTGCCCCACAGCACTGTAACAAATCAAACTACAATTCCCACCCATAATGCCTCTGCAACCAATCAGAAAAAAAAACATGCCTTCTTTAATGCCTCTGCCAATCAGACAGTAATGGAATAACAGCAGTAAGAATTGAAAATACTGTTTGTTTATCTTTTTTCAGTTTTTTCAGTATTCACTAAAGGCAGTGAGTTGCCTAAAATTATGTAAATGTCTTAAAATGCAACAAAATGTTTAGTTTAATGAATGATGTTTTTAGTTCATTTCCTCTCCCCTGATTGGCTGTGAAGACAGCAGTGGGTGTGGCTTGCACTCACCTGTTCTACCTGCAGCTTTAGCCTCAGTGCTGAGTCCCCCACTCTTAGTCCTTACTGACACCTGATAGGCCTGTCCAGGTGTCAGTCCCCTGAAGAGCCAATGGGATGTGTTGGGGTGGAGCACAGCTTCCTGCTCAGTGGAGGAGGAAGAGGAAGTTAAAGAGACCAGGTATTCATCCACTTCTCCTTCTGCAGGAGTCCAGGTGGTGTTTAATGAGTTCTCACTGCCGTCGTTCTCCAGTTTTAGCTCAGTTACAGGAGCAGGAACTGCAGAAACAAATATTTATATTACAAAAGAATACATCACACAATAGTTATTAAATTACACACTGCAATGGAACCACACCCACAAACAATTAATGCACTAATGAGAATGTTTGTTTATATAAATAATTTCTATTAATTACAGATTTAAAATATACATTTATATCTACACAACCTGAATATATTACAGACAGTATGACCGAATAGTCAGACCACAGATCCCATCCTCCAATGCCACTGTAACCAATCAGACCACAGTTCCTGCCCCACAGCACTGTAACAAATCAAACTACAATTCCTGCCCATAATGCCTCTGTAACCAATCAGAAAAAAACTTGCCTTCTTTAATGCCTCTCCAACCAATCAGACAGCAGTTCCTGCCACCAATTATACAGTAATGGAATAACAGCAGTAAGAATTGAAAATACTGTTTGTTTATCTTTTTTCAGTTTTTTCAGTATTCACTAAAGGGAGTGAGTTGCCTAAAATTATGTAAATGTCTTAAAATGCAATAAAATGTTTAGTTTAATAGTGTTATTAGTTCCTGTCTTCTCCATTTACATTTACATTTACATTTATGGCATTTGGCAGACACCCTTATCCAGAGCGACTTACAATAGTGCTTTGAAGTCT
>CM074951.1:26978975-26991453 GCA_037577455.1 Pangasius macronema | reverse complement strand
TGGTTGGAGTTCTCATCGGTTGAGTTCGCTCGCTGCTGCTGGGGCCCCATATGGATGGCCTGAAGAACCGTGTGATTTGCTGGGGATGGTGCCGCCTGGGGGCTGTGGAGATGGTTTGAGGATCACATATGGGGAGCTGTACTGTAATGGATTGGGGCTGCGATTGCTGTAGTGGCTTTGGGGCTGCGGTTGCCACGAGCAGCTTGGTACTCAGGACTCCATCAGTGGACAGTGGAAAGATTTTAACCAACTGGATTTCTTGCGGAAACTGTGATGAATTTATTGGTTGCACAATTGCTATCCGTTACACCCAGATGAGGATGGGTTCCCTTTTGAGCCTGGTTCCTCTCAAAGTTTCTTCCTCATATCATCTCAGGGAGTTTTTCCTTGCCACTGTCGCCACTGGCTTGCTCATTAGGGATGAATTCTCAGTGATACATTCAAATATTTATAATATATATTTTGTCAATCCATTTATTTCAAGCTGCTTTGCGACAATGTCCATTGTTAAAAGCGCTATACAAATAAAACTGAATTGAATTGAAAAATTAAGGTTGGAGTGGAAGAACTCGAAGATATTATTCCTCTTATGCCACAATGATTTGACTACTATTAAGATTTGTAATTTATTAATGAATAACACATTGGACTTTTTAACTGTTAAATGTATGGAACAGCTTCAAACACCACCAAGTCTTCAGGATAGAGGAGTTTGTGCTTTCCTCTTTATAGGTAACATGATAAGCAGTTTTGTTTTTCACTTGTATAGAGCTACTATAATGTAATTGGTAACAGGAACAACAACAACTTGGAAGTTGATGAAGATGACGAAGATCAGGAGGGAGACTGGGCGTTTCTTCTAGTTGCTCTTAGCAAATCACTAAGGAATGTGTGTTTGGATGAGAGATTATAAATGTCCATGAAGTTGATTTCCTCAGCACAGCTGTAGTTTATCTTTGTCTACATTCTGCTCTCTGAATGGCTACCAGAAAATCACAGATACATGAATGACTTTTCAGAAATAAATGGATTATACTACCAATATTACATATCTAATACTGGATGGACATGTGGATTTAGAGCATTACAGATATCTTTATTTTATTATCACTCTCACTATCAACATAATGATTATCTGCTTTAATACAGTTATTATTTTTGTTATATTCAAAAACAAGTGTCTCCATGAGCCCATGTATATATTTATTGCTGCATTGCTTTGTAATGCTCTCTTTGGATCAACAATTGTTTGTCCTAAATTGCTCACTGATTTACTGTCTGAAAAACAAATAATCTCTTTTGGAGCTTGTTTGTTTCAGGCATTTTGTCTGTACACATATGGTGCATCAGAGTTCACGCTGTTATCAGCTATGGCCTATGACAGATATGTGTCCATCTGTAAACCATTACATTATGCAAGTCTTCTAAAAATGTCAACTGTATGAAAGATCTTATTTTTATCATGGTTTTTGCCTTGTTGTGAAGTTGGAATATCCATTATACTAACATCCCGTCTTCAGCTGTGTAAATTTAAACTAAACAGAATAATCTGTGATAATTATTCAGTTGTGAAATTAAATTGTAGGGAAGCATTTGTTAATTACTTATATGGTCTTATCATTTCCAGCATTGCTATATTTCTTCCAGTGATCTTCATAATCTACTCGTACATTAGGATACTTGCTGTGTGTTTAAAGAATTCTAAAGATTTCAGAAAAAAAGCTTTACGGACCTGTTTACCACATCTTATTAGTTTCATATTTTTTTCTGTCAACACAAGTTTTGAAATTATAAATAACAGACTAGAATCAAATCAAATTCCACACATTATTGCTATGATCCTGTCACTTGTTCCTTCTGTTATTACTCCTCTAATTAATCCTATAATATATGGATTAAGACTGCAAGAGATTTTTAATAATATAAGGAGATTAATTTCATGGAGAAAATGGGCACAAGTTTCTTTTTGGAAGTAGAGTCTTCTCTTTCTCTCGTTGCTTTCTCTCTAGAATTGGAGCTTAATATGACTTTTTTCCATTTTAAGTGTAATGGGCACTAAATCACAAGTCAGTATAATATTTTGGTATATACTGTATATTATGCATAAAATATTGTCAAATGTCTCATATGTACAACAATCTATTTATGTTTAAATTTAAATATGATTCATTTTTTGTTACATATCTGACATTTGAACCACTATCCATTTATTTAATTGCACGTCCTGAAAATCTTTTTTATATATAAAAAGGTGTGTGTGTGTGTGTGTGTGTGTGTGTGTGTGTGTGTGTGTGTGTGTGTAAAATCACACCCCTGTTAAAGTGGCAGGCTTGTGTGATGTAAAAAAAAATGAAACCAAGATAAATCATGTCAGAACTTTTTACACCCTTAATGTGACAACATTACAACTTACAATAACCTGGTTGCATAAGTGTGTGCACACCTCTAAACTAATACTTTGTTGAAGCACCTTTTGATTTTATTACACCACTCAGTCTTTTTAGCTAAAAGTCTATCATATTTTCTCACTCTTTCTTGCAAAAACATTCTAGAGCCATCAAATTGTGAGAGCATCTCCAGTGCACAGCGGCTTCAGGTCAGGCCATCTCCACAGCCCTCAGGTGGCACCATCCCCAGCAATCCAAATGCCAAATGCCATCCATGTGGGGCCCCCAGCAGCAGCGAGCGATCTCAACCAATGAGAACTCCAACCAGAAGTAGGGCATCAGGATGGATCAGCCAGGTCCAGAGAGCAGAAGGGATCAGGATCACTGGCATCTCAGGAGTAGCATGTGTAGCTCAAGAGAGAGTGAGGGAGAGATTGTTAGGTAAGCTTTTGTCGACAGTGGAGTGGCTGGCTGCCTTATGTCCCAGGGTGCCCTCATGTCTGTGTTAGCTTCTGGCAATCCCTTTTTGTTATGCTGTCATAGCTAGTCTTGCCGGAGTCCCTGCTTGCACTCTGCATGCAAAGTATATTGTGCTTAACCACTAGNCACCTGTTAGTACTGAATACACTGCACCTTTTATTGCTGAACACACTGCACCTGTTACTGCTGAACACACTGCACCTTTTACTGATGAACACACTGCACCTGTTACTGCTGAACACACTGCACCTTTTACTGCTGAACACACTGCACCTGTTACTGCTGAACACACTGCACCTGTTAGTACTGAATACACTGCACCTTTTACTGATGAACACACTGCACCTGTTACTGCTGAACACACTGCACCTTTTACTGCTGAACACACTGCACCTGTTAGTACTGAATACACTGCACCTTTTATTGCTGAACACACTGCACCTGTTACTGCTGAACACACTGCACCTTTTACTGATGAACACACTGCACCTGTTACTGCTGAACACACTGCACCTTTTACTGCTGAACACACTGCACCTGTTACTGCTGAACACACTGCACCTGTTAGTACTGAATACACTGCACCTTTTACTGATGAACACACTGCACCTGTTACTGCTAAACACACTGCACCTTTTACTGATGAACACACTGCACCTGTTACTGCTGAACACACTGCACCTTTTACTGCTGAAAACACTGCACCTGTTACTGCTGAACACACTGCACCTTTTACTGCTGAACACACTGCACCTTTTACTGCTGAACACACTGCACCTGTTACTGCTGAACACACTGCACCTTTTACTGCTGAACACACTGCACCTGTTAGTACTGAATACACTGCACCTTTTATTGCTGAACACACTGCACCTGTTACTGCTGAACACACTGCACCTGTTACTGCTGAACACACTGCACCTGTTACTACTGAACACATTGCATTTGTTACTACTGGACACACTGCACCTGTTATTACTGAACACACTGCACCTGTTACTGCTGGACACACTGCACCTGTTACTACTGAACACACTGCACCTGTTACTGCTGAACACACTGCACCTATTACTACTGAACACACTGCACCTGTTACTACTGAACACACTGCAATGGTACCACCCAAGCTAAAAAGAAAAGTACAGTTCAGTACCTTTATTTCTGAGAGTACATTGATTTGCCTGGTGCTGGGTTTCTTTTTTTTTTTTTTGGTTTCTTTTTGACTTTCTTGCAATTCCTCCAAGAAAGAAGTAGCATCACCCTCAGGTCTTTATTAAGAATCCTCCAGAGGAGGGTGTGCTATTAAGCTTGTTTAAGCTTGCTGCATTTAGTATATTCACTGCAACATAAAGTCACAAAATTAAGAAAATTTAGCTTACATTTACATTTATGGCATTTGGCAGTATAACCTTGAGTCAAAGTCCAAGATTTTTCTTATTATTCCTGAATAGCAAAAATAAATGTTTTGTATTGTTTACAATGTTTTATATCTAATCAGCATATTTCTTGCTCTCAGAATATCAGGAATCCACAGAATCAAACATCAAATAATAAAGCTAATACATGCTAGTGATGATAACAGAAACAAAAGAGACAGAGGGAGAAACAGACAGAGAGAGAGAGAGAGAGAGAGAGAGAGAGAGAGAGAGAGAGAGTTCCACCTATCACTGCACTCCCTGTAGCAGCTAGAGACGTCTTGTTCCCGGATTTGGCCACTAGGTGGAGTGTGTAGCGTGTACCCGGCATGAGGTTGGTGAAGCTGGAGCGTGTCGCATCGTTGCCTGAAATCTTTTTTTTCTTCACAAAATCTGTCCTTGAGTCCAAAAGTACCAACTCATACCATTCAACATGCCCTGGAGCTCGGAGCCACTTTATCCACAGCCCAGGACTGAGGGAAACATCTGCAGTAATCTCAAGACCTGAGGGCTGAGCTGGATCTACAGGGAAACATACAGATCACACCTGTTACTACTGAACACACCACACCTGCTACTACTGAACACGCCGCACCTGCTACTACTGAACACACCGCACCTGTCACTACTGAACACAACGCACCTGTTTCTACTGAACACACCACACCTGTCACTACTGAACACATCGCACCTGCTACTACTGAACACGCCGTATCTGCCACTACTGAATACGCCTCACCTGTCACTACTGAACACGCCGCATGTGTCAATACTGAACACACCTCACCTGCTACTACTGAACACGCTGCACCTGTTACTACTGAACACGCCGCACCTGCTACTACTGAACATGCCGCACCCGTCACTACTGAACACGCCACTCCTGCTACTACTGAACATGCCGCACTTGTCACTATGGAACATGTCACACCTGTCACTACTGAACACGCCACACCTGTCACTACTGAACACGCCACACCTGTCACTACTGAACACGCCACACCTGCTACTACTGAACACGCCACACCTGTTACTATTGAACACACCACCTGCTACTATTGAACACACCGCACCTGTTACTACTGAACACACCACACCTGTCACAACTGAAAACTCTGCACCTGCTACTACTGAACACACCACACCTGTTACTACTGAACACACCACACCTGTCACTACTGAACACACCGCACCTGTCACCTGTCACAACTGAAAACTCTGCACCTGCTACTACTGAACACACCACACCTGTCACTACTGAACACGCCACACCTGTCACTACTGAACACACCACCTGCTACTACTGAACATGCCACTCCTGTCACTACTGAACATGCCACACTTGTTACTACTGAACATGCAGCACCTGTCACTACTGAACATATTCCATGCTTTATCCAGGTTGTATAATTTAATCCTCACCATACTGAACATAGAACACAGCGTCCACCTCCACTGTTAAACATGCCACATTCATTTTTTCTTTCCACAAGGTTCCTTTTATTTTTTTTTTTTTGCTCATTAGGTCCAAAAATATTATACTAAATGGTCCTAGCCAGAGTAATTTTGTAAGAGCTCCCCCCAAGGTGACATTTCATCGGCTACCAGAAATGGACTCAGGTTTAGTCAGATATGGTTTCTTGCAAAGTCGCTCTGGCTAGGACCATTATTATGTTTCACCTGGTGTAACTCACAGTGCTATAGAATGTGGAATGCTTGATTTGTATTAATGTCACTCTCTTGCACACATGCAAAAAAAACTCAGAAGGTTAATCAGTGAAGTGTGACTGTTAATGCATATTTATTTCACAGGAAACAAAGCACGGATCGAACCGTGATCACGTACAGCAATTAAGCACTCAGTGAAAGGGAACATCAGGAAACATGCTGAATTCCCATCACACCAAGCTTGCGGAAAATTCAAGGCTGCCGAGGAGCAACAAAAGCTTTCCTCCTTCGAATGCAAAGTTCATGTGTGTGTTCTTTTTATCTATTCCTCAGTGCAAAACAAAACTCTGTGGCCTTCTGCATCCGCTAGAACAAGGTAACAATGAGAAAGGGAAATGGCTTTGGGGCAAGTGAACTTTCTGGAAACAAACACTTAAGATTAGTTGCCCTTCATTGTTGGTGAGTTCTGCTTTATCACACACTTCACATTCTTCCATTCAACAGTTTAGCAAGGTGATAGTTTAAATTAAATCAAGTAAAAATAAAGATAGTTTTAATTTCATTCAACAAACTATCTAACTACTAGTTATTAAAGCAATGGTATCATGAAAGACTGTATAATAACCATAATATCTGTAGGTTTAGGAGAACACATATATTCATTGTTTAAATATCAACTTACATACCATCTATTAAAGACATAGTAACAGAATATTTTTGTAAAATGTTTTTATGATTTTAAACACAAAGAATTTAAACACAATCAGACTTACCGGTCTGAAGTGAAATCTCAAAATGCTCTCCATCGGTTTGGGAAATTATTCCAAAATGATAAACAGTGCCAGGTTTGAGATCTGATACTTCACAGGTAAATCTGCTGCTGTGGGTTTGGATCTGAGAACAGTTGGTTAAACGAGATCCGGTCTCACGGTTGATCAGAGTGAAAACACAGAACTGTCCTGCTGATCGGAACTTAATCACAGAGGAGTATGTGTTAATGATGGCTTCAGTTTGGTTCACCACACACCTGACCATTTCCTCTGTGGTTTCAAGCTGAAAGAAATTGAAACAGTCAGGAAAAGAAGTTAAATGAACAGTTTTAAATGCAAAACCTCACCTGCTGCTTGACAAACCTGTGCACTTCTCCCTGTGAGAGAGAGGGTCCAAGCAACCCAAATCCAGTACTGTTTCCATGCCAACATCTCGCTATCAGAGCTGGAGAAGCTGTGATTTTTATCATTTTTTTCCTATTAAAAGTATTTATACTCCATATCTTTTCCAATCAGCTATTGTGCTCCATAAATCAAAGCAAATAATCCAGAAATTCTTCGCAGTTTAATTTAGATTATTTTTAAACTAAGAAGCAAGTCTAATGAGAAATGTAAGAACAATTCAATTGCTCTCGCTGTAGTTGACTGTAAAGTCTCTGATGTTTGCTGCCAGATTTCCACCTTTGCCTCCCTGAAGCTTCTCAGACACTCCACCCTACTGACTTCCTGCTCAACTTTCCCTTTAACACACCCTGCTCATTTATATATGCTTAGAGTTCACACCATTACAGTAATGAAAAAAATGCATGTAAAGATTATGCATAATGTTGCAACTGATATTAATTCAGATTGCTTGTGAGTCTGACATTCCAATAAGTTGTTTTTTGAATGCTATATGTAGTAAAATTACTTGAGCAACCACCACATTCACTTAAAAAAAAAGAAAGAAAGAAAAAAATCAGACAAGGGAATACTAAAAGCAGATCAGAAACTGAGGAAAGAGGCCAATGTCTGTTTCCAGTTTCCATAGTCATGATGGACAAACTAGTATCATCTTTAGCCTTGTACAAAAATAAAGTCATTTAAAATCCTCATATTCCACTGACATTTTAAAGCAATAGAGTGTGATATAATAAGCCTTCTTCACACCCTTTCTGTTCAATATGGACTAAAAATACAGGCTGACACACTGAGGTAATGCTGGACGTGTGTTATGCTCTGACGGGACACACGTTTCTCATTTGTTAAAGCAATGTTGAACATGTATATGAGTTAGAGCAGAGTTATAATGTGTTCGAATTAATGAACGTTTCAATTTTATTTGTATAGCGCTTGTAACAATGCACATTGTCACAAAACAGCTTTACAGAAATATATACTGTAAATTCCTGATATAAATTTTAAATATATAAATTTATCCTTATTGAGCAAGCCAGAGGCAATGGTGAAAAAGGAGATGATATGAAGAAGAAACCTTGAGAGGAACCAGATTCAAAAGGGAATGCATCCTCATAAATCATTCCCTTCTATAACTGTGTACTACATGGTCAAAAAGTAACTTAGGAGTTTATGAGATACTTGAGTGCAAAACTGTTCATAGCAATAGCAGTCCTGAAGCTATCCAAGGAAGAACATCCACAGCCATCTTTATGGTTTCTGTGTGGTTCCATCCACAATAGTCTCAAAATGTTTAAATATAAACATATTGAATAATCTCAAACAACATTTTATCACCAAGTGAACACACTGCCAAAACGCCATTACTCTCTAACTATTCTTAAAAACATGGCAATAAATCTGCACATCCTGATGTTCTCTTTGTACATGTTCATGTTAAGTTTGATGAAAACATCTTTAAAAACATTTCAGTTTATTCATTAATTTTCCATGTGCTTTTCAGCATGTGTGTTGCAGTGGCAGCAGGCTGATATGGACAATCTAGTCTCCAGCTCTCCCCAGATGGTCCCAGTCTTAGATATAATCACTCCATGAGGTCCCGGGTCTGCCCTGGGGGTCTCCATCCAGTTGGATGTGCCTGATACAGCTCCACCAGGAACCCACCAGAGGACATCCTTCTAAGGTGCCCAAACCAGAAGGAACAGTGGCTCTACACTAAGGTACACCCAGATTGCTGAGCTCCTCACTCTATGATGGAGAGTAACCCCAGCAACCCTGTGGAGGAACTGCATATCCACCACCTGTAGTCACAACCTTAATCTTTCAGTCATGTTGTCTTTATTCTCCATCTGAGTGCTGCTTCTGAAACCATCACCATGTTCTCTCTCACTTGTCTTCAATAATTGTTATAGGTTCTGCTCTTACCTGATTTATTTCCAAACTCACTAACAAACAAAAATTTGTCATTATTGCTGAAAAAAAAGATCTCCTACCATCCCTGTGTGATTAGGTATTCCTCAGGGTTTTGTCCTCAGTCCTTTTTAGTTTATCACTATAATCAATATGCCACCATCCTGTAAGATTTAACAGCATGAACAGAATTCACATTCTTCCACCAGTGACATTTATATTTACACTAAAAAAAAACAACTCTGACTTCTGCAAATATTATTTCCTGTATTTGTGACCCCGTGTTCACACTGAAGACAAAGTGGCTGCACTTTTAGTGGTTTTTCAGATATTCTGTTGCTCACTGTGTCATTTCAGTGGCCTGGTGTTAACAATAACATAATGACAACCAGTAAGAAATTTTAAATTATTTATATATGACACTTATTAAACATGCTTTTAAAATCTTCACAGTGTAACAAACCATCTCCTGGTACTGAATTTGACTCTAGTCTTTATAGTTTGGTGCAGTTGTCTTTATCAGTTACACTCACTTCCTGTTTCACTCAATACCGAGACAGTTCCTGCCAATGGTCCCAGAGTTTTTATGACTGTACTTTGACATTCTGTAACTCACCTGAGGGGTGGTGGAGGTGGTGAATGTGGTGGAGGTCACAGTGGTAGTTGGAGTGGTTGTTGTTGGATGTTCAGTAGTTGTCATAGCTACTTCTGTAGTTGCCATTGTAGTCTTTG
This sequence comes from Pangasius macronema, assembly GCA_037577455.1. NCBI lineage: Eukaryota > Metazoa > Chordata > Actinopteri > Siluriformes > Pangasiidae > Pangasius > Pangasius macronema. Next base: position 26,981,694 of record CM074951.1, on the reverse strand, counting down.
TTGCTTTAGTAGCTGTAGTTATTGGGGCAGTTGTAGTTGCCACAGTAGTTGTAGTTATTGGGGCAGTTGTACTTGCCACAGTAGTTGTAGTTATTGGGGCAGTTGTAGTTGCCTCAGTAGTTGTAGTTATTGGGGCAGATGTATTTGCCTCAGTAGTTGTAGTTATTGGGGCAGATGTGGTTGCCTCAGTAGTTGTAGTTATTGGGGCAGATGTGGTTGCCTCAGTAGTTGTAGTTATTGGGGCAGATGTGGTTGCCTCAGTAGTTGTAGTTATTGGGGCAGATGTAGTTGCCTCAGTAGCTGTATTTATTAAGCCAATTGTAACTAGAGTTGTAGTTAGAGCTGTAGAAATTTCAGGGGTAAATGTAGCTACCCTTCGTGCTTTATTAATTGAGGTAATTAAGGGGGACCTGGGAGCTTTGGTTATAGGTCTAGTTGCTCTTCTACCTGTATTTATAGGGGGGGGAGTTGTAGTTGGAGTTAAAACAGTTACAGGGGTAGTTGTTTTTGGAGTTAAAGCAGTTCCAGGAGCAGTTGTAGTTGGAGCTGCAGTAGTAACACAGGATGTTGCAGTTGCTCCAATTACTGTAGTTACAGGCCTGGGTGTAGTTACTCTCAGTACTTCAGTCACTGTAGGGGCAGTTGTGGTCTCAGTCATGGTCACTGTAGGGGCAGTTGTAGTCTCAGTCATGGTCACTGTAGGGGCAGTTGTGGTCTCAGTCATGGTCACTGTAGGGGCAGTTGTGGTCGCTCTGGGGGAAGTTGTGGTTGCAGTTGTGTTTGCAGTCATCATGCTTTGTGTCTGAGTTTTGCTTAGTGCTGGTCTTGAAGTTACTGTGTGTCGGCTTCCTGGGATACGTGACCGCGTTGTCGTGTGTTTTACAGGTTTGATGTCAGTCTGAGTCTCGGCTGCTGAAAACATTTGTGCTGAAATTTCAGTTATTGATGTTGAGAAGACAGAAGCAGTGGAGGAGTAGTTGGAGGAAGAGTTGGAGGAGGAATTGGAGGAATTGAGGGAGTTGGAGGGGTTTGATGCAGTTGGAGATCTGAACCGTGTAGCTTCATCCATTGCAGGATGTGATGTCACCACATTGCGCCTTTCAGTGGGATTACGTGTAAACTCTGAGGTCGCCTCCATGCTCCAGTGCGTGTCCTGCAGGAAATCTGAAACAGCCGTGACATTACTCATCATATTTCTCATTTCAGAAGGGAGCTGCGTGACAGAGATGGCTTCCTGTTTCTCCATGTTGAGAAGTCCCGACTCAAGTGTGTGAGTCAGTTTGTACTTATTAAAGGTACCAGTGGTCCCGGTCCTTTTGGTTCTGGTTCTAATTATGTTGTGGGCTGTAACAGGGATCTTCACTGTTATCACTCCTTTGGTTGTAGCAGCTGTTGATGGACCTGACGAAGGACACAGAGATGGAGGTGATGATGAATACATTAAAAACAAGTTTTAATATTTGATTCAGAACAGCTTCACCTCACAGTACACGAATAAACTCATCACTGGGAGTGTCGGTGTGTTTAGTTGCACAATTATTTAATGATAATTACTCATCAGATTTTTAGTTAAAACAAAACAGAGTAATTCATTTTAATAAAAAAAATGTGAGCTACTCACTTGTTATTTTATGTCTTTTCTCTTCAATTTTTTTATTAGCTTTATTTGTTTCTTTTTTTAGTAACTTTTGTTAAGTTTCTTTTGATATCTGTCTACCTGTTTATTATTATTATTATTATTATTATTATTTGGCTTTTGATGGAATTTTTAAAATGTTTTTATCCTGTGTTTTTCACGTCCGAGCTCCGAACTTCTGCCACATGAGAGTAAAAACATCCTGTGTTGGGTCTCATGGGATTCCTGAAGTAAACCTCTAACACACACTGACTAACCAGTTTATTACTTTATCAGTTTATGTACACACATAATGATTAATAAACTGAATATGTTCATTTTACACTGTTATATTTCACACCATTTCACTTAGAGACTTTATTTAACATTAATGAACGCACTGTGGAAGGACAGAAGTTTCCGGTGTGTAATGGTCTGGAGCATTTCCTTAAACAGCAGTATGCTGGTGTGTGTTTAAATGCTCACAGGAAGAATCAGAGTGTACGACATTCCTGTGATGACCGACAGCCTTGAACACAATGTGTGAGGAAACTGATATCAGGAGCACATCCTACTCACACACACACACACACACACACACACACACACTGTACATGTTCACTTTTGTTTTTTTGCAAATATTTGTAAAATTTGTAAAAAAGTGCAGATAACTTTTTACCTTTACCTAATTATATGATTTATATCAACATTATTTTGATGTCTTATATTATTTCATTTTTATGTTGCCCTAAATATATATTTATTATTCTTGTAAACTTTTTTCCAATTGTCTGAAACACTATTAGATTAATATGGATCCAATCTTATGTATTATTATTATTATTATTATTATTGATTTAACATTGTAATTCTTTTTACTTATAAAATATCTTGTATCTTGTATGTATGAAATCTTTATATCTACATATCTTTATATGTAAATCTTTTAACACATGGTTTTCGTACAGTTTTTTTATAACAGAGGCATTGTCCATTGTGAATGTTTCAGAAACTCAGACTTTTGCATTTTTGCCAGTGTTTTGTTTCAGTGTGTTTCTGAGCTGTTTTTACAGAGTTATAGATTTATAGAATATTTAATAACCT
>CM074951.1:26957418-26971491 GCA_037577455.1 Pangasius macronema | reverse complement strand
ATCTCCATCTCAGGGAGTTTTTCCTTGCCACCGTCGCCTCGGCTTGCTCATCAGACACACACTCTCACACTTCATTTTACTTTTTTTTTTTTTTTTTTTGGTGTAAAGCTGCTTTGAGGCAATGACATTGTAAAAAAGCGCTATACAAATAAACTGAATTGAACTGAAATTGAATTCAAAGAGATTCTCATCCTCACCACCTTGTATTAATGTCTGCTCCATGCTAGCATCAGAGAATTTGAGAGCAAATTCTGTCCTTTTTATTCGATTTTTATTTTTCACCTGGCCTTTGATGTATCTAATGTGTGGTCATGTTAATGAATGGTATAAAATATATTAAATTCATCTGAGCTCAAAAGCCGTGTGTCTGTTCAGGTGGACGTCATAACTGGAGCCTCCCTGTGTGTTAATAATTAATAAATAAACAAACCAGAGTTCATGAAGAAACGGGCAGCTAACATCATCACAGACTCCTCTCACCCCGGCCACAACCTGTCTGCACTCCTCCCTTCAGGCAGACGTTAGCGATCTCTGGGCGCTAGAACATCTAGGCATAGAAACAGTTTCTCCCCCATGCCAGCTCCAGCTTAAACGGCTAACACAGGAATCATTACCTGTGTTTTTTTTGTAATTAATTTCTGTAATTCATCCTCCATCTCTAGTTATTGCCTCTTTCTCAAGTGTTATGTGTTATGTAAATACATATGCATATCTCTTTATTTATACAGCTGTATATAGAGTAAATTATGCATAAATCTGTACATAAATCTTCTGTTACAGATTCATACACATTATTATTTGTTTTAATTATTATTATAATTTAATTATTTCAGGCTGAAACTTGTTTTGTAAATTAATAAATCTAGGCCTTGAACTGTATTGTGATATTGCAACACCCCTTGTACAAAATAAAAAAGACTGAATTACAAAAAAATATACATTAAAGAATCCAGAAATGTGTAAATCACATGTGATTTCAGATACACATTTTAATTAAGGATTAAGTGTAAATAAAGCCCCAACACACAGACACACACCTGCTGCAGAAAGATTAATGATACTCAATTCTGCAGAAAAATAGTGACTCTGGAAACCCTGCAGCTTTCTGATGTTTTATCTCGTGGTGAGGATGAAATATTTCCTAACCCTAACTCATTCACAGGATTTAGAAAATAAAATCAGAATAGTACAGAATTACTTTTGAGTTTTCAGACTTTCAGAATGAGAAAAGGAGTGAACATTTTTTTGCAGAAGTTCCACAACATGACATGTTGAGGATGAGGATGTGTTTCCTTTTGAGCCTGGTTCCTCTCAAGGTTTCTTCCTCATATCATCTCAGGGAGTTTTTCCTCACCACCGTCACCACNTATTTCTGTAAAGCTGCTTTGCGACAATGTCCATTGTTAAAAGCGCTATACAAATAAACTGAACTGAACTGAACATGTAACTATAAATGGGTAATTATTAAATATGTGTAGTTCTTATATATATATATATATAAATCAAGTCCACTTCATCACACCACACACACACACACACACACACACACACACACACACACTCACACGCACACAGTGAAAGGTTTAGTATGAGGGTGGATGCATTTAGTCAGTGAGAGGAAGCACCACCCAGTGCAGTGTTAAAGCTCCACACCTGAGAGATGAAAGATTTCTGAACACCTTTAACACCTTCAACACATCCTACTGTATTTAGCACATACCAGAATGTTGTCTTTATAATTCAGTATTATATGTAATATAATCTCAGGAATATACAGTATTTATGATGTATTTTAGCTGTGTGTGTGTGTGTGTGTGTGTGTGTGTGTGTGTGTGTGTGTGTGTGTGTGTGTGTGTGTGTGTGTGTGTGTTAATATTGGTGCGTTAGATAAAAACATGCCATTGTCTACAGAAATGAATTACAGAAAGATAAAAATAAAGTGAGATAATTCTTAAATCTGCATTGCACATAAACACTAGATGGCAATAAAACCTAACAATTATAATGATTAATACAATGACTGTATTTCCATATTTATATCTTAATATCTCACATTTCACACTTCAGTTTTTTTTAATATAAATATTAAAACACGCAGACTATTAACTCAACAGATTTCATAATAAAATACAGACAAACTAAGCTTCCCTGCTGAAACACACCTGAAGCACTGGCTTAATATAAACTAAAGAGAGTGTATTTAATGAGCTCAGGAGATGATTAGTCAGGAGACATATTCCATGGTACATGGGGTTTTTCCTCACCACCGTCACCTCTGATTCGCTCTTTATGGATAAATTCATTAAATTTAAATTTATATCCTGAATGTATTTATTTCTGTAAAGCTGCTTGGAGACAAAAGTGCTCTACAAATTGAACTGGTACATCTAATATTTTTGAAATTTTTTGTACCTTTCTCCTGATCGATACCTGTGAGATCTTGTACATGCTTTGTAAGCTCTTTGAGGAACATGGCTTCAGCAGTCTTCACCAAAAAGAAACTTCTACAGAACCAGCTGGTCTTTATTTGGGGTTAATCAGAATAAATTCATTGATGACAGCTGTGTGGTAATTACTCTTGAACATGAGCTTGAATGTGATTGGTTCATTCTGAACATAGCCACACCCCCAATTATAAAAGGGTGTGTTTACTTATGCAACCAGGTTGTTGTAACTTTTTTTTTCCATTTCTCCCTAAAATGGTTCTGTTTATTTTTCACTTAATTTTTATACGTTGTAATTTGGAAAAAGTTCTGACATTTGTTTATTTATCGGCGAGTAAACTTTTTATATCTGCTGCATCTTTCATTATGAAATCTGGTGCTTTTCATTACTAAACATGGCGAGTTCGATCAATCTGAAATCTGGTGTGGTTCAGCTATATGCTAATCTGTAAGTGTTTTTTTGATGGTGACCAAATTAATTTAAAAATATGGCTGCCATCAGCCAATCAGCTTTGAGCGGGCATTAGAGAGGGTTAACACCGAGCTCTCATCAGGAAACTTGAAAAGTAAGTTCAGGTAGTGACCCAATAGTAACTAATGGGTCTCACTCGAATTGGCCTCTGGGGGTCACTATTCATATTTTTGCACATAAAAACAAGCACATATCTTGGAAAATAATGTATAAGAAAGAAACTTCTTTGTTTAGCATGATTATGTTGCTGAAACTATAGAAATTTGTCTTTTGGACCATTTAGCCACACCCACTCAAATTTATGATAATTTGCATAATATGCAAAACCTACTTATGCGATCCAGTCCTACGATTTTTGGCCAGTTTTCACAATATTGATGTCAAACTACTTGAGAGAGTGTGAACCAAAATAATTATTAAAAACATGTTGATATTTATAAACAATATGGCTACCACACGTCACTCAATTCTAAGGAGGCGGAGCTGGTTTACACAAGTAGCTGTAATTCATAACTGTTCATATGGATTTCAACCAAACTGGTAATACTTATTCAGTACAAGGTTCTGAGGACATCTGCAAAGGTTGGGGCGTGGCCATACATAGGGGCGGAGTTTAAGTCTAAATAGCTGTCTCTCAGGAACCGTAAGGCTAATTAAGCTGAAATTTGGTAGAATGAATCTATGTGCTAATCTGTGAGTGTTTTTTTTTTATGATGACCTAATTACTGAAAAAACATGGTCACTATCAGCCAATCAGGTTTTAGCAGGCATTTGACAAGGTTCCCATTAAGCCATTGAACAGTAGCTTCAGAACCTTCTAGTACCTTCAGAACCTTCTCTTTTGTTCTTGCCTCATTGTAAAGCGACCTTGAGTTTGCAGAAAGGCACTATATAAAATAAACTTATTATTATTATTATTAGTAGTAGTAGTAGTAGTAGTAGTAGCATTATTCCTATTCATAGAGGTGGGAGTTAAGTTCAAATAGCTGTTTCTCAGGAGCCAAAAGTCTAACTGAGCTGAAATTTAGTGTGCTGCATTGATCTGCTCTCAACTGGCATTTTGAAGAAATAGCACTGAGCTATCATAACAAAACATGCTAAGTATCTTCATGTCTCTTTATGGTTCTATGTACCTTGGCAAGAACCAGAGATCCACTGGGGGGCACTATTTGCATATTATTATTATTATTATTATTATTATTATTATTATTATTTGTGTGTGCTCAGTTAGGGCTTTGGATCCAAGCTGTGGATAAAATTGTCTGATCTGAATAAATATTTTACCTTTTTCTCAACTCAGAGTTAATATATAACTCCTACAAACAAGTCCCAAGATGCCCAAACGGACATTGCACTTTGACAAACACCCCCTGTCCCAGTCCCACTGAGTCACTTCATATATGTTTAGAGGTTTAGAGATCAAGGGCATGGTATATGTCTACCTGAAGATCTCAGTTACAAAACACTTTCCAGTAAACACTTTCTGACTGAACAGAAGGAGGAATGGATCTTCTCTCAAATGACCAGACAGATGAACCTTTGCACCTTGAGGTGTGTTTGGACGAGCTTTCGCCTCACACCGGCATCATTGAGCTGCTCAAAACCCTGAGACCACAGTGGAGAGCTGAGGATATCCAGCTAAAGGTTAGCTAGCAAATTAGCACAATGCTGAGTATGAATGTTCTGCATGATATTTATTTATTTATTGTCTATTTATTTATAATGCAAATAACTGAGTGAGGCAGATCTTCAGAGAATCCAAAAGATGGACAAGAGCAGTAAGTGACCTGAATATGACTACACCATGTAAGAAAGTAGTTGATGTTAAAAGCTTAAAAGAGCATGTGCAATATTACTCATCTTGCATGAACCTTGCAATTGCAAGCAACTCATCTTGCTTGTGATGTTCCCTGTACTTCTAAAGCTAGCTAGCTAGCTACAAAACAGATGTGTTATTTTGCTCAGGAGAAAGGCACAATCCTTTTGTAGGTTGTTAGTAACTCCGATGTACAATGGGTGTTTTTATGGGTGTTTTAAGGTTGCATGTGTTTTTACACACACAAATCTTTTAATACCAGTGGGCCTAAAATGGAATCAAACTACACGTTAAAGTGAATAACTGTGAAGGAGCAAAGCAAAATATCTGATATGTCTTTAAAGGAGAGGAAACAATTAACATTCACTAGCTAATCAGTAAACAGTACAAATCTAACAATTGTTTATCATGGTAAAGTGTTATTTATCATTCTAGTTGTGGTTTAAAACTGACCACAGAAAATATTTTTTCTGATTGGCTAGCAGGTTCATTAGTTGTCATTAGTTGTCCTGCAATACCTCACATAAGAAATGTGGAGGCCTTTTTCAAATCCACAAAACGAATAGAATAAAGAGCTGGTGCAGTGCTCCACATCCTGGGTGGAACCCACCATGTCACCACTTCTCTGCAGAGCTTTTGTATGGTCCCATCTCCCCTTCCTGAGGCAATGAACAGTTTCCTAGAACATCTTTGGGGCCTCTCCAAACTCCTCCCATGACCAAAATTTTCACTTCTGCAACAGCTTTTGCCACAGCTTTTGCCAACTCTCCTATACCTCTTAAATGAATCAAGACAGCCTTTAATAAGCATTACTTGGAAGGACTCCTTCTTCAGCTTGCCAACTTCCCTCAACTCTGTTGTCAACCAGCACATCCTAGAGTTAAATATGAGAGGCACTGATATCCTTCTGTCCACAATTAGGAAAAATTCCAACTGTGAGTATTCCCACACGGCTCCTGTGGGAACTCTAGAGCAGGAAGAGATCAACCAATCCAGAACAAGAAGTCTGGTACCAGAGCTCTTTGTGTGTGTGTGTGTAAGGCCTACTATATCTAGTCCAGACCTTTCAATCTCAAAAACTAAGTCAGGCACTTTCCCTGCCAGTGAAATGACAGTCCATGGTCCCAAAATCATTATCTATTACAAGGGCATAATATGTCTAAGTCTGTCCATCACATGTCTACTCCCTGACTGGTATTGCACCTGACCCCCAAACTTCATCTTACAGATGCTGGGTCCAGAACAGGCCTCCAAGTCACCAAGCCTGATTCCGACCGTGATTACATGGGTGAACCGGTCACTGAGCATTTCACCTGCAGATAACATCCCCTGGCTGGCTCCAGGGGAGGGTCCTGCTAATCCTAATCCAGGCAGGGTACATTTAGTATTTTGTACCTTACATGAGGGTGTTTAGGATCACATTGATGCTCAGGTCTGTTCACTAAGAATGGCTATCCTGGGAGCAGTAAGCACCCAGAGAGACAGCCCTGATATGTAAACCCCTTCACCACGACAAGGTCTAAGCTCAGATGAATTGTGCAGGTGTGTGATGGCAGATAATGGTGTGTGTAATAGTGTGTGTTGGTGTGTAGTGGGTAAAATTGTGTTTAATGGTGTCTGATGGTTTAATGGTATGTAATGGAGTGTGACAGTATTTGGTGGTGTGTCATTTGTACATTTTTCATTTGTCATTTGTGTACAATGTTGGGTGATGGTTTAATGGTGAGTGATGGCATGTAATGGTGTATGATGGTTTAATGGTGCATGTGATGGTGTGCGATGGTTTAAAGGTGAGTGATGTGTAATGGGGTGTAATGGTGTCTGATGGTGTGTGTAATAACGTGTGATGGTGTGTGTGTAATCGTGTGTGATTGTGTGTAAGCAGGTGTTTACAGAGGGCATCACTAATCAGCTTCTGGGCTGCTCGGTGAGCTCGGACTCTGCCATGGTGTTGGTGAGAGTGTACGGACGAATGACTGAGCTTTTTATTGACCGTAAGAAAGAGGTGGAGATGCTAATGTTGTTGCATTCACATGGCTGCGGCCCAAGACTCTACTGCAGCTTCCACAACGGCATCTGCTATGAGTTCCTGAAGGGTGTTGTGCTGGATGATGTTCTGCTCCGACAGCCTTCAGTCTACAGGTAGGTGTGTGTGTGTGTGTGTGTGTGTGTGTGTGTGTGTGTGTGTGTGTGTGTGTGTGTGTGTGTAAAAGGTTACTCAACATAAAGGAACTTTAGCGTTAATCTTTCTCTGATGTAACTTGTGTTACCGAACATTTGGAGTTAATGAGTAGAATCTTTGTGATGATTATAAATACTCTAGAATTATGAACACATTATGAACACAAACAAACATTAATAATATTTAATATTTTTGCTGTTAATATTTAACCAATGTACAGAGCATCTTTTAAAAATTTGCAAAATATTTTCTTAGGCATTAGCATTATTTTCTATTTCAGGAAGATTTTAAGGCTAACAAAACATACAAATACTAAATAAATGGCTAGTTTTCAGTCTTCAGTGAATTTAGTTAAAAGTGTATGATGTTGGTGAACATTCCTTGTTGTGTTGCTGTGGTACTGTTCTGTCTTAGGTAATGGGGTTCTACCTCTTTCCAGTGTCGAATTCTGGTGTCATCACGGTAGCTGGATAACATCTGATAAGTATCCATCTGGCTGAGTCTGTAAATTTCAGGTTACTCAGAGCATTTCAGGTTGCTCAGTCTATCTGCCTCTTACCTTTGTTTCTTGCTGGAAAGTGGCTGGATAAACCAGCAAGTTTGGGATCACAATTTTTGGTTTCTAGCATATTCCTGTAGTGTTATGGCCACATTCTACCCTGCTGCTTAACTTCTCCATCTGAACTGCAAAGTGCGTTGCTCATCAGATGTTTACACACTTTTCGCAGTTCTGGGAATAGCACTATCTGCTCCATGGCTCTCACTACAAACACATCACCCACACATCTGAAACAGGTACAATTCTCTGCATTTGGAAGCTTGATCATCATCATTGTATCTACAGCATGGTGTGGATTATAGTTTATTAAGACAACTACCAAAAGCAGACTCTGATTGGTCTCATCAATACATGACACAGTAAGTTTCCCTTGTTAAATATATGCTCAGTGACTAATAAGGTGTAATCTTGGATCACAATCTTGATTTTATCTATCTGACTGAAACCTGGAAACAGCCTAATGACTTTATTGCTTTAAACCAAGCCACACCCCCACAATATCAGCATTTGGATAAAGCACGCACTACTGGTCAATGGTGGTGGGCTTGCTGTTTTGTTTTGCTCTTGTTATAAGGTCAAATCTGTACTGACTATCCATGTAACATCATCTGAATATCTTCAAGTCAAGTCACGCTTTGTGGATGCAGCATGAAATGTAAGTGTCTGTGATGTAGGGAAGAGAGAGCCCGATGATCTTCTCAGCTGTCCTCACTATCCGCTGCAGAGTCTTGCGATCTGAGACGGTGCAATTCCCAAACCAGGCAGTGATGCAGCTGCACAAGATGCTCTCAGTAGTCCCTCTGTAGAACATGGTGAGGATGGGGGGTGGGAGATATACTTTCCTCAGTCTTCTCAGAAAGTACAGGCACTGCTGGGCTTTCTTAGTTATGGAACTGGTGTTGAGCAACCAGATGAGGTTCTCTGCTAGATGAACACCAAGAAATTTGTTCAGTGGAGAGTGTTCATTCTGTGCTCTTCTTAAGTCAACAACCATCTCTTTAGTTTTGTCTACATTTAGAGTTTAGGCTCTGCACCTCCTCTCTGTATGCTGACTCATCGTTCTTGCTGATGATGTGTTGTCGTCAGTCAGCAGAGTGAACAGCATTGGACTGAGCACACAGCCCTAGGGGGCTCCAGTGCTAAGTGTGGTGGTGCTGGAGATGCTGTTCCCGATCTGGACTGACTGAGGTCTCCCAGTCAGGAGGTCCAGGATCCAGTTGCAGAGGGAGGTGTTCAGGCCCAGCAGCTTACCAATCAGGTGTTGAGGAATGATTGTGTTGAATGCTGAATTGAAGTCTATGAACAGCATTCAAAAATCTCACCGTCTCCAAGATCATCACCACACGCTCCAACCAAAAGCTGTGGATGACTGCAGAGGTGCGTGCACTACTGAGGACCAGAGACTCTGCCTTCAGAGCAGGCGACAAGGCAGCCCTAAAAACAGCAAGGGCCAAACTGTCCCGGGCCATCAGAGAGGCAAAGTGCATGCACGCTCAGAGAATCCACAGCCACTTCAAGGCCAGCAGAGACACGCAGCGCATGTGGCAGGGCATCCAGGCCATCACCAACTACAGGACACCACCATCTGCCTGTGACAGTGATGCCTCCCTTCCAAGTGTGCTGAATGACTTCTACGCTGTGTTTGAGGCACAGAATGATGTGATGGGGAGGAAGACCACCCCTCCCAATGACCAGGTGCTGTGTCTAACCACAGCCGATATTAGGAAGACTCTACACAGAGTTAGCCCGCAGAAGGCTGCTGGACCAGACAACATTCATGGCAGTGTGCTCAGAGGATGTGCAGACCAGCTAGCTGATGTTTTCACAGACATCTTCGACACCTCCCTGAGCATAGCTGTCATTCCGACATGCTTCAAGGCCACAACCATCATCCCCGTGCCAAAGAAGTCTTCAGTGTCCTGCCTATGACAATGTCTTGCTTTGACTGTCTTGCTTTGAATGTCAGAGGGCCTAAACCCTTGCTTTCAGGAGACTTTAATATTCATCTCGATACAGGTAACTGTGTTCTAACTGAGGATTTTCTGAATGTCCGGCAGTCTTTTGATTTTACTCAGCATGCAAATTTCCCAACTCACACTAAAGGTCACACATTGGATATTGTGTGTTCATAAGGTACCACATCTCTTAACCTGAGTTACATGGATTTTGCTATATCCAATCACAAGGCTGTGCTGTTTGGCCTGCCTATTTCCGCTCTAGCACACAAACACCTAAAACACCACAATATCACTTTCAGAAACATATAAAACATGTGTACTTCAACCCTGAATAATATTCTTGAGCAGATTACTCATCCTTCTCCCTGGTTCACTCCTGAGCTCCGCTGTATGAAAGCAGCAGGTAGACAGCTGGAAAGCCTTGGCAGGAGGACACATCTGACAAGCAAAGATGGACTACTACTGCACTGTCATCAGCAGTGGTCAGAAGATCCCTAGAGCTCTCTTCACAACCATCAACAAACCACCTTTTTAAGTTTTCCTCTGTCTGTTTCCTTCCTTCAGAGCTCTGTTGTAAATTTATGACCTTTTTAATGACAAAATAGAAAATATTTACCTCACTGCTGTTTTCAACACAGTGTGTCATAACATAATTCTACACAAAAAAGGTTGAAAACACAAAAAAAGTTTGACTTGAAAAAAAAGGTTGGCTTTACTGTTACCGTCCTTTCCTGGTTTAGATCATATCTCTCTGACAGACAATAATTTGTTTTAATTGACAGGTTCAGGTCTGACTTGTCTCACCTTTCTCATGGTGTTCCTCAAGGCTCAGACCTTGGCTCACTGTGATGTATCATATATACTCTTCCTCTTGGTAATATCTTCCCGCGACATGGCCTGCAGTTTCACTGCTATGCTGACGATACTCAGATTTACATACATACCGACCCCTCTCACACACGGCCTTCTGCAGCACTAGTGGATTGTCTAAAGAACCTAAAGACTTGCATGAATTCTAACTTTCTGAGGTTTAACAGTGATAAATCTGAGATCATACTGATTATATTCCCTGATGTTCGAAGCCTTGGTGTCATGTTAGACTCCATACACTCTCATATCAACCACACTTTAAAAACATTACTAAGACAGCTTTCTTTCACCTTAGGTACATTGCCAGGCTTTGTCCCTTCCTCTCCCCCTCTTCAGCAGACATGGTCATCCATGCTTTTGTTACTTCCAGGCTCGACTACTTCAATGCTGTTCTTTACAGATGCCCAGTGCAGGGTATTAACAAACTACAGTATGTACAAAACTCAGCTGCTAGGGTTCTCACCCACACAACACCATGTGAGCACATCACACCCATACTCCAAAACTTACACTGGCTCCCTCACATATACAGCACAAGCTACTTCTTCTGGTCTTTAAGTCTCTGCACGGTCTCGGCCCCACTTACTTATCTAACCTCCTTCTGCCATACACACCTGCACATACACTTAGATCCTCTGACACTCACCTGCTTGCTGTTCCGTCCTCTCGCCACTGCACTGTAGGAGACAGGGCTTTCAGAGTCGCTGCCCCTAAACTGTGGAAATCTCTCCATCTCCCTTTAAAGCTCAACTAAAAATTTGTCTTTTACATTTTCTCACAGCCAGTGACTCTTGCACTCAATCTTATTGTGCCTTTAGTCTATTGATTAGTCTGCTAATATATATAATATATACACATAAGCATTTTTTCCCTTTTATTTTTTGTTTACCTTTATTATTAATTGTTAAAAAATTTTAAATTTAAACATGTTTTACTTATTACGACTATGACTATACATATTTTTTTTTCTTTTAGCGGTACAGTGTCCTTGGGTACCATGAAAGGTGCTTATAAATAAATAAACATTATTGTTGTTGTTGTTGTTGTTGTTGTTGTTGTTATTGCTGCTGCTGTATTTGTGAATAGTGTAATTTGGATGTTAAGTAAAATACCAGTCTTGTGTTAGTGTTTCTACTATAAGTTTATGGCTGATTCTGTCCACTGTTATTTTAAAATAATGAAATTAAAAGTAATAATTATGAGAAAGTAATAATGTGATAAATTATATGAAATTAAGAGTCATAATAAAACAATATGTGTTCATTTTGATCAAACGTTTTATATTTGACACCGGTGTTAATGTTTCAGACTAGTCGCAGTAGAAATGGGGAAAATCCACTCAATAAAGCCGAAGTGCAGCTCGTCTGTGGAACCTGTGCTGTGGTCAAAGTTGGCTGATTACCTGAAATTACTGCAGAACTGCAATGCAGAAAATGATGATGATGTGCTACGGCAAGGGTAAGGAATCAAATCATCTACACACAGATGGAATATCTCAGACTTAAACTCTAAACTGATAATGACATATAAATACAAATTAACTTGTAACTAGCAAGTTTCCTGGTCTTTAGCTGGTTTCTTTAAAGGCAGTAAAGTTTAGAGAAACTGTGAGCGAGCGAAGTTTAGAAAATGTATTTTACTGCATGATGTTGGTTATAAATATTTCAGTGCATTGTGCAACAGTAGCATGCTGGTAGACTTTATAATGCAGGGTATGGGGTTTGGAAGGAGCAGGTTTTGAGCACTGGGTTTGTTTTAGGCTGTTTATAAAGCGTGCATGAGCACCACGTCAAACTGCGATGCTGATGGGGAAGAGAGAGAGATGTTGGTTCTGCTGTTCATTTCTTTTCTAAAGTAAAAGCTAATAAGAGGCAGAGAAGGGGTGATATTTCTCTGTTTCTCTTGAATGTGTTTGTGATGCTGTTTACATAACTGCTAGCAAACATACAAAAGACATTTTGTTGTGTCAGAATGTGTTTTTTTCTGATGTATACCTCCAGCTTTAGTCTCAGCTTCAGAGGCTCCACCCACGGCTCATGAAGTGTCTCATATCTTTTGCACACTTTTCTACTCACAAGCATCACAGTTTGAAGGCCGATTGGCTCTACACACTTTTGTGCATCAGATTCTGATGGATATCAGAAGAAGTGATATAAGTTCTTTCATATGTATAATGTCTCTTGGTGATGTTCAGTTCACAGTTGGACATTCCCAGCGTGGAGGTGTTAATCAATGAGACGGAGGAGCTGAAGAGACATTTAAACAGAGTGGAGTCTCCGACAGTGCTGTGTCACAATGACCTGCTGACCAAAAATATCATCTACAACTCAGATGAAGGTGAAATTACCTCTTCATGTGCAGTCCTCAAAATACAGGCAGGAAATGTCAAACTGGGATAATCAATTTTCAAAACTCAAATACAAGAGTCAAAAAACTGAACAAACAAGGAACATGCACAGAATCTGTTGATAAATGAGAGTGAGAAGTGCTGAAATTTCAGAAGAGGAGGAGAAAACACTGAATCACAACGTAAATGAAATCACAGCATATCTGCTGTAACAGACTCACAGGGGAAAGCGTCAGGTTACAGAACAGAGTTAACTCTACTCTTCAACTGCCAATAAATCTTTACATTTCTATATAAAACTCTGAGTTACGTTTTTCTGCTCTCAGGTGTAGTGAAATTCATCGACTACGAATACGCCGACTTTAATTACCAGGCGTACGACATTGGAAACCACTTCAATGAATTTGCAGGTGGGTTTTTGTACACACAGGAATGTGAATCGTTCTGGCTGTAAGTCCAGATGAATGTGTTTTATTGTTTTTAGGTGTGAATAATGTGGATTACAGTCTGTACCCGAGCCGCGAGCTGCAGTGGGACTGGCTAACATCTTACCTACAGAGTGTGAAAATCAACAGCCGAGTCGACTCCCAAATCACTCAGAGAGAAGTGAACACTCTGTACGTCCAAGTCTGCAAATTCTCACTGGTGAGTGATAATAGCAATAATAATAATAATAATAATAATAATAATAATAATAATAATAAAAGAGAGAGAAAGACAGAGATTTAAAAAAACAAGGAGAGAGAGAGAGAGAGAGAGAGAGAGAGAGAGAGAGAGAGAGAGAGAGGTTCTGTGAGGTGTTAAATATCTTCTTCTTTTGGTCTGTCTCTCTCTCTGTGTCCAGGCGTCTCACCTGTCCTGGGGTCTGTGGGCTCTGTTACAGGCCAAATACTCCACAATCAAATTCAATTTCTTAAAGTGAGTTTTTTCAAACATTTTAACCTTTAATTTTCTGAATGCTGGAATAAATAACCAAAATAAAATTCAGCCAAAAATAAACAAGTCCCTTCATATTCATATTAACACATAAAGAAGATAATTTATTTTATAAAGCGCTTTGTGTGCATGTGTGTGTGTGTGTGTGTGTGTGTGTGTGTGTGTGTGTGTGTGTTTCCTGTTCTTCTGTTTCAGATACGCTGCTGCTCGATTCAGCTTCTACTTTAAGAAGAAGGAGGAATATTTAGAAATGACGCTTCCTTAATATCTGAATTATTATCTTCTTATTCACTCTTCATCTTTTCTGAGAAAATAAACTCCAGAATAAATAATAAAATGATTTATTGTTAGCATCTGTTAACTTTTTTTGCTTTTTTCTGTATATTTATTTTAAAAGGGGTTTAAATGAAAAAGTAATGGTGAGTGTGGGAAAGAGGTGAAGAAGCGAGTGCAGGCAGGTTGGAATGGGTGGAGAAAGGTGTCGGGAGT
>CM074951.1:26941136-26951851 GCA_037577455.1 Pangasius macronema | reverse complement strand
TGAGGTGATGAGTAATAGTGTTGAGGTGATGAGTAATAGTGTTGAGGTGATGAGTAATAACAGTATCGAGGTGATGAATAATAAAAAGAGTGTTCGAACTGACTGATGAGGGCGGAGACGATGTCCTGCATGCTCTCAATGAAGCTGGACAAGTGGTGTGTGTTGGAGTGGTGAGGAGACGTGATCTGAGCAACGACGGCGGCCGCTTCAGCTCGAGCTGCTTCTGTACAACCTTCATCAGTCAGAATATCGGCCAGACACAGTACACCATCCACCTACACACACACACACACACACACACACACACACACACACACACACACACACACATTGTTGTTGTTGTTGTCACCTGAGGTTATTTGTTTGTTTGGAGAAGTTGGTGAGGACCACACAATTGTAATTTATGCCCTGATATATAAAACATAGAACTGAATGAGGGTGTACTTTCTTTTTCCCATGCCTGTATTCTAGACCATCTTGTTCATTGTGTTTTTATTGTTGGCCACATGGGGGCGATGTTATACAAGTTTTATAAATGAAATCTGCGTAAAATTACAGACGCACAGCTGTAATACAATTATCAGATATTTCACATACTATTTTTTTTAATAGTCAAACAAATATGATTTATTTTTGTTTGATTTATTAAACATTAAAAATAAAAGCAATAACACATGCATCTAGTCCTGAGTAGACAATAAAGACCCAAGGATGATTTTTATTATTCTCTGTTATTATTATTATTATTATTCCTCAAAAGATGAAGCTGTTTGTGTGATTTTAATTAGTAACTAATTTTTTACCAAAAAAAAATTAATATTTTAATAATTATTCATCATTATTATTTGTATTAATGTATATAAGAGTATGTATAATTGACTTTGTATTTATTTTTTTTAATAATAATGTAGTAAAAATACAAAGTGTAAAGAGTGATGGAGCTAATTAACACAGTCTGGATGGGAATGTTTCATTTTCCTCACAGGTATAAAAACAAGGAAATATGTCGATAAGAAGTCAAAATTCATATCAACAAGTCATTCACAGTTAAATATTTCTGATATTAAAGTGTAATTTGATGTAAAATCTGTAACCCAGCCACTGTTATGAGCGCCTCGTTTTCAACAGGTGCGTTTTTCAGGCTTGCTGCTCTCAGCTTTACTGTCACATCCTCCCATGGGGAAAAGTTCAGACTTTCTTTTTTATATATATTTTTAGAGGTTTCTGACGGCTGCCAGCTCTTGACTCAACACACTACTGAGACAAGAAAGCACTTTCAACCAAACCTGAGACTTACAGCACTTACAGCACTTTCCCTCTGACTTATTCAGCCTGAAACTTTATGAGCTGATTTTCTCTAATTATTAAGATCAGAAAATAATGAATGATGTTCTGTCAGTTAGAAAGCATAGTGGAATTAACTGGAATTTCAATGTTATTATTGTAGATTTTACAATGACTTAACAAGATGTGTGTGTGTGTGTGTGTGTGTGTGTGTGTGTGTTACTGTACTTTCTCCAGTTGGTTGATTCCCTCCTCCACGCAGCAGATGGAGGCGACAGTCCTGAGTGCAGGAGCGTATAAAGAGCTGAAACAGTCCTGCCTACAGATCTTCAACAGCGCTACGACTGCACCTTCCTGTACACACACACACACACACACACACACACACACAGTAGGTTTATATTTAGAGAATTATATGGATATAAAGTGCAGTGTGAATGCTGTGTGTGTTGGTCTTACCTTGGCGATGATGCTGCAGAGCTGTGGTCCATCCTGGGTGAGTGACAGCAGGTTACTGATCGCGTTCTCCATGAGGAACACATCATCTGACTCCTCAACCTGCCTGATCAGGACCTACACACACACACACACACACACACACACACACACACACACATACACACACACAGTCATAACATATACATAGAAATATAATATTACTAATCCAAGAATACAAACTATTTTCATGAATTTCCTCTTCAAAATCATGAACTTGCGCACTAGATCGCTTACCTACACACTTCCTCAAACAAATCAGAGCGCTGTTAAAAATAATCAACTCCTCGCTTTGTAGATATGAAGGATGACTTCTCTACGCATACTAAAGTAAAGTTTGAGTTCTGTTCTAGGCCCACTGCTCTTTTCTCTCTGTTTTATGTATAGTGTGTGTGTGTGTGTGTGTGTGTGTGTGTGTGTGTGTGTGTGTGTGTGTGTGTGTACAGTCCCCTCTGAAAGTACTGGAACACAAGGCCAGTTCTTTTGGTTTTGCTTTGCACTAAAGACATGTGAGGTTGAGGTTATACGATGAATATGAGACGATAGATCAGAATAGATCTGATATTCACATCCAGACATGTTCAACAACGTAGAACATGGCACCTTTTGGTGGCAGAAACACCCAATTTTTAGGTGACTGGACAAGTCCATGTTTTGAAGAGATAAGTCTTGAAGTAATTAAAGTAAATAACACTTAATATTTGGTTGCATATCTCTTGCTTGTTTCTGGGGGTTTCTCCCTTCAGTCTCCTCTTCAGGAGGTGAAATGCTGCTCAGTTGAGTGAAGGTCTGCTGATGGACTTGTCCAGTCTACAACCTTCCACTTTTCCCCTGATGAAGTGCTTTGTTGTGATGCAGTGTGTTTTGGGTCGTTGTCTTGCTGCATGGTGAAGTTCCTTCAATTAGATTGGATGCATTTTTCTGTAAAGTGGCAGACAGAATGTTTCTGTAGGTTTCTGAATTCATTCTGCTGCTACCATCATGAGCTCCATCATCAGTAAGAGTCTGTTCCTCTGGAGTCTATTCCAGAAACAGCCATGCAAGCCCAAGCCATGACACTACCTCCACCATGTTTTGGATCATGAGCAGATCCTTTCCTTCTCCACATGTAGGCCTTCCCTGCACTTTGGTAGAGGTTCATCTTGGTCCCAGAACTTTTGTGGATCATCTCTGTATTTCTTTGTGAATTCCAGTCTGGCCTTCTGACTCTCACTGCTGATGAGTGATTTGCGTTTTTTGGTATGGTTTCTTTATTTCTGCTCTTGAAGTCTTCTTTGAACAGTGGATTGTGATGCCTTCACCCCTGCCCTGTGGAGGTTGGTGATGATGTTACTGACTGTCGTTTTTGGGTTTTTCTTCACAGCTCTCACAATGTTTCTGGCATCAGCTGCTGCTGTTTTCTTGGTCGACCTGTTCATTGTCTGGTTGTTAGTACACCAGTGGTTTCTTTCTTTTTCAGGATATTCCAAATTATTGTATTGGCTATGCCCAATGCTTGTGCAATGGCTCCAATTGTCTCTCTTTCCTTCACAGGCTTCATGTATTATCTCTGGATACAATTATTCCTAAACATGGAGTTAGTTTCCACCGCTATGCCGATGACACTCAGCTGTGTGTTTCAGCAATACTAGCTTTCAGTTTTCCTTTCAGAAAAATAAAAAGAACTAACAAAGAAAAGAAAAAAGTGAAAAGTGAAAATGATAGAGGAAGAAAGCTGAAGTGAAGCAGCGGAAAAACAGCAGGGATTTATTTACACACTCACTGAGTGCTGTGTTGTTATCTTACTTGTATTTCATTGGCTAAGGCCATGTCAATCATTTGACTGAATGAATCACTGACATCTGTGAGGATCTCATGAATGGCCTCCTTCATCGACTTGAGGAAATATTCATCGTCTGTGTGGAGACACCTGAAGAACACAAACATACACTCTGTCCTCACACTGCGTTACTGTCAGTTCTCTGAAGAATCAATTATTCTGTGTATTTTATTTCACACTGTAACCCTGAGCGTGTATTGTGTGTGATGTCACAGTGATGCAGTTGTTATAGGTGACTCACCTCTCAGTGATGACGGTGAGCTCCAAACACTTCTCCAGCAGAGTGGCCTCATACTGCAGCAGAGACATAAGACACAGAGAACATTTAGAGAATATTTACACACATCCAGCTCTACCACTTCCTCCTTCCTGACCTTCTACTGTGTGTAATGTTGTTGGTGATGATGTTCTAGATTCCTGACCTTCTGCATGTGTGTGTGAATGATGATGTTCTAGATTCCTGACCTTCTGAATGTGTGCGTTAATGATGATGTTCTAGATTCCTGACCTTCTGCATGTGAGTGTTGTTGCTTCGGTGAGCACTGCACTCATGCACCAGTGAGCGGACGTGGCAGTTGGCTCTGACGGCGGTTCCATGTACACGTTGCCATCGTCCTTTCTCTAGACGCTGGAACATCTTGCCCAGCTCAGTGCTCACAACGAGTGCCCTCTTCAGGAGAGTCTGCAGGTTGTCTCGTGTCACATGATCACCAGCCACGCCCACCCCGGGGATGATGAGCTCACCTGCAGAGTCCTCGTCTACACCCAGCGGCTTGGACTGCAGCACACACATACACTCCACCTCGGTCATGTGACGCAGATCCTCCATCCAGCGCTGTACTGAGTCCACCTGGATCACATGCATCCTGACACACACACACTAGCTCTTTAACAGGCACATCATTAAATTCTTCTCCAAAATATCCACTCTTTAGATTAGGAGTTATTGACGTCACCCAGCTGACTGAGTTGTTGGATGAGGTAACAGTAGAAGTTCAGTGGATCAGTTGTAGTCTTACTTTTGCAACTACAAATTTAATTAATTTTGACTGCAAACTTTTCCAGGTTATTAGATATGAAAATAAAATATCAAATATAAAATCAAGTATTTTTATATTCAGCACATTGTACAAAATGTGTAAAAAATGATATGAAACATGGCACATGAATGTTCTGGGCTGAGTTTCCCAACACATCTCAAAGTTAAGACTTAACTGAGAGAGAGAGAGAGAGAGAGAGAGAGAGAGAGAGAGAGAGAGTTTAATGTGATGCTTGCTCTACCATTTAATAATAAGCTTAGTGCAGTGATGCATTCGGGAAACTGTTTAGTCATAAACACAAACAATCAGACTGAACCCAAACACACAGCCATACATACACCAAACACACACCCAAACACACAGCCATACACACACCAAACACACACCCAAACACACAGCCATACACACACCAAACACATGGCCAAACACACACCCATACACACAGCCATACACACACCAAACACATGGCCACACACACACACCCAAACACACAGCCATACACACACCAAATACACACCCAAACACACAGCCAAATACACACCCAAACACACGCCATACAAACACCCAAACACACAGCCAAACACACGGCCAAACACACAGCCAAATACACATCCAAACACACACCATACAAACACCCAAACACACGGCCAAACAGTCACCCAAACACACAGCCATTCACACACCCAAACACATGGCCAAACACACACCCATACACACAGCCATACACACCCAAACACTCACCCAAACACACAGCCATACACACCCAAACACACACCCAAACACATGGCCATACACACAGCCATACACACACCAAACACACACCCAAATACACACCCAAACACATGGCCATACACACAGCCATACACACACCAAACACACACCCAAACACACACCCAAACACACAGCCATACACACCCAAACACACACCCAAACACACACCCAAACACATGGCCATACACAGCCATACACACACCAAACACACACCCAAACACACACCCAAACACACAGCCATACACACACCAAACACACACCCAAACACACAGCCATACACACCCAAACACACACCCAAACACACACCAAACACACACCCAAACACACACCCAAACACCCCCAAATACAGACTGAATACATCTGAAATAAATTTAAAGAACATGAACACTGAACAGTGGAAAAATTAAATTAAATCAACACAAACTCAACACTAAACACACAAATCCAATCAGCTGGATATCTGAAGAACAGGAACCTGAAAGAAAGACACATTCTGACTAATCACAGAGAGAGAGATGGTGAAAAAGGAAGACACACTAAAAGCTATAAAGCCAAAGAACGCACTGTGAGCTACAGGAAGTAGAATCAGAGACGCTCTTCACTCGGATGTGTCCAAACATCAGCGTAAATTCACAGCTATCATCTCAGACGTGTCCTCTCTGAGCTCTGAGCACAGCCTGAGCAGGGTTTCAGGGGAACATGAAGGAAGTGTGCGGCTCACAGCTCGTATTCACTCCATCATACAGCACACACTGATCTAATCTAATCTAATCCTAACACTCTCTGTTATAATATTTTATATAGCTATGTCATTTATATAACTTAATTCAAAATTGCATATCTTTCTGTAAAACATGTTAGTCTAATTAATGTATATTCATATTTAGTGTTTATTTTATTCATTATTGTGTTTTCTTTTCCTTTATTTGTTGTTATTGTTTGTGTATGCAACTTTTACATTAATTTGCTTTGGAAATTACTGAGCTTTATATCCCATTGTGGTTATATAAGGGTTAAATACCAGTTAAACAGATTAAAAACAAAAACCCAACGTCATATTAATGCTTGTGTGGGGTCACATGACCTCAGGGGCGGAGCTAAGCTGAGTAAACACACATATTAGAGATTTAAAGGCCGAGTGCTGAGGTGTGGATCGATGAGCTGTATGAAGGTCAGTCAGGATTCACACACGTTATTGATTAGGTCTGAGGTTAACACTCTAACACACACACACACACACACACACACAGACTGCTATAGAGAGATTTCTCTGTAATACTGAGACTTAATGAAATGGATTTAAAGGGGATTCTCCGTCATGATCTCTCTCACGCCTCAAACACTCCACCAATAAGACCGATTTCCTCCAGAAGCTCTCAAAACCCACACTGATGAGGACAGGAATTTTCACACACATTAGTGCGTCACATCTCCAAGCTAAAAGCTCAAATAAAACACACAAACACACACAATGATTTAGAAATACTCTTTGTATGATGCTAAACTGGTGGCTATAAGCTTTACGTGTTAGCTACATTAGCCAAGTAGCCAAACACGTTTTATCTGACAAACATCTCATTACAGAGCTTTTAGATAAAAATTACATCACAATCTATTTTAATCTGGACCTAAAGACCAGACGATATGCAGAACACTAATCTGCTTATTTTTGTTTGTGGATTTTTAAGTGGTTTTATAATTGCAGTTATCCTAATGGTCTGATTTTAAACTAAATATATATTTTAAATGTGAAATTGCTTTACGAGTCTCAGTGTTGATTTAATTTAGTTTATTTTATGAGCAATAAATATAGTAATCTGCCATATGAGGTTTTACTGACAAGAACATCATCAGCATCAAACTTTGAACACACACATCCCTCATGTTCAGATTATAAATCTCACATTTGTTCAGATAATTACATTTAATTACATTTTAATATAACTAAGAAAAAAAGAAAACATTTCTGTCTGGTGTGAAGAGAAGGACTTTACCATGATGCTGATGATTATTATGGTATAAATCACACAGCCGTGACGGAGACAGGTGTAAAGAAGTCATCAGTGGTGCTGTGGGGAAATTCTTCTCGTGTTAGTGTTTGAGTTTTATGGCATAAGGAGTGTTAATGATGAGGTGCATTAGTGTGTTCAGGGATGTACACATTAAATAACCTGCAGCGTTAATGAGCTTCATCAGTAAACACTGCAGCTCCGCACGGACTCATGGTTCGGCTGTAGAACACACACACACACACACACACACACACACACACACACAGGAGAGAGACGACACTATACTGCATTACTGACACTGATGCAGGACGACATACGAGGGAGAAAAAACTGGATAAAAATAAACGGATCTGATCTGTGTGTCCATCTTTATCTTATTTTAACAGTCCAGAAGTTTTACAGGATTCATTCTACTCCCAGAGAGAGGTGATGAATCTAACGCACTTTACTTTACTTTACTAAACATTCAAATTAAAAAGGCATTTTTTCAGCCATCAAACTTCAGGCTTTAAAAAGCACAACCTACAAAAAGGGGATGAAATAAATAAAATATATTTTAAGCCCACACAAAAAGCCCATTTCAATAATATAAATAATAAATAATGTAAATTAATTCATAGAGTATACAAAATAAGCAAGGAAAGGTAATGAATATAAGATGACAAAAGAACATAAAAATAAGTAAATAAAGAGAATTAAAGGATTTACAGAAGAGGGAAAAGTGCTGAAGAGAACCGGAGATAAAACCAAGTTAAATGTTTTCAGATTTCAGTACATTTTAATTTTAAAAGCATGTTATATTTTTATCTTATATTCCATTAGCTCAGGGTTTATTAATATAAACAGCTATGCTACAGCACACGCACACACACACACACACACACACACACACACACACACACCCATCTGAACACAGACGCTGTTTGGTACAAGTGGACTCCAATTAGCCGAGCTGCCACGTTAATAATCATCAGGGGTGAAAAGTCAGAAGCACTCACACTCTCTCTGTCTCCCACACACACACACACACACACACACACACACACACACAGCGAGCAGCAGGTCACATCAGTGTAATCAGGGTTCCGTCCGGAGCGGGAAACAGCACTGAACCTTAATTCATCTTTTTGCGCTCTGTTTTTCTCTCACGGCTCATTTGTGTAGCAAATCAGCAAAAAAGCGAAATCCATCCGACTGACTGACGAAAACACGAGGGATTTTTTCCATTAAGCAAAAAAAAGGTAAATTTGTTGTAATGGCACTGATTCAGTGGCGACGAGTGAGATGCACAAATGACGGAATGAGAGAGAGAGAGATCTGAGATTTAAAAACAAACATGAATATATTTATTATATATTATATATTTTTTATTATATATAAATCTATATATAACTTTATTTACTTAATTACACTCCACTTTATTAGTTGTAAACACGTTTAAATCCATAAAATACCTCATGTGCTGTAACAGAGAATCAGGGGAAGTTCTGGGCAGAAGTGAGTATGAGTTACAGTCTGCTCTATAATTATTGGCACCCCGGTAAAAACGGGTACAAGCTGGAATGTTAGACAAAATACTAAAGGCAAGGTGCTAATAACTTGTTTAAAATATTTTAAATAGTTTAGAGATTAAGTTAATTAAACATAATGACAATTTATAACTGTTTTCCCATCTTTACTGTGTTTATCTGTAAAGAACTCAAAGCTTTGTTTTTGTAAAATGAAAATTTGATTTAACTTTAAAAGTAACAATAAAAAGTTAAATACTACTCACGATGTAGTTTCACAGTAAATTGTTGTTATTTTGGTTTTAATGTCATTTATGAGTCTGTTAAAAACACTCCTGTAGTGAAAATGATTTCTCTGAACGTCTGTATGTATCCGAACATCAGAAATGCTTTTAATTCTAAATTATAATCTTATATTTTATCCTCTTACAGGAATATTTATTTAACTTTCCCTGTTTTTCTGTGCTGCTGAATAAATAAACCCTGTGGTGTGTATTAAATTACACGTCGTCATGTTAATGCTCAAATCCTGCAAACAAAATCTTTCCATTTTACCTTCTCTCACTCACGGCAGCGAGAGGAAGCAGCACTGAGTGACCGGGATAATCAGGATAATGGCTTTGTTCTCCAGGACGAGCTGAAATCGCCGCTCTTCAGCCGAGGCAACGACAAATATTTACGCAGCGGCGTGCGAGGATGTCAGCACACACACGCCCTTCATTCAGCTCACGGCCTCTGTTTACTCAGAACCCGAGTGAGATCGGGTCACGAGTGTGTTCCTCTCATCCACCATCCAAACACCAGATCACGTTACGCTAAAGAACCGGAGAAAAACTCCTGAAAAACATCACATGATCTCTACATCTGACTTTATTTTATTTATGACTTTATTAATATAAAGGAAAATTCCTCAAACTCTCACGTTCAGTAAATATTCAGTTTCACAATTTTATCTTTTAAACATTTACAATCAGCTCAATCTTTGATCCCAAGCCTGATGATGTCATTACTTAAATTAATTCACTTCAGTTTTATTTGTATTTGTTTTTAATAATGAACATTTTCATAAAGCAGCTTTCAGGAATAAATACATTCAGGATATAAAATTAAATCTGTAAATTAAATTAAACGTTTCAGTTATGTGTGTGTTTTTGATGTGAAGCTCAGGAGGTGGAATTAATTTAATAATAATTTAACTAAACTTCTAAGAATTTGTCCTTTATTTGTTAATTTATTTATTATTAATTTATTTTCTACATTTAAATACTTAAGCAAGTGTGGACTTTTTAAAACTCGCTTAAATAACACGTTTCTGTACTTTTTCCACACTGACGTTAGAGATAAGAAACACTGGAGTTCACCCGCAGCATAAACTCCTTATTAACTCCTTATTAACTCCTTATTAACTCTTCATTAACTCTTCATTAACTCCTTATTAACTCCTTATTAACTCCTTATTAACTCCTTATTAACTCTTCATTAACTCCTTATTAACTCTTCATTAACTCCTTATTAACTCTTCATTAACTCTTCATTAACTCCTTATTAACTCTTCATTAACTCCTTATTAACTCCTCATTAACTCCTTATTAACTCTTCATTAACTCTTCATTAACTCCTTATTAACTCTTCCTTAACTCCTTATTAACTCCTTATTAACTATTTATTAACTCCTTATTAACTCTTCATTAACTCCTTATTAACTCTTCATTAACTCCTTATTAACTCCTTATTAACTATTTATTAACTCCTTATTAACTCCTTATTAACTCTTCATTAACTCCTT
>CM074951.1:26920114-26930175 GCA_037577455.1 Pangasius macronema | reverse complement strand
AAACACTCAGAATAAACACTCAGATCAAACACTCAGATCAAACACTCAGATCAAACACTCAGATTAAACACTCAGAATAAACACTCAGATCAAACACTCAGATCAAACACTCAGATTAAACACTCAGAATAAACACTCAGATTAAACACTCAGATTAAACACTCAGAATAAACACTCAGATCAAACACTCAGATCAAACACTCAGAATAAACACTCAGATTAAACACTCAGATTAATCTTGTGTTTAAAGGCTCAGATTAAACACTCAGAATAAAAGATCAAATTAACACTCAATTTAAACACTCAGATTAAACATTCAGATTAATCACTAAGATTAAACACTCAGATTAATGCTCAGATTAATTGCTAAGATTAAACACTCAGATTAATGCTCAGATTAATTGCTAAGATTAAACACTCAGATTAAACTCAGATTAAACTCAGAATAAACCCGTGTATAAACGAAGTCTAATTTGCGATTCTAATCTGCGAGTCTAATTTGGGCACATATTTGTGAGTCTAATTTGAGTCTAATTTGGGCAGTATAAACGCTCAGATTAATGCTCATATTAAACGCTCAGATTGATGTTGAATCTGCGCTGGTGTTATAACACTCGTTACAGAATAATCTGAAGTGTTTAATAAATAATTGGGTTAGAGTGTTAATCAGAGTTTATCAGCTTCACTGCAGGAGAACGTGGGCTTTAAACAGAAACCAAGAGAGAGAACATTCCCACTTTATATAAACAAGATCCAGAACCCTTTTCATCTCAGACACAGGAACTCCCTCCTTAAAGACTCTGAACAGGAAGTGACATCAGTCCTGCTTCCTCTAGAGGAACTGCCACTGAACTTCCTGAGTTCCTGAAAAAGTTCCTGCTGTGGAAACATGTCTACCAGTGGAGCACTGTGTGTGTATGTGTGTGTGTGTGTGTGTGTGTGTGTGTGTGTGTGTGTGTGTGTGTGTGTGTGCGTGTGTGTGTGTGTGTGTTAAAGCAGCACTGATTTATTTATCCCCTTTCCACCCACTGGGTGTGTTTGAGCTGTCAGGAGGAGTGTTTTGACAGCTGACACACACACACACACACACACACACACACACACACACACATATACAAACACAGAAGGAGCCTGCAGTCACTCAGTCAAATCAATCCTTAATTTTCTCTCTAAGCCTGTGTGTGTGTGTGTGTGTGTGTGTGTGTGTGTGTGTGTGTGTGTGTGTGTGTGTGTGTGTGTGTGTGTGTGTGAAGCAGAAAGCTCAGCTCACATACACATTGTGTGTGTTAGTGCAGTCGTTAGTGGGAGTGTGTGAGGAATGATGGAGGCATCAGGAGAAATAAACATCAATACTGTTCATGCTGAGTGTTACAGAGCAACTGTGTGTGTGTGTGTGTGTGTGTGTGTGTGTGTTCTAAAGTAAAAAACTAAATCATAGTTCTGGTACTAATTTCTAATACACACTATATACACTAACACACACTAGCACACACTATACACTAACGCACACAGTGTACATTAATACACGTTTTTTTCATTAACACACACTGTGCACATTAACACATACATTAGCTGTATGAAGTTCTGTAAACAGAGACCTGAGGTTATTTTAGCTGTGACAGTGACACGTAACAGTTTCTTATCCAGATGAGAGATTTAAAGTGCAAATGTGTGAAGTTCTGTAAACAGTGATTATGGATATTGAACACAAACAGCAGCAGGCAGTACACACAGTGATCAGAAAGTGAGCCTCGGCGTTAATGCGTCGCTTATCGGTGTCACACAGTTAGTGAGTTAATAATCACAAACCAGCTCGCTATAGAGGAACAGGATCATTAAACCTGACAACAATCCCTCAGTTATCTTTATAAACCCAAATATAACGCACAGTTTTACTTCCAAAGCTGTGGCAGTATTTACATGGGGAAAGTTCCTCGTGTTCAGAGTCGGGTTACGCAGCTGCTTAAGTGGATTTTACACTCACATTTATAGCATTCAGCAGCTGCCTTATCAGAGTGCCTTACAGATGTGCTTTGAAGTTTCTGTCAAAAACATGTTTACATTGTTTGTTTTTTTAAGCAACATGCGCAAGAAAAATGCATCTAAGTTGAAAATCAGAATCGAGCAAAGCTTCTGAATATCGCTGTTTTCCTTTAAACAACACAACAGAGAACTTCAGCATGATTTCAGCTACTCTATTAGAAATAACTTTAAGCACACACACACACACACACACACACACACACACACACACACACACACTCACAAAACAACTAGGGCCCTTCTCTAAACTGTCCAGTCAGCAACACACAGAACCAGAACCAGAATTACATGTTATCAGACGTAACATCACAAGCACTTAAGTCTGTAGTTACGTCTGAGGACTAAATACTGAATTTCAGTATTAAATCCTCATTGAGTGCTGAACTCTACTCTGTGTGTGTGTGTGTGTGTGTGTGTGTGTGTGTGTGTGTGTTTATTGAGCTCAGATGACTGAAGAGGGTAAAGTTACACAGCTCCTTTTCAACCCCATTGTGAGACTGGCTCCTGATGGACACATGATCAGAGCTCCAGCATCTCCAGCGTGGAGGATGAGATCACTCGTGTGTTTTATCTGTACAGTATAAACTCAACAATCCTCACTCACTAACATCACAGAGAGGTTTTACTTTTTACTTTATTTCATTTTTTAATCAAACTAACCTTCTTAAAACTCATTATTTACATGTGGGCACATTGGAAAGTGAAACATCGACTGTGTTTTGTTAGGTTCGTATGATAAAATGCGTCACTGTGTAAAAAGAAACAACAAAATGGTACTGAAATTAAAATACGTGAGGTGGAGCAACACGTTTATGCATGAACAGTGCCGTAACTGTCACGTTTCACCCAGGACCCAGAAGTGTGAAGAGTGTGTAGTGAATCATCAGTGTAGAAGTGAAATTACTGTGTTTGTGTACTTCATGTCCAAGCCTCTGGATATAAAGGGAGAATAACAGCGGGTCTAAATCAGAACCTTGTGGGACGCCATATTGTATTTTTTTCTTGATTTATGGTAACAAACTCCTATTACATAAGATAAATAAACTATCAAAACTGACCAGGTTTTAAAGATGCTAAGTTTAAAGTATTACAAAGAAGACGAGGAGCTCCACTGTGTTACGTATTGATGTGAATTAGAAGTCGGATGATGTTCAAATCTGCCCTGTCCTGATTGGCCAAATTAAATCGGTTCCCTTTAGAGTCTGGTTCCTCTCGAGGTTTCTTCCTGATATCATCTCAGGGAGTTTTTCCTCACCACCGTCACCTCTGACTCACTCATTAGGGAGAAATTTATACATTTTAAATTTATATCCTGAATGTATTTATTTTATCAAAATGCTGCTTTGTGTCAATGTTTATTGTTAAAAGCGCTATACAAATAAAATTTAATTGAATTAAATGCAAAATCTGGATTCATCAGTTGATCTCAGAGAGCAGACATGTAGAATGTACCATAACGTCTTATTTAACCTGAATGTAGCTGACTGGAGCACGATTCAGGTCCATTCCAGCTAAATTATTCACTCAGATTTAAATGTTTAAACATTTACATGAGTTCACTACCTCACATCACAAACAGCAGTGTAATTATGTAAAGTGTGCAGGCAGTTTGAAAAAGTTTTGCACTTATAAATGATGTAAACGATAATGTTCACTGCTAGCTCATGTTAGCATTTTAATTTAGCTAACAGTGTGTGCTACATGTGTTTAGGTTAATGTCTGGCTCATTAACAGTTTATTGCTATCTGCTATAAGCCCCGCCCACTCTGTACCATGGTGTATTATAGGACAGGTTAGTGCAACAAGTGTCCATCACTACACACACACACACACACACACTGAGCTGAAATGATACACTTTCCTCAAAGAGTTTTCAATAATAAATGAGTCTCTCTCTCTCTCTCTCTCTCTCTCTCTCACACACACACACACACACACACACACACACACTCGACTCCGCCATCCGCACCGCCTCTCACCCGAATAATAATCATCTGTCTGACTTTACTGTTCGGCTTTTTCCACCTTAGAGCTTTATTTATAAGTTGAAATACACAGAGACAAAAGAGTTGTGTTTATGGAGAACACGACACACACAACACGACAGTTTAGAAAAAAAACACAACACAAACACGAAACATTTAATCAGAGAAAAACCTGGGACTGAATTAGTGAAAGAGTGAAGGAGCGGGTGAATCAGTGAGTGGGTTAATGATGCATAAACAGCATGCTAACAAAAGAATCAGTTGATTACTGACTCACTAGCTGAACTGCTCATTCACTGATTCAATTACTGAGTCACTTGTTTACTAAATGATTCACTTATTCACAGATTTATTAATTCATTCATTTATTCACTGACCCACTGTTCACTGTAACACCGCTAACGAGTTAAGGCTAATTCATAAGTTAATGCTACATAACTTGTGCTATGTGAGCGAGTTGATCATCTACAAACACAAATACAACATTAGCTACGAGTCAAGTTATAAACGAAATCAAATAAACAACTCAAAACCTCCACTGTGGGCAACAATCCCACTGCTCTGTTAGAACATACAGCACTGACTCTGTATAGTCACACTGCGTGTGTGTGTGTGTGTGTGTGTGTGTGTGTGTGTGTGTGTGTGTGTGTGTGTGTGTGTAGGGTGTGTGAGTGTGTATTAACCTGAACCCACACATGGTGAAAACAAAGGCAGCTCTTCAGACGTGGAATTCTTGTGGTGTTATTCAGGGGAAATCGAAGCTAAGTGGAGCTGAACAGTGCGCAGAGGGAAATAAAACTGCTACCTCAGCATACCTGTGTGTGTGTGTGTGTGTGTGTGTGTGTGCATGTGTGTGTGTGTGTGTGAGTGTGTGTGTGTGTGTGTGTGTGTGTGTGTGTGTGTGTGTGTGTGTGTGTGAGTGTGTNTGTGTGTGTGTGTGTGTGTGTGTGTGTGTGTGTGTGTGTGTGTGTGTGTGTGTGTGTGTGTGTGTGTGTGTAGGGTCTGTGTGTGTGCGTGTGTGTGTGTAGGGTCTGTGTGTGTGCGTGTATGATTATGTTACTGCTCCCCACAACCAGCACTTACTCTGACACTTCATTACACTGTGACATCATCATGAACATAGACTCTTATTTTCAGCAGCAGACACACCCTACACACACACACACACACACACACACACACCCTACACACACACACACACACACACACACACACCCTACACCCTACACACACACACCCTACACACACACACACACATGAGATAGCTTATATGCTAGTTTCCAGTTAGCTATGATAGCGTATAGTTAGCATTCCCGCGTGTATTTCTCACAGTGGTGAAACTCGCTGTAGCTCCGTCAGAGTTCAGTGGTTTTAGAATGTGATTTTAATCAACTGCTGTTTTTTCTCAGTAATTTACCGACATGTCTGAGGCAAATCGCCTCCATTCCCACTGTGTCTTCACTCTGTCTTCACTCTGTCAGTAACAAGCACTCTGTTAGCTAGCTAATGTTAAAATACAGCGGGAAGTCCAAAACCTCATCTTCTTTCAGATCCTCATGAGGCTTTTCATCAAGTGTTAGCTAACCCAAGAAAATTGTGCTAGCAGTTGCTAAGTGTAATTACAGTGTAATTACAGTTACGGAGTCTTTTTTGTACTTTATCAGCACATCTGAGGTAAATGTTGATTTTCCTGATGGTTCTTTCTCATTTCCGCAGCTGAAAGACTTAATGGCTAGTTAGCATGAAGTTAGCTTCATTTACAGTAAGACTGAGAAGCCTTTCAGCCTCCGTATGTCTCCACTGAGGAGACTTTCTTTAGGTGATGACGTATTTGACATCATATTTTATTTAAAAAATTATTTTATAGAGTAAAAGTAGCTAACTACAGAGCTAGCTAATGCTTTAGCATGTTTAGCTAGTTCTAACAGCTAATAGCTTGTCAGTCAAATGATATCGATCTAGTTATAGTTAATAATTTTATTTAATAGAGCTATTAGCTAGCTAGCTATATCTGTTTGTTGACTTCAGAGTAAATCTAGCTAGCATTATTTTAGACAATTATGCAGTGTTTTAATGGCTGTTTATGGCTGTGGTACTGTGTGAGCATGTGGGGGATTTTAGCGGCGAAACCGAACACAGTGACATCAGCACGGCGAGCAGGACGGCGAGCAGCGCAACGCTTGAGCGCTCGAGACTCGACTGCAGAAAACAAAGAGGTTCTGTGCAGCGTAACTGTATACCCACAGCTGTGTGTGTGTGTGTGTGTGTGTGTGTGTGTGTGTGTGTGTGTGTGTGTGTGAGACTGTCATTAGTGGTGAAGCTCTGTCTTTCTGCTCTGTGATTAGCGACAGCGCTAGTCTGACAGTCTGCTGCTAACATGAACACACCCAGCTAAAGAGCTTTTAAACATCAAACTGAACTTTATTTTTATTTCTTATTTCATTTAAAAATCTCCTCCCATCCTTTACTAATGAGAGGAGAGGAGCGGGGGACGGAAAAGGAAGAAAAAGAGAGAACAAATGAATGAATGGATACAAGTAAATAAAAAGATGGAGAAAAGGATAAAAGTGAAGAAAGAAAGAAAGAAAGAAAGAAAGAAAGAAAGAAAGAAAGAAAGAAAGGTCTAAAAGAAACGTATGAAGAAAAAAACTTTAAAAAAGAGGGAAGAAAGTAAAGAAAGAAAAGAAGTCATGAGAAAAGTAGAAAGAAAGTAGAGTAAGAATGAAAAAGGGGTTAAAAAGAAAAAAGAGAAATTTTTAAAAAAGCAATTGAACAAAATACAAATAAACAAATAAAGAAAAAAGAAAAAGTAAACGATACGTCAGACAAGACAAAAAAAGAAAGAAAATAGAATTTAAAAAAGAACAATAGAACAAAAGAAAGGAAAAATAGAAGAAGAGAGAAAACTCTAGTGGAAGTGTGATCAGAGTGTAAAGGTTATTTA
This sequence comes from Pangasius macronema, assembly GCA_037577455.1. Classification (NCBI taxonomy): domain Eukaryota; kingdom Metazoa; phylum Chordata; class Actinopteri; order Siluriformes; family Pangasiidae; genus Pangasius; species Pangasius macronema. The sequence goes on along the minus strand of CM074951.1, from coordinate 26,923,203 downwards.
TCAGCTTGCACTTTAACACGTTTCACGAACACGTAAATCTCGAGACGTCACATGACGCTAAACTGTTTACGCTTCGATTCTGTCACGTGTCTAAATGGAGCACAAACTGATCTACGCTGATGTCCTGATTATCAAAGTGTTCATACGACACTGATGCTGATGGACCATAACACGTACTTTTACAGCTGTTTATTTATAAACAACAACGTCATACTTTTTATCCATTTATAGTTACATTTAATGTTCAATGAAATGAGTTAGTTCCTGTTGTTGCTTACGTTATAGCAGCTATAAACACTCGTTCCCTCACCGGCCGCNTGAAGACGTCAGAAACCTTACAGCTACAGCTTCACCTCTGACTGTTACAGAGCGCTGACACTGGAGACTCCTTCCATGTTACATAAACATCTTAATTCAATGATTACTCATTTTTAAATCTGTTTATTATCAGTGGAGCGTCCGCTGTACACATCCCTGTGAACGAGCCGTTACTATAGAAACGATAGCGTATCAGAGCGAGTGCATTAATATAAACCTGCGCTACACCTTCTGACCAATCAGAGCGCAGGACTCAGCAGCGGTGTGGTGTAATAATAATACAGTTTGTGGCCATGTTGGTCGTACAGAACGTGTGTGATGTGGAATGCATGATGGTCGTCACGTGTCGGGTGACGTCGAGGGTGATGTGAGCTGAACTGAGGTCACCTCGTTATGACATCATCAGCTGTCTGTGTTAAATTAATTCCTCCAACGTTGCATTAAAGTTTCACACTTTAAAATCTGCATGAAGTTATAAAACTCCACAGCAAACACAACGGAGTGTAAATTCTCCATTATTCATATCACTGATATCGACAGTTTCACTCACATTGGCTCTGAACACACTTTAAAACTCAACACACTTCAACATATTGTGTATGCTGGACCTAAGAACACACACACACACACACACACACACACACACACACACACAGAGGCACTTTGACTGTCACAAAGCTGTGAAGTTAAAACTGAATGAATGAAAAGGTGAAGACTTACTGAACGCTTTGCTGAAGTCCTGCGGGGTTTCATCCTCACTGCTGTGTGTGTGTGTGTGTGTGTGTGTGTGTGTGTGTGTGTGTGTGTGTGTGAGTGTGTGAGTGTGTGAGTTATCTGAGTGTGTCTGCGTCTGCTGTCTGATAATGTATGTGTCTGCGTCTGTCGTTCCTCACAGGATGAAGAGTGTGTGTGTGTAAGCCACACTGAGCCGCAGCGAGTCTATAAAGACTTTAAGGTTCTCCTCTGGAGCTCGGCTGGGCTTGGGGCCAGATTCACACTGAAACTCGTCTATTTGTGTCTGCGAGGCTGCGCTGCACTTTTTCACGGCGTTGTGGTCAGGCGTGTAATTTCACATGGCCCGGTTACGGCACTGCGTAACTGTAGACCTCCGGGCAAAACTGCAGACGCTGCGACGGGGACGTGGACGTTTTTAAAGTCTGACAGAAAAACAGCTGAAACCGCATGAAGAACCGGAGGAGTGGAAACCAGATGTGGATGGAGAAAAAACACGGCCAAGCCGCCAGACGCCGCAGCAGCAGCATGAAACCTGATTTCTCACCCGGACACACCATGTTTACTTTCATTCCCTAGAAGTAGGGAGCGAGAGGAGCGAGGGGAGTTCGAGGAGCGAGCATGTAGTCTAGGAGAAAGTTATTTCTGGACTTTCAGAGTCTCATTTTCACTTCACAGCCTCCAGGTGCTGATTCCCAGGAAACTAAAACACAAATGAAACAAACCCACAGACACACTTCTGTTTCCTGAAGACATTACTGAGCTCATAAAGTGATGGGGAGGGAGAGAGAGAGCGAGAGAGAGAGAGAGAGAGAGAGAGAGAGAGAGAGAGAGAGAGAGAGAAAGAAAGAAAGAAAGAAAGAAAGAAAGAAAGGTGACATCATTGGTTGTCAGTGTGAATTTCAGTTCTCCAGCATTCTGTCAGTGTGATTCAGTGAGAAAGTTTCACACTTTAATCTGAAAAATTTAAAAATAAAATATTATGTAAATATAATCTTTATAAAAAGCACAACTTCTGAGTGAGAGTCTCTCTCTCTCTCTCTCTCTCTCTCTCTGTCTCTCTCTCTGTCTCTGTCTCTATCTGTTTCTCTCTCTCTCTCTCTCTCTCTCTCTCTCTTTCTCTGTCTTTCTCTGTCTCTCTCTCTGTCTCTGTCTCTATCTGTTTCTCTCTCTCTCTCTGTGTCTGTCTCTCTCTCTCTTTCTCGCTCGCTCTCTCTGTCTCTATCTGTTTCTCTCTCTCTCTCTCTTTCTCTCTCTCTCTCTCTGTCTCTATCTGTGTGTGTCTCTCTCTCTCTCTCTCTCTCTCTCTCTCTGTCTCTCTGTGTGTGTGTCTCTCTCTCTTTCTCGCTCTCTCTCTCTCTCTCTCTCTGTCTCTATCTGTTTCTCTCTCTGTCTCTCTCTCTCTCTTTCTCTCTCTCTGTCTCTCTCTGTGTGTGTGTCTCTCTCTCTCTTTCTCGCTCTCTCTCACCACAATCACTCCCAGATGTTCACTATTAAGGCTGCTCACTTCAATGCTAAATGCTGCTGGAATGGGAACAAACCCGAAGTGAAAAACAGCCCTTACAAATTATACACTGCGCTTTTCCATCATCCAGAGAACTTTCCATAAGAATTCCAGTGTGATTCAGTCAGGAGCATTTCATCCAGACGGAAAAACCCTAAAAATGAAGGGCAGATGAAAACCGCACGCCCGCACACACACATGCTGCAGTTTTCACGACAAAGTCGGAGAACATATAAAGTTCATGTAATGCATTAAATTTACCAATATGTGCACTATATAGAGAATAGAGCGTGTGGTTTGGGACACACCCACAGTGGACTGATGATGTGTACTATATAGAGAATAGGGCGTGTGGTTTGGGATACGCCCACAGTGGACTGATGATGTGTACTATATAGATAATAGGGCGTGTGGTTTGGGATACGCCCACAGTGAACTGATGATGTGTACCATATAGAGAATAGGGCGTGTGGTTTGGGACACGCCCACAGTGGACTGATGATGTGTACTATAGAGAGAATAGGGCGTGTGGTTT
>CM074951.1:26845584-26855584 GCA_037577455.1 Pangasius macronema | reverse complement strand
TACATTTCCACGATATTTCGATAATTTTCTATATTTGATATATCGTGCAGCCGTAATTAATAACACTTCATTCACTGAGCGCTTTTCATACAATGTTCTATAGAAGTAAAATTAAAAGATAAAAAATTAACGTAATTCCATGATGACAAAATAAAAGATGAAGTGAAAATATAAGAACAGGAATAATAAGGAGTTAAATCAATCACACACAAATATAAAATAAAATAAAGTATAAATAAAACTAGAATAGAATAAATACCAAAGCAGAGGAAGGATTTTATAATTCAGATTAAACGGATCGGTGTCCGGCGTAACCCCAGCGTCGTGGTTACAGCGAGTTTCTCACGTGAAGCGGTGATTAACGTGAAGCTGTACGTGTTATGAAGTGTGTGTAATCAGTAATAAACTGTAATAAACACTTTTACCTTCTCGGGGAACAGGTTACTGGGCGCTGGGAGGATGTGTGCCATGAAGGGGCTGTCCTTAATGTCCTCGTCGTCGCAGATGACGTGCACGGCGTAGTCTCCCGGCTCGGTGGGCCAGTACCGCACGTCACATGACCCGTCACCCTTATCATCGCACTCGATCTTCGCCTGAGACGGACCCTCGATCGAGAACCCTGCAGGGACGAGGTGCTGCTGTCAGCTTACAGGGAGGACACACACACACACACACACACACACACACACACACACACACTACTCACCCAGAGTGCCAACCTCAGTGCCGATGGCTTCAACCACGAAGTCGGCTGATTTTCCCACCACGCCCGTCTCTAACCCCGGACCCCACGCACGCACCTTCTGTGGCCCCGCCTCCAAACCGACCTCCACCACAAACGGGCTAAAACACACACACACACACACACATTAACTATTAAGCATTCATATTACATAGAAGAAGCACAGCTCATTGTTAGCTTTAGAGGAGATAAACTGTATAGCTACTAATGTTTCTCTTCGGAACTAAAAACACTGGCCACGCCCACAAGCAACAAACTTGTCTAGTGTGAATGTAGGATGAGGTGTGTGTGCGTGTGTGTGTGTGTGTGTGTATGTGTATGTGTGTGTGTGTGTGTGTGTGTGTGTGTGTGTCACCTGCGGGGGATGGGCTGTCCTCCCCATGTTATGGTCACTGTGTACTTTCCTGGAACAACAGGCTTATATTCGCACTCGTACACTCCATCACCGACATCACGCACCTTCACCTGCACCTCCGCTCCGGCTAACACACGCACACACACACACACACACACACACACACACACACACACACACACACACACACACACAGAGAGAGAGCTCAGTCTCATGAGCAATGCTATCATAAGTGTATAGGGAGTGATGAAGATAGTGTGCACTTACTAGGGCCTTTCACAGACACTTTGAGCTCTCCACTTCCTGCTCCTTTAGTGAACACTCTGAAATCTGCGACTTCTTTCACTCGGACACCTTTCGGCTGCAGTCCTCGCCCGGTGGCGCGGCACGCGTTAGCATTGCTCGCTGAAAGAAGAACCAATCAGGTGTCACTCTGTGATAAAAATGTGTGTGTATGCAGATGGATTGAACACAATCAGTCGAAGTCTAGTGACCTGTAGTTTGTTTGTGTGTGTGTGTGTGTGTGTCTGTGTGTGTGTGTGTGTCACACAGACACACACGCACACACAGGAGCAGTTCTGTCTCCAGCGTTGCGCCAAACACAGACGATCCGCTGAGACGAGGTCAGCGTGTGAAGTTGGTTTCTGTCGTTCTGCACTGGAGCTCTGATGCTAATGTCGCTAACAAGTAATGAAAGTGTAGCTACCAGTTTAGCATGGAGCGCTAAGTGTGAATGTGGAACTCGTTCTAGCTTTCCCTCTATTCCCTCTGTCTTTGCTTCTTCTATGAAACACACACTCTGTCTATATATCTGTCTCTCTTTCTCTGCCTGTCTGTCTCTCACTCTCTCACTGTGTCTCACTCTCTCTGTCTCTCCCTGTTTCTCTCTCACTCTGTCTCATTCTCTCTGTCTCATGCTCTATCTCACTCTCTGTCTCATTCTCTCTGTCTCATGCTCTATCTCACTCTCTGTCTCATTCTCTCTGTCTCACTCTGTCTCAATCTGTTTCATTCTCTGACTCATTCTCTCTGTCTCATTCTCTTTGTCTCATTCTCTCTGTCTCATTCTCTCTGTCTCAATCCCTGTCTCATTCTCTGTCTCATTCTCCCTGTCTCATTCTCTCTGTCTCATTCTCTCTGTCTCACTCTCTCTGTCTCAATCCCTGTCTCATTCTCTGTCTCATTCTCCCTGTCTCATTCTCTTTGTCTCATTCTCTCTGTCTCATTCTCCCTGTCTCATTCTCTGTCTCACTCCCTGTCTCATTCTCTTTGTCTCATTCTCTCTGTCTCATTCTCTCTGTCTCAATCCCTGTCTCAATCCCTGTCTCACTCTCTGTCTCACTCTGTCTCTCACTCTGTGCAGCAGTAAGCATTAAGCATGGCGAGCGCCGCACTAAGCACAAAGCAGAGCTGGAATGGATTGGGGGCGGAGCAAGAGCATGTTGTGCTTGCGCTGGGCGGGGCTAAGCTCAGTTGTTGCCACCTGTAGGCAGGTGGGCGGGGTTATGACAGGCTTCACCTTTAGGTTTATGTTTCCCAGGGGGTGGAGCGCGCACTGACTGTGGGTGAATGTGCAGAGGAGGAGGAGCACTAACTGGAGCTGGAACAACACACACACATACTCACACACACATACTGTACACTTACTAGGGCCACACACACACTTCACTATACTTTTGTTTGTGTAAAGCTGCTTTGAGGCAATGACCTTTGTAAAAAAGCGCTATACAAATAAAACTGAATTGAATTGAAATGAACATACTCGCATCACTGCAGCGTGGGAGGAGCTTATTCTAATTCACATAATTTATTCATTTATTCATTAATAACAACCTGTCTGCAGACAGGCGGGGCTACAGGATTAAACAACATGGCTATCTAGAGGAGAATGTGGGGTGGGGGTGGGGGTGGTGGATGGGGCAGGGGTATGTGTGTGGTGGGTGTGGTTATTGGTAGGGGCGTGGTTATTGGTGAGAGAGGGGTTGTTGTTGGTGTGTGGGGTTATTGATTGTGAGCGCCCAACAACCACCACCCACACCAATAACAAATGTCCGCCTCAATAACTATCACCAACACCAATAACTAACACCCACCCGTTATTGATTGTGGGCAGGGTTATTTATGGTGGGTGTGTTTATTGGTTGTGGACGGGGATTTATTGGTAAGGGCAGAGTTATTGATTGTGGGTGGGATTATTGATTGTGGGTGGGGTTATTGATTGTGGGCAGGTTTATTTATGGTGGGTGTGTTTATTGGTTGTAGACGGGGATTTATTGGTAAGGGCAGAGTTATTGATTGTGGGTGGGATTATTGATTGTGGGTGGGGTTACTGGCTGTGGGCAGGGTTATTTGTAGTGGGTGTGTTTATTGGTTGTGGGCGGGGTTATTTCTGGTGAGAGTGTTTATTGGTTACATTTACATTTATCCAGAGCGACTTACATTTATCTCATTTATACAGCTGAGCAGTTGAGGGTTAAGGGCCTCACTCAAGGGCCCAGCAGTGGCAGTCCAATGTCTTAACCACTGAGCTACCACTTATTGCTTGTGGGTGGGATTATTAATTGTGGGTGGGGTTACTGGCTGTGGGCAGGGTTACTGATGGTGAACACGCACTCACCCTCAGAGACGTGCACTCTGTAGGGGCTGTGGGGAATGGGCTGCCCGGCGAAGAGCACTTCCACACTGTGTGTTCCCTCTGCAGTGGGTTTGTAGGTGCAGCGGAACACGGCGTCTCCTTTCTTCTCCAAAATCACCTCCACCGTGTCCTTCTTTCCCTGGGGGTCCGTAATCACCACGCTGACATCACCGGCTCCGGCCCCTGACGCCAGCACACACACCACACCGCCAGCACTCATTTATTATTTATTCATTTAATCTTTTCTTTTTATGTCTTTCCTTCTGTTTTCTTTCTTTATTTATTTATTTTTCCTTTCATTATTTATTTTATTTACTAAATGCTTTCTTTCTTCCTTTCTTTTATATCTTTTCTTCCTTCCTTAATAGTGCACATTATCTTTCAGACTGTTAAACGTTTAAAAGCTTTTGACATTTGTGTGAGTGCAGATTTTGTTCGGGATAACGCACACCTGCTCTGTGATGTTTTTATAGCTATTATATGTGTTAAATATAAGGGTGAGCAGGTTTAGCACTCTGTGTACGTGACTCACCTGCAGTGTAAATGTCGAAGTAGGTGGGTTTGTGAGCGACGTTGCCCACGGGGTCGAGACCTGGACCTCGCGCCTGGACTTTACTAGGGTCACCGAGAGCTTTAGCCACGTTGACCAGGAACGGGCTTTTATCAATATCCTGTCCTGCAAACAACACCTTCACCTGGAACAGTCCAGAAAAGGAGAACAATCAGTGTGTGTTCCAGCAGCTGCAGGGTTACTGCACAACTTTCAATGACAACAAAATGATGACATCATCAACAAGCGCCAGATGATCACACGCTATCAGGGAGAGACCTGAGAGAAAACACTCTTGCTCTTGTCAGAGTTTATTCCAAACCATCATGAACATGTGGTCATGGGTCGTGTCCCAATCAGCCATAACAGAAAGCTAAGCTAAGGTCTGTGTTTTGTAAGCAGATTTAGCTAGCGAGCTAAGAATTTAGCAGCCACAACCCAGTTATCATGACAACATCCAAGTGTGTGTTGTTGTACCTTGTGAGGTCCGGCCACTTTGGGCACGTAGCTGACAGAGTACGTCCTCTTCTTGTCGTTATTAGCAACAACTTTAGCCTAAAAACACGAGAATCATTTGTCAGGTTTAACTCAAGATAATTCATATAAAAACAAAGTGTTGCAGTTGTCATTATCATTGTTGTGAAGTTGCTATGGAAACACAAAACGTACTTCTTCGGTGTGACCTTCAGGATCCTCCACATAAACGATGACCTCACCAAGCCCCGCCTCCAGCGTCTCCACCGTAAAGTGTGTAGGTTTCAGCACTATGTTTCCCTCCGGCTCAATTCCTGTTCAGCACAGTTACATTAACGTCCATATCTCAGGATAATTACACAACTTTAACGATACAAACGTGTAAACAACACAAACGTGTAATCATCACCACGATTTAGTGTCTCATGGCTTCAGCATTAAGGTGTTGTGCACGAGTAACTGTCAGAACACGATATTAAAAAAAAATGTAAATTAGCAGCAATGTGCTGGATCAAGTGCTATTCTGTGTGCTGCTGAATAACGAGTGTGGAAGCCATTTTGTTAAATTAAACAACTGATTAATCTGATCATTACAACTTGCATTATTTGTGGTAAAACTCTGTCTTGGACACTTCTACTCAAAAGAATCTGGCAACCGCGGAAGCGTGAACTACACGCAGGTGATTTGAATAATATGAGAGTGGAGCTCAGAAAATCCACTTCAGCAGCTGCGTAACAAGGCTCTGAATACCAGCAACTTTCCCAGTGTAAATACTGACTTAGCATTTGGACTTAAGTCACCAACTCAGAGTACGACCGGCAGTGGAGATGAGGGATTTGGGACGTGACCCACCTGGGCCGTAGGCTTTGGCCTTTTTGGGGTGCAGCTGTTTGGGTTTAATGGGAGCTCCGGGTTTCAGCTTGGCCTTAGGGAACTGAGAGAGATACGTCATCACTGAGTGCTCATCTACATCCGGGTCAACGATCTCCTCAGGGGCGATAACCTGCAGGTCAAAGGTCAAACACGGCATTAATGACTAGGCAGGCTATCAAAAACTGCTTATATGTGTGCATGTGTGTGCATGTGCGTATGTGTGTGTGAGTATGTGTTTGTGTGTGTGTGTGTTTGTGTGTATGTGTATGTGTGCGTGTGTTTGTGTGTGTGTGTGTGTGTGTGTGTGTGTGTGTGTGTGTGTGTAATCACCTGTGGTACTCCGAGCCAATCGTCTGCCTGCTGCATGGCCTCCCGTGCGTTCTGCACTGGTTTATTCGGATCCCATGTCTCCCAATCTGGACACAAACCTACACACACACACACACACACACACACACACACACACACACAAAAGGTGAGAAAGACAGTTAAATAGAGACAGTTAAAGAGAGATAGAGAGACAGAGAGACAGTTATAGAGAGACAGGAAGTCACATGGTTGTCATCCTCATGTCACAGGCAGAAATAAGTTGAAAAAGTTCTGAACAGTGAAACTCAGACAGGTTCCTCAAGGTTCTGTTTGTAATGAACGTGTCTGAGGAACATCACTCGGGTTCTCAGTTCCTCTGTGTTCCTCAGGAGCCAAGCAGAACCCTGAGTGCAGATAAACATCGTTCTACAGAGAGAACGTAAACAAGCAGACTTCTGTGGAAACGTCCTGAATTTAACTCGGACATGCCCTTATTAGTGCACTGAGGAACTGCGGGAGTGTTAGAAGAGCTGAATCTCGCCAGTGTGTGTGTGTGTGTGTGTGTCTGTGTGTGTGTGTGTGTGTGTGTGTGAGTGTGTGTGCTCCTGCTGTTCTTCCTCCTAAGAAAACACAGCCCTGTATGGTCATAGTGGTCGGTTGTTCTGCTAAATGTCAAATACACTGCAATAAACACACACACACTCAGTCACCATGAGGAAAAAACTTCTCATAATCCTTTCCAAACCCAGGCTGCAGTGATAACTCTTAACCTTATATGCTTTGAAAGGTCAAAGGTCGTGTGTGTGTGTGTGTGTGTGTGTGTGTGTGTGCGTGTGTGTGTGTGTGTTAATAAAACGTGTTTTATAAAAAGCTTTGCTCAGGGGAAGAGTATTTGACCTGGTGAAAGCTCAGAGCCTGAACACACACACACATGACTTTTCCCTGGAGTGACACTAAGCATGTGCCAATAATCTTCGATATAAATATATTGTGATATTTATTACACACAGTGTTGTTACCATGGATACTGCAGGGGGAGGAGTCAGCACAGTGGTAGCCTCCCAGAGCAAAGTGTTCTTTCAGGACGACACGACCACATAAAAGTTTTATTCCTCTTATGCCACAGCAATTTATCAACGAGTACAACATTTAATTTATTACAGAACAACACATTGTACTGTTCCTGTTGTCGCTTACGTTACAGCAGCTATAAACACTCGTTCCCTCAGCAGCGTCTCTTTATTCTCTCTCTTAGTTAATAAGACAAAAATAAATCGCAGCTTGTTCCGCACGTTACTGAGAAACCGCAGAGAAGCGTAAACTCCTCTGTCCTGAAGACGTCAGAAACCTTACAGCTACAGCTTCACCTCTGACTGTTACAGAGCGCTGACACTGGAGACTCCTTCCACACACGCTACATAAACATCTCCTTACTTTAAGAAAACTTCATCAGTAGCGTCCGCTGTACGCGTCCCTGTGAATGAGCTGTTGCTATAGAAACCATAGCGTATCAGAGCGAGAGCATTAATATAAACCTGCGCTACTGTCAGAGCCGCTGTTATAGAGAACTAATCAACACCTTCTGACCAATCAGAGCGCAGGACTCAGTGGGTGTGAAAGGGACGAACTCTAACACAGCGTTGTGTTTCATTCTGTAGGAAGAATCCATCGATGTCTGCACAGCAGACGTTTGTTTATTATTATATTTTATATATAATATATATAATAAAAATAGTTTATTATTCACTGGTGCATTAGTACACCTGTGGGCGGAGCCAAAAATAAAACATTAGCCTCGGTGACTGTATGTAAGAAGAAAGGCTGCCTAGCTAGGGAACCTAACAATCTGGAGTCTCTGAAACACTAATGATATTTCCGAGAAAAGACTCAAACTCAAACCTGTGTGTGTGTGTGTGTGTGTGTGTGTGTGTGTGTGTGTGTGTATGTACCTGGTGCACAGTTATCCACCAGTGCTCCGAGTGCTTTTCCGTCCCTCCAGTCGCGGTTGAAGTTGTTGATGGGAAGTTGAGGGACTTTGTTCTGGATCCAGCCGAGCAGACGCTGTTTGGGAGTGAGCTTCTTCTTCTCCTCGTCCTCCTCCTCATCGTCCCACATGGGCATGGAGATGGAGTAGTGCAGGATCAGAGTCCAGATCAGACCAAGGATCAGCTTCAGGTTCCCATCCACGATCGCCTTACTGTCTGTGGATCAGAGAGACAGACATATCGGATCAGCAAGACAGACAGATCGGATCAGAGAGACAGAGAGATTGGATCAGAGAGACAGAGAGATCGGATCAGAGAGACAGAGAGTTTGGATCAGGGAGACAGAGAGATTGGATCAGGGAGACAGAGAGATTGGATCAGGGAGACAGAGAGATTGGATCAGGGAGACAGAGAGATTGGATCAGAGAGACAGAGAGATTGGATCAGTGAGACAGACAGATCGGATCAGAGAGACAGAGAGATTGGATCAGGGAGACAGAGAGATTGGATCAGAGAGACAGAGAGATTGGATCAGAGAGACAGAGAGACTGGATCAGAGAGACAGAGAGATCGGATCAGGGAGACAGAGAGATTGGATCAGTGAGACAGATCGGATCAGAGAGACAGAGAGATTGGATCAGTGAGACAGATTGGATCAGGGAGACAGAGAGATTGGATCAGGGAGACAGATTGGATCAGAGAGACAGAGAGATTGGATCAGGGAGACAGAGAGATTGGATCAGGGAGACAGATCGGATCAAATGTCTTGTTTTTACTCCACTACAGCTTTTTGCGTGTTCACACAGTGTTAATACATTTTTGATTATCTGAAGTTGGATATTTCAGAGACGGGAGTCCTGGTGTCTGATCTAAACATGGCTGTGTGTTAGTGTGTGATAGTGTGTGATAGTGTGTGTTAGTGTGTGTTAGTGTGTGTCATTTAGCCTCATTAACAGGACATCTGACATTAATCACTATCTGGCATTTTAAACTCTTTACTTGTTTAACCAAAGAAACGAGTGCAAGGTGACGAACGTAAAACGAGTAATCCTATTTTCTATCTGTTTTTTCTCCTTTGAAGCCGTTCTGCTACGTTTAGATAGCGAGTAGTGCAAATTAACCATTTTAAGTTTCAGTGTAAAGTTTTTCTATATATAAAACAATAAAAATCATATTTTAAATAATGTAAAGATACAGAAATGTTAAAAAGACAAAGTAGATAACTGTATTGTTCATATGCTAATTAACCCCGCCCACTCCAGGTGATGTGTCATGGAGGGATCTTGCTGAAATGAGGAATCTTGATGTCATGGCTGGGGTTAATTCATCCAGAGCGCTTGTTCGGTGCCACAACATCGTCACTCCACCCGCTTAATCTGGAACTAAATCTGGAAGAGCAGCGGAAATGCAGCGCCTGCAGCTAAGCGATGATGAAGAAAAGGATTCTGTCTAGAATTTATTAAACAGGAACCTCTCAGATTTCTCTCTCTCTCATTAGCCATTAGCTCTCTAATGAATATGAGAGTATAGACGTTACAGTCAGCTCTTTATGCTGCTCCAGGTGGCGGTGGATCCGGAGTCTATCCCGGGAATACTAGGTGAGAGGTAGGAATACACCCTGGAATGAGACATCAGTGCATTAGCACACTCATTCACTCCTACAGGATCATAGAGTGTAGCCAGTCCTGTGTGCTTTTGGGAGGAAACCAGAAAACCCAAAGGAGCTCACAGGAACACAGGGAGAACACGTGGAACTCCATATAGACAGGAACCTGAGATCAGGATCCAACCTGGAACCCTGGAGCTGTGAGGAGACAGCACTATCTGCTGTACCTCTGTGTTAATGAGTGTGTGTGTGTGTGTGTGTGTGTGTGTGTGTGTGTGTGTGTGTGTGTGAGGTATTTCTCATGTGTGATGTGCTACCAGGAGTGTCGCAGGTCTGTGCTAACACACTCTGCCCTTCACACACACTCATAAACGAGCAGTCGCACTCAGAATGTTTCTGTCTCTCTATGAGCTCACCAAAGGCATAAACATGAAGTGCGTGTGTGTGTGTGTGTGTGTGTGTGTGTGTGT
>CM074951.1:26828498-26840934 GCA_037577455.1 Pangasius macronema | reverse complement strand
GTAAAGCTGTGAGTAAAGCTCTGAGTAAAGCTCTGAGTAAAGCTGTGAGTAAAGCTCTGAGTAAAGCTGTGAGTAAAGCTCTGAGTAAAGCTCTGAGTAAAGCTCCGTCTAAAGCTGTGAGTAAAGCTCTGAGTAAAACTCTGAGTAAAGCTGTGAGTAAAGCTCTGAGTAAAGCTCTGAGTAAAAAATACTGAATCAGTACTGAACTGTGAAGAACGGCTGTAACACCAACACACACGTAGAGCTGAATATAAATAAAGATGAGTCTGTTCCACAGAGCTCAGAAGACGTGCTGATGGCTTCGACACAGAAGCGATAAAATGATTTCACTGCAGAAAATCTGAGAAATGAACATATTTTAATCTAAAACGTTCTTATTCTGAGATTATTAGACAGGAAACGTCAGATTACTCCGAGTGAATTTAGACGCTTTCACACATTTCATGCTTTAGCAGATATTATTGCTTCTTTCTAGAAATAAAAACCTAAGACTAGAACATGATCTGCAACAACAAGAAAAATGTGCAGAAATAGGTTTTATAATCATATATCAGGTTTACTGTAATCTTATAATGCAAAAATATTAAATATATCTATTTTGCAGTATATAAAATGAATATTGATGGTTTTATTGCTCAGACCGTGTTCATGCTCTTGTGTTTTATAGTTCAGTAGAAATTCGAATTTATCTGAGTTCCTAATCAATATTTCCAGCTTCAGTCACAGACTGAAAAAGAAAGTGTGTGTGACTGGAGAAGGAGGAAGAGCGCCGGCGGGGAGCTGAGGGAGGGATGAGGGCTGTGGCGTGCGATTAAACTCGTCTCTGAAGACGTAATTACGGCGTCACGAGGCACGTTCATGCTTTAAAGCGATCTGAGGATGACGATCTGATGATGGCTCCTGTACACACTCCTACCACTGTGTGTGATGCAGTTAACACACACTTCAGCGTGGAGCTGGTGAGCTAATAAACCCAAACCGTACGCTGACTCCTCGCTGACACGCTGAAAACATTTACCGAGAAATTATACAGGATTATTATCACCTTTAATAACCGCTAACACTCCTGAGAGCTAAAGCCAAACTACAGCTGATCCTAAATCCCGAGCAGAGACACAACGCTAATAACATGCTACAGATATAAAGTTATAACTAATCATGTGTTATAAACAACACAATAAAACACACAACTCAAAATCAACAATGTTCTTATTTATTGACATGACAAACGTTTATAAAGAGACAAAAGCATAAAGGAGACGAGGTTTTCATGTTGGTGTTGTTGGTGCAAACTGGAATATTGCTTTATTTTGCTTTTCTTTAATCTTCTCCTGGATTTCTTTTGTGTTATTTTCAACTACAGTCTACACAACACACAACACACAACGCACAACACACAAACATCGATTAAATCACCGTACAGCTCCAGCTGCGACTGCATCAGCGAAAACGCTCTCATATACAAATCTCTGCACATGAACCCTGTTCGAAACTGTATTTATTCCACTGAGAGTAACACTAACTAAATAAAACATTCTTAAAATATAAAATGCAAAGCACAAACAATACGTCACAAAAGATAACACAAAATATTAAAATCTGAGTTTTAGTCTCAGCACAAAAAGGCAGAGCGCCGTCTCTAACCCATAACCACACACAATAATGTTTCACTCGTTATCACACGTCTGTTTATTAAAGAGAAAAATACTGTGAGAATAAATCCGAAAGAATCGACATGAGACGCGTCTAAACTCTTCCCTTTAACCCTTTAATCCTTTAATCCTTTAACCCTTTAACCCTTTAATCCTTTAATCCAATTTATTACTAACTGAATTTAAATCTCTTCTTTTAAAGCACAATTTGTCAAACTTTTTGTACCTGAATATCTTTACGATCATTTCATAACCAGATCATTTAAATCATATTTAATGCTTATAATGTGCAAAACTAGCAAAGATATCAATAATAGTGATTCAGGCTTTAAGTTTTAATTAAAAGAATTGTTTTTAAATATATAAAACTATTATTTTTATTTATAGTGCACTACAGGATCTTTTACTATGTACATTGTTTGTGAATATACAGCACACTTACACTCAAAAGACCCCTGTTTCATTACAGCTTGTTTATTTACCCTGTGGTGTAAGAGGAATAAAACACGCGGGGACGTGCTGTTGGAGGAAAATAATCAACACACACTTCCGATGGTGTGTGTGTGTGTGTGTGTGTGTGTGCGTGTGTGTGTGTTATAATCAATCAGTAATAAACCCTGTCTGAGTCTATAATATAAACTATTGAGGTGAATTTATCTTTATTATATAAAGTGTATTTTTTGACACAATTCAGTCTACACACACACACACACACACACACACACACACACACACTTAAAGATCTGTCTTTTTTGTTTGTTTTTTTTTTAATAAAACTACATGACAACAGTATTTTCTTTTTCAGACGCCATTAGAAGCTGCTTCTGCGTTCATGAGTGCATCGTTACTGAGGCTTGGTGTTTACTTCCTGTTTCCTACTTCCTGTTTCCTACTTCCTGTTTCCTACTTCCTGCCTGTGAGGGCTCGCCATTTCTTGTGCATTGTGGGTAACACACACCGATGTATAAATGTTAGAGCTGAGTCTTCTAGTGTTTGAGACGAAGCCTTAAAGTGACGATGTTCTAGTAAAACTTCACAGGAATGCTAGCTAATGCTAAACTAAATAACTAAAACGCACATCGCACTATATAACAGATTAATTTACACAACACAACAACACAAGATAAATATCTGAATAAATTAACGTCTTCACAAAACACAGAGCTGATATTATAAATTAGATTCCAAGCCATATATAAATCTGTTAGTAAACAACTTTTGTACAAAATGTTTAAAGAAAGTTGCAATAATAATAATAATAATAATAATAATAATAATAATAATATTAATAATCACATTTTGTTCTTTTCTTCAATAAAGAGTCTAAGAGCCCAAAGCCCAAAGAGCCCTGTTGTCATGGAGAAGGTCAAAAGGTCAAATTATCAGCGGTCTGTGGGTCAGAAGGTCCAAAATTAAACGATTATAAAGAGATCGACGCTGCTACTCTTCCCGCTCTCACATCCACAGACTCCATCTTAACTCCCTGAAACACACAAACACAATTCCCATCATTCCATGAGTGTGTGAGTCGTCGTTCTACGCTTCTTTACTCACAGAAAATCGGATCAGAACCTCATCAGACATCACGTCCTTCAGCGTCGTCATACGTCACAAATTATTCCCCATCACTCGGGTCTCAGCTTCCCTGAACACAGCTAGTATTACTGTTCACTCAACATAGCTGGCTAGTTAAATAAACAGCTGGATATTTACAACAGAAAGATAACTAAATAGTTAAAAATAACTAGTTAGGTAAACAAATAGCTGGATATTTACAACAACAATTTAGCTAGATAGTCAAAACAGACTGAACAGTTACAATAGATAGCTAGTTAAACCAAATACCTGGATCATTAAAACAGATAGCTAGCTAGATATAGCAGGTTGCTATATAACAGTTAAAACATAGCTAGATAGCAAGTTAGCTATATAAGATTGCTAAATAAGCTGTGTTAGATGAGCTAGTCATTTAACTATGGAACGATAGTATGACAGGTCCACTGTGTCTGTAACAGAAGAAAACCCTCAAATGTGACTAAAATAATTAGCTCAGAGGGGTTAAGCTAACGTTCGCACGGCGTCCTGTACAGATGACGTCAGTGGAACTGTGTGTGAATAAAAAGCCTCGTCGTACCTGCTGCTGTTCGGGACGCGAGCTCGGACCACCAGCACCACAGAACTGCCATGATGACGATCATTCCTAAGAAAGGCAGTGAAAGAACAGCAGACTCAGTGCAGAACTGAGGGTGTGATGAAGGGATGGGATGGAAGAGAGATGAAAGAGAGATGAAAAAAAACAAAACAAATTAAGGCATGAATGAAGGATGAAGCAACAACAACAACAAAACACACACACACACACACACACACACACACACACAAATACACATCTCCTTATGAAACCATCATGAAGGTGTGGAGGAACCGTGGCTGAAATGAGAAACAGACAGATTTCAACCTTTAGTAATTGATTTAAAAGATCATTAATAAATCACCTACGCCTTTGATTCTTTCGGAGGTGTCAGAAATCATCTGAAGTCAGTCACGTGCATCAAATTCACTGCTTTATTGTTTTCAGTTCCAATCTCATGAAGGTTTTGATAAATAATTTAACGTTTCAGCCAAACCGAGGAAAGTTTAGCCTTCAGCCTCAGGTTATCTGAGTAGAAATGGTGATGTTGGAGAGTAGAATTTGGAGGTTGGAGGTCTGATGCTTAAGGTTATAAGTTGGAGGTTAGTTATTGTTATAACTGTGTGACCACAACCTTCTGATCAGTGGCCTAAAACCTTAACCACTGAGCCGTACTTCCTAACGTCTACGCTACGGTGCGACAGCACATTTGGAAAGTAACAGTACTTTCAACTAAGCTTTAGATTGTGGTGGAGGTTGGAGGTTAAATATCAGTGATTGGGTGCTGAGGGTTACAGGTTAACAGATTAAGTGGTGGAGGTTAGAGGTTGGAGATTAAATATTAGGTTGCCTGTGTACTTTTTATACACATGGAGGATTAAGACAGATATCCTCTAGAGGGCAGGTCAGAGCAGAAACATCCCTGTCCGTCAGGTTTCCATGTGAACCAGTGAAATGTTTAGCAGGTTCACGCTCTTTTTGCTTGGAGAAAACTTCCTGCTGTTATTGTGATTGTTGTTATGAGATTCATCTCATATAAGTTAGAAACAGGGGAAAAAAATAAAATGTGCAGGGCAGGGGTACGTCATGAACAGGATCGAGAAACACAGATCACTTTTCAGTGATTTGTACGCTACATGAGAAGTTATTTAAACTCAAACACTAAACTTCAGGGAAATTGGTTAATGCTCAAAACCATGTACAATAGTACATAAGTATGTGATTTGAGGCAAACCTCTGTTTTCTTTCTTCTGTAATGGACATCATGTAACACTGTGGTATACTCCCCACTATTTATGTTACAGTACATGCACGTGCCATGGTCATTTTTTCGGATGTGCAGAATTGATGCGCTGATTGAATGCAAGATATTCGAAACAGCCATCTTGCTGCTTCATAGAAACCCGGCCTTAGAGGTTTTGGTCAACTCTGCCCCACCTGTCTCTCCTCTGTGAGTTTCTCTAGCTCCTCCCTACAGCGCAGTAGCTCCAGCTCCAGCTCAGACCGCTCCTTCTGACTGGTCTCAAACAAGGTCTGTAGCTCCCTCAGCTCAGTCCGCACACCGTCACACTGCCATCACAGCAAAAACACACAAAACACACAATACAGATGAAAAATAGTTTGTCCGTCTCCCACAATGTACCTACAGCATGGTACCTGCCCTAGTGTACCTGCTTCAACATATCCACTCCATGATATCTGCCCTGGTGTACCTGCCCCAGCATACTGAACATACCCCAGGCTACCTGTTCCTGTATCAATAGCAGCAAAGCTGGCCTGTCTAACCTAGCATACATGTCATAGTGTATCCACCCCAAGTACTTACCTAAGCATACATGCTCCAGTGTACCAGAGCCTGTCTACCCCAGCATAAATACCCCAGCATATCCATTCCAGCATGCTTCTTCCAGTGTATCTGCTTCAACAAGTCTACCCCAGCCTGATAACCAGTCTGTCTTACTCTGTCTACTTGCCCTAGCCTATCTAGCCCAGAGTTTATCTGCACTAGATTCATCTAAGATACCCTCTGGTTTCTACCCTGAGCATATCCTAGCTTGTCCACTCTGCTGTAATACATATAATACACATATATACATACGGTATGTACTCCACCAGTATATACTCAGAGTATCTACCCAAGCCTATCTATTCCTGCATACCTATCCCAGGATATTTGCCCATGTTATTCTAACCCCAGCTCACCAGGCCAAAATTACTTGTCCCAGTCTACCCGTGTATCTGCCCCAGTATATCCACCCCAACATTCTTGTCTAGTCTATTTGCCCCTGTATGTTTATCCAGCCTATCTCCCAGTCTTAAAGCATTGGCCCCAGGGTATTTTCCCAAGATACAAGCATACTTGACTAAAAATACCTACCACAGCATATTTATCCAAATGTACCCACTGAGAGTACCTGCCCCAGCCTAACCACCCCAAAATACCTATCACAGCATACCCCTATACCATAGAGTTTCTAATCCAAACCTACTTGCGCAATACACCATTCCTGATCTAGCCACCCAGGCATAGCTGCCCCAGCTGATCCATCCCAGCATACCTGGCCCAACCTATCCACCCCAGCGTACCTGCCTCTGCAGTTGTTCTGCTCTCTCCTCAGCTTGTTTGAGCTGCTCTCTCAGGGAGAGAGTCTCTGAGAACCCTGAGCTCAAACTGGTGGGCGTGAGTGGCTTTCCATCAAAGGAAATATTCTTCTGAATACAAACATCCACCAGTCCGCAGGTGGAACCTGATCCCCCAATTACATTTGTCTGAATCCTTCCATACTCCTTCTCTTCACCTTCCACACCACCTGAACTGCTCCAAATAATAATAAAAAAAGCTTATTACAACATGGATAACAGCTTGAGTTACACTGGTGAGTCTGCATGAGTGTTTTTTTTTTACCTTGTCCTCTGCAGCATGTGTAGTCTCTCTTTCAGTTTACTGTTGGCCTCCTTCAGGGTCTCACACTCCAACTTCAGACTGGCAAACTCCTCCTTCAGCTGTTCCACATCACCTGATAAAACAGTCAATCTACAGTCATTCACTCAAAAGTTCAGTCACCTGGACCTACACGAGGTAGGTTTTTGCATCCTGAGTCTTAGAAATATCCATATAAACACATTAGATCTGTCAGTCAGACCACTTCAGGAGGTCTGAGATGCTGGATATTATACAACTATAAATACATCCTTGTCTGCAAGCCACACTGGACAACCGGTCCTATGATGCATGCGCTCCATCTGCTCCATGCTGCCATACAGGAATAGAAGGAAATCTGCACAGATGGTTTAGACTAAAAACAAACTACTGCTGTCTGAAATAATCAGCACACTCCTGGAGTAAGACTCACCACCGTGGTAAAGAATCTAAACAGTTTGCTGCCAACCATTTGCACACAACCATTTGCACAAAAGTTGGTTGTCAGTGTTATAATGGAGAGGGGTGACTGGTGTAAATGAACTAGAGTGGCTAAGGCCTCCCCCTTTCAAGAAAAATACATAAAGAAATGAATAAAAATAAGATTCAAATCTTATTTGATGTTATTGAATGGCTTGAATTGGATTATGTGTATTTTAGTCAATCCAAAAACAACAGCACTACCAATGGCTGTAAGAGAAAAACATGCATATGTAGTACAGGTTGACTTCTTTCTAGCCCAGACTGTAGATTCATTCAGCCTAGTAGTGGCAGGTTGTTCAGGTAATTATAGTGACACACCCCCTAGACTTGGTGTCCATTAGGGCTGATCTCTTTAAGCCCACAATCATGAAACATCCATCACACATGAAGAGCAATGAAGCCTCATGTGAACAGAAAAATCTCCTACCTAAAAAAGCCTATCTACATCTCAAAATCTGCACAAAATCACCTGAAACTAGCTCAAACCGTTCGGTCTTTAGAAAAGGGATTTGTCTTCTTTTTCTCAGTTTTCATGTAAGAAATAACTTGATGTATTTTATTTTCCTTTTTATCATCACCTGGTACCAAACATTAGTCACACCAGACACTCATTACATTTAATTTATATTATTTTCTATACAAGATCTTGGGTTATTTTTAAACTAGCCAAAAAAATCCAATCTTGTTCCATAACAAGCCCAATTTGGCTTAAACACTGTGACCCTGGCAACCCTGCACATGAAGCACGATGAACCGAATGATGTGGATTACTTCCTGGATAATTCAATTTTCAATTGTCTTTTTTATCAAAATGCCTTTAGATGAGATAATAGAAGTAAACTGACTAAGAACACATCGTCCAATCAAAGTAAAAAAAAAAAAAATCACACGAAGGGATGAAGGAAGAGTAAATTCTGTCAGATTTGAAAGAAAGAGCTGAGGAAGGGAAAGTGCAGTGAGCAATGACCTGAAAAACTTACAGACATTAGGAAACAGGAACGGCTCTGCTTGTCTATGAGAGTGTGTGTGTGTGCGTACATGTGTGTATGTGTGCTCCTGTGTATGTGAGTGTGTGTGTGTGTGTGTGTGTGTGTGTGTGTGTGTGTGTGTGCACCTGTGTGTATGCATAACAGTTTTATAAAACCCAGAGAAACAGCAAGTTACTGATAGATACTAAAATGAATTTTCGATATCCCGATGATGCGTCACTGTGAGTAGAAAACAGTCCAGAAACAAGATTTGTGAAGCAGCAATGGGTCTTAGTCACGCAGTCAGTTCTAAGGTACTGGTACAGTGTAAACCTTTAAGGCTTAGGATTAGTTAACTCAAGAATATGAGTCATGATCTAAAGTCTGATTCTGATCACGGGCACACAGTGTTTCAGCGGGTTTATTAGGAAACTGTTTGACCTTTAACCTAAAAGACCAAAAAAGGAAACCTGAAGAGTGCTAAAGTAAATATGTGAATACCAAACACCTCATCAGCTGACACATTTTACTCTTCATCTGATCCTTATTGTCGATCCTTATTGAGAATATACAGAAGAATTCACTTTGTGAAACTAAAATCTAACACACCAAGTTGTTTTTCAAGAAATCAGAGCACACTTTCTGGCCTGGTAGTGAAGGATGGATTCTGCTTGGAGGAATTAAGCTATGAAGTTTCTCGGTGTGTGATGTCGTGCTCTCATTAATACAATAGTGACATCACATACTCGGCATCCTGAACACCCCCACCCCAGCACACACACACACACACACACACACACACACACACACACACACACACGTACTGCCCGTGGCTTCCGCCTCTTATTAAAAGTGTCATGATTTATGTCTCTGGCTGCAGGACGTTAAGCATGAGGTCGGCTTTGGAGATGAAGTCAACAGCATGTGTGTTTATTTCACGGTGATATCAGCGCACACAGCGGTGTGTGAGGAACACATGCTCTTTACGAGACAAACACAGAGGAGAGACGGATGAACCCTCAGTCTTGTGATATGACCTGGACAAATGATCCATTAGAACACTCAGCTCTTCATAGCGTGTCACCATCATCAAGGCAAAGCAGGGAAGGGTGGAGCAAGGTGGGGCAATTTTGGGGCAGGGTGGGGCAATTTTGGGCAGGATGGGGCAGGGCGGGGCAGGACGGGGCAGGGCGGGGCAGGACGGGGCAGGGCAGTACCGCACGAGGGAGGTTAACGAAATAAAATGACAGAAAGCTAATTTTTATATAGTTCATTTGTGAGGAGGTGAAACATGTACATCACTTCTGCCTCGTCCTTTATTCTCCTCCCTCCATCTCTCCCTCTAACCCTCTCTCATCCTCTCTCAATCTCTCCTGCTCACCCTCTCTTCTCCTCTCTTCATCTCTCCTCTGACTCTTCATTGCGATCTCAGCTCTCAGTGTGACTGCCTCCAGCTCGTACTCCTCCACTGCCTGCTGGAGCGTCAGCACCTCCTCCTGCAGCTCCACCTTCTGCTGCTCCACTCCCTCCATCTTCTGCTGGACTGAACACAGCTGGGCTGAAAAGAGTGAGGGAGAAAGACAGAGGGAGAGGGAGACAGAAAGAGAGAGACAGAGAGAGATAGAGAGAGAGAGAGAACTATAAATCTGAAAGAAGAGAGACTCTGTAAACAATATGACATGCAGCAAATTGAAAAAGAGACATTTCATTTCGTTCTGTGTAAAATATAACAGCATAAGATGGAATATTACTGTCTGATTGATATATTTTATATACATTTATATAAATACTACATTCCTTTCTTTGTCATACGTCTATTTATTTCATCTATTTATTTCAGTCACACCAATAAGTTGTGTTCTTTGAACTTGAACGAGACAGACAGACAGACAGACAGACAGACAGACGGAGAGGGAGACAGACAGACAGACAGACAGACAGACGGAGAGGGAGACAGATGGAGAGGGAGACAGGTTTGTTACCCTGTAGACGCTGGATTTGCCGGGTGAAGGCCTCGGCCTGGTGCGCGCTCGCTAAGCGTTCTTCCTCCAGAAGACCTGCAGATCAGCGAAGAGTTGAAGATTAAACAGAGCTTCAGTGAAACAGCGACAGTGTGTGTGGGTTAAAGCAGGACTTCTGTTTACACTACGCAGCACACGAGGTTCACTGGGAACTCCAGTTTTTTCTGGGGGGTTTTATGAAATGAAAAAAGGGAATGCTTTCTGTGGTTCTGACGCATCTCCAGCTCTTCTTCAATCATCTGTGCTGTGCTCAGGTTAGATCTCGTTTAGATAATGATAATGTTTTTTATTTTATGTTAAGCTCCATGTCCAGGCAAAGAAGTGCTAGAAATGCAGTGATGAAGTCATTATATGATTGGCTGAGCTGTTAAATGAAGCTCCGCCCCTTGTTCAGGTGGTCCTCGGTGCTGAGATGAGTCCTGACGAGGGGAACGTGATCAGATTTCCAGCCAAGATTCACTGCAGGGATCAAAATGTCCGGGCTGGAGCTCCGGGTGTCCCTCTCTCCTTTATAACACTGAACTGGACCAAGAGGTATTTTTTAAAAAGGATGAGACTATTGCTAAATTAAACTGATCTTATTTTTTGTTTTCCTCATTTATTTTCTATACAGTGATTACACATTACCTGATTTATACTGTTCTCTTTATAGACAAATATAATTAATGACTTGTCTGGTAGTTTTTGCAACACTTTCTGAGTCAAATCCATGTTTAAATTTTTGTAAAATCTTTCTATAAATTCTGCCTGAAACTCCACACGGTTTGGATTTCTGTTAGTGAAGAATAAAATAAAATATGATTAGACAGTAAAGGCTGAGATAAACTCAGCTGTGTGGGCGTGGCTATGAGCTCTAACAGTGAGCGCGCTCACAGGAATGTCAGTGATGTCATCGGCCGTGTGGGATTTAGGACAGCGAACGAGTCTGGAAGCTTCTCTGATCCTGCAGCTGCTCTCCAGAAAAAAGTCAGAGGCTGCCGTCCAAAACTGTTTATAACGCGCACTCAGTGACTTCCCCTCGTCCACTTCCTACAGCACTGAGGAGTTCCTTTAGCGGCCGTAACGCGAGAGAGAGAGAGAGAGAGAGAGAGAGAGAAAGAGAGAGAAAGAGAGAGAGAGAGACTCATTCACTTCCCATTCTCCACTTCCTTCACCTTGGTATTCATACCCATAATTCCCTCTGAGTGGTGTGTATTACCCATAATGCACTGTGAGAGAGTGTGAGTGAGTGTGACAGAGTGTGTGTATGTGAGAGTGTGTGTGTGTAAATGTGTGTGTGTGAGAGAGAGTGAGTGTTTGTGTGTGTGTGTGCGTGTGTGTGCGTGTGTGTGTGTATGAGTGTGTGTGTGTGTGTGTGTGTGTGTGTGTGTGTGTGTGTGTGTGTGTGTGTATGAGTGTGTGAGAGAGTGAACGTGGTGTTTGGGACACAGCCGGAGTCGGAGTCTCACCCTGCAGCTCTGCGCTGTTCTCCTCGTGTTTCTGCGACGCGTCTCGCGCCTCCTCCAGCTCCAGCAGGAGGTGCAGTATCTGCGCTCTCAGCTCCTCCAGCTCCTCCTCCTCGCTCTTCTGCCCCTTCTCCTCCTTCTCCTTCTCTCCTCCCTCCATCTCTGCTTTCTCACACTCCTTCTCCATCTTCTTTTGGTCCATCGTGTCCTCACCTGTTTTCAGATCGCTGCTCTCCTCTGCACGGGAGAAACAACGTCACAAACAAACCCTCGTTTATTCTCAGCGGTCTCGCACACGTGCTGCGTGGGGAAACTCTCCCTCACGCTGCTGTGTGGATCACGGCTTTCAAAAAACAGAAAATATACATCGGATTCTTCTAAGATTGAAGAAGAGCTTGGTCGGAGGACTTTATACGCACTCTTTACGGAAATATCATAACTGTATCTTATGATTACGTGTGAAAGATAAAACCATGTGCAAATGACGTGGAAAAAAANAAGTTCGTGTGAAGTTTCTGAAAGGGACAAACTTCCTTGTTTCTTCCTATTTTGGTTCAGCCTCGAGCTGAAGGATCATCACCACGCGGCTCTGTAGTGAAGTGACTCATCAGCTCTGTACACACTGTTTATATATTTATGATAAAACGGTATTCTGTTATGCAACTAGCTGATAATTAAGAAGAATCTGCAGTTCATCTCGAGGCACTTCATATCTTCATGTCATATATAACTGAGCAGAATCTTCTTCTTCTTCTTCTTCTTTGGGCTTTTCCCTTCAGGGGTCTCCACAGCAAATCATCACTCTCCACCTATCCC
>CM074951.1:26813411-26824064 GCA_037577455.1 Pangasius macronema | reverse complement strand
TTTATAAAACAATAATAGAATGCTATCATTAATGCTATCATCAATCAGCAATTGCTAAAGTGTGAGATTTAACTGTAAATTTCACAAATCCTGACAATCCTATTACAGAACTTCAGGAAAAATGTGCAGAAAAACTTAAAATTTTTCCAAAACAATTATCACACCTTATCTGTGGGTTGTGCGCTGGTGGATTTGGAGATTAGACTGGTCACTAAAACTCTTTCCACACTCTGAACAGCGATACGGTTTTTCTCCTGTGTGAACGCGCTGGTGTTTTTGGAGATTGCTCTGTTGATTAAAACTATATATGTGTAAATGTTCAGTGGCCATCACAAAAAGCCAGTTATTTTCTTGTGGGGTCCTCAAAATGGGGAAAAGTGCAAAATTTCCAAACGTGTGCTATTAGTAGCTTACATATCCCACTTTAATAGACACAGATGCTAAAAGTCACAGATCCTACAGTGACTGAGGGGCTGAGCTGCTAGATAGACTGAAGGGCTGTGATCCTACAGTGACCAAAGGGCTGAGATCCTACAGTGACAGAAGGGCTGAGAATCTAGAGAGGCCAAGGAGCTGCAATCCTACAGCGACCAAAAGGCTGCGATGTTACAGCAATCAAGGAGCTGCGATC
This sequence comes from Pangasius macronema, assembly GCA_037577455.1. NCBI lineage: Eukaryota > Metazoa > Chordata > Actinopteri > Siluriformes > Pangasiidae > Pangasius > Pangasius macronema. Next base: position 26,823,433 of record CM074951.1, on the reverse strand, counting down.
CTAAAAAGAGACAGAGGGGCTGCGATCCTACAGTGACCAAGGGGCTGCGATCCTACAGTGACCGAGGGGCTGCAATCTTACAGTGAACAAGGGGCTGCGATCCTAAAGAGACAATGGGGCTGTGATCCTACAGTGACCAAGGGGCTGCGATCCTACAGTGATCGAGAGGCTGCGATCCTACAGTCACCGAGGGGCTGCAATCCTACAGGGACCAAGGGGCTGTGATCCTACAGGGACCAAGGAGCTGCGATCCTACAGGGACCGAGGGGCTGCGATACTAGAGCGACCGAGGGGCTGCGATCCCACAGTGACTGAAGGGCTGCAATCCTACAGTGAACAAGGGGGCTGCAATTCTACAGTGACCGAGGGGGCTGCAATCCTACACTGACCGAGGGGGCTGCGATCCTACATTGACCGAGGGGGCTGCGATCCTACAGTGATCCTCTCGAGACCAACCAGTGAGAATGAGGCTGCAATCTTACAGTGAACGAGGGGCTGCAATCCTAAAAAGACAGAGGGGCTGCAATCCTAGAGCGACCGAGGGGCTGCAATCCTACAGCAACCGAAGGGCTGCAATCCTACAGCAACCAAGGGGCTGCAATCCTAAAGAGACAGCGAGGCTGCGATCCTAGAGTGACCGAGAGGCTGCAATCCTACAGTGACCGATGAGCTGCGATCCTACAGTGACCGAGGGGCTGCGATCCTACAGTGACCGAGGGGCTGCGATCCTACAGTGACTGAGGGGCTGCAATCTTACAGTGAACAAGGGGCTGCGATCCTAAAGAGACAATGGGGCTGTGATCCTACAGTGACCAAGGGGCTGTGATCCTACAGTGATCGAGAGGCTGCGATCCTACAGTCACCGAGGGGCTGCAATCCTACAGTGACCGAGGGGCTGCGATCCTACAGGGACCAAGGGGCTGCGATCCTACAGGGACCGAGGGGCTGCGATACTAGAGCGATCAAGGGGCTGTGATGCTACAGCGACCGCGGAGCTGCGATCCTAAAGAGACAGAGGGGCTGCGATCCTAAATAGACACAGAGGCTGCCATCCTAAAGAGACAGAGGGGCTGCGATCCTACAGTGACCGAGGGGCTGCGATCCTACAGTGACCGAGGGGCTGTGATCCTACAGTGACCGAGGGGCTGCGATCCTACATTGACCGAGGGGGCTGCGATCCTACATTGACCGAGGGGGCTGCGATCCTACATTGACCGAGGGGGCTGCGATGCAGTGATCCTCTGGAGACCAACCAGTGGGAATGAGGCTGCAATCTTACAGTGAACGAGGGGCTGCAATCCTAAAAAGACAGAGGGGCTGCAATCCTAGAGCGACCGAGGGGCTGCAATCCTACAGCGACCGAAGGGCTGCAATCCTACAGCAACTGAGGGGCTGCAATCCTAAAGAGACAGAGAGGCTGCGATCCTAGAGTGACCGAGAGGCTGCAATCCTACAGTGACCAAAAGGCTGCGATGTTACAGCAATCAAGGAGCTGCGATCCTAAAGTGACCGAGGGGCTGCGATCCTACAGCGACCGAGGGGCTGCGATTCTACAGTGAGCGAGGGGCTGCAATCCTACAGTGAGCGAGGGGCTGCAATCCTACAGTGAGCAAGAGGCTGTGATCCTAAAGAGACAGAGGGGCTCTGATCCTACAGTGACAGAAGGACTGAGATCCTAGAGAGGCCGAGGTATTGCGATCCTACAGCGACCGAGGGGCTGCGATCTTACAGCTACCGAGGAGCTGCGATCCTAAAGAGACAGAGGGGCTGCGATTCTAAAGCGACCTAGGGGCTGTGACCTTAGAGCGACCAACTGGAAAGCAATCAGTGGGAATGAGGCTGCAATCTTACAATGAACAAGGATCTGCAATCCTAAAGAGACAGAGGGGCTGCGATCCTAGAGCGACCGAGGGGCTGCGATCCTGCAGCAACTGAAGGGCTGTGATCCTACAGCGACCAAGAGGCTGCAATCCTACAGTGACCGAGAAGCTGCGATCCTACAGTGACCAAGGGGCTGCGATCCTACAGTGAGCGAGGGGCTGCAATCCTACAGTGACCGAGGGGCTGCGATCCTAAGAGACAGAGGTGCTCTGATCCTACAGTGACAGAAGGGCTGAGATCCTAGAGAGGCCAAGGAGCTGTGATCTTACAGCGACTGAGGAGGTGCGATCCTAAAGAGACAGAGGGGCCGCGATCCTAGAGTGACTGAGGGGCCTGCGATCCTACAGTGACCGAGGGGCTGCGATTCTAGAGCAACCGTGGTGCTGTGATCCTAGAGCAACCAAGAGGCTGTGATCCTACAGTGATCAAGGAGCTGCGATCCTAAAGAGACAGAGGGGCTGCGATCCTAAAGAGGCAGAGGGACTGCGATTCTACAGTGACCGAGGGGCTGCTATCCTACAGTGACCGAGGGCTGCGATCCCACAGTGACCGAGGGGCTGCAATCCTACAGTGACCGAAAGGTTGTGATCCTACAGTGACCGAGGGGCTGTGATCCTAAAGAGACAGAGGGGCTGCAATCCTACAGTGAACAAGGGGCTGCGATCCTACAGTGACCAAGGAGCTGCGATCCTACACTGACCGAGGGGCTGTGATCCCAGTGACCGAGGGCTGCGATCCCACAGTGACCGAGGGGGCTGTGATCCCAGAGTGACCAAGGGGCTGTGATCCTACAGTGACCGAGGGGGCTGCGATCCTACAGTGACCGAGGGGGCTGGGATCCTAGAGAGACCGAGGACCTGTGATCCTCTGGAGACCAATCAGCTGAGATAAACAATATACAGAGGAGCAGCAATACTTCGAGAGGTGGAGGGGCTGTGAGCCTTAAACAGTGGGAATGAGATCATGGAGAAAAGACAGATGGGAATTTATAAAACAATAATAGAATGCTATCATTAATGCTATCATCAATCAGCAATTGCTAAAGTGTGAGATTTAACTGTATATTTCACAAATCGTGACAATCCTATTACAGAACTTCAGGAAAAGCGTGCAGAAAAACTTACAATTTTTCCACAACAATTATCACACCTTATCTGTGGGTTGTGCGCTGGTGGGTTTGGAGATTACACCGGTCACTAAAACTCTTTCCACACTCTGAACAGCGATACGGTTTTTCTCCTGTGTGAACGCGCTGGTGTTTTTGGAGATTGCTCTGTTGATTAAAACTTTTTCCACACTGTGAGCAGTGATACGGTTTCTCTCCTGTGTGTATACGCTGGTGTTTTTGGAGATTACTCTGTTGAGTAAAACTCTTTCCACAATCTGAGCAGCGATACGGCTTCTGTCCTGTGTGAATGTGCTGGTGTTTTTGGAGATTACTCTGCTGATTAAAACTCTTTCCACAATGCGAGCAGTGATACGGTTTCTCTCCCGTGTGAATACGCTGGTGTATTTGGAGATTACACCGGTCACTAAAATTCTTTCCACACTGTGAGCAGTGATATGGTTTCTCTCCTGTGTGAATGCGCTGGTGTTTTTGAAGATTACACTGTTGAGTAAAACGCCTTCCACACTCTGAACAGTGATACGGCTTCTCTCCTGTATGAACGTGCTGGTGTCTTTGAAGTGCTCCTCTCTCACTAAAACTCTTCCCACACTGTAAGCACTCATATGGTTTGTCTCCTTTGTGAATGCGCTGATGTGCCTGGAGATCAATCTGATCATTAAAACTTTCTAGACACCGTGAGCACTCAAACGGTTTCTCTCCTGTGTGAATGCGCCGATGTAGTTGGAGACTACTCTGTAGAGTAAAACTCTTCCCACACTGTGAGCACTGATAGAGCCTCTCACTTGTGTGAAAGTGCTGATGTTGTTGGAGGCTACTCTGGTAAGTGAAACCCTTTCCACAGTATGTGCAGTAGTAATTATTTCTCTGGAGTCGTTTCTGTGAGGTGTCAGCAGGAAGGACACCAATCTCTCCTGATTTGAACAGTTTCACATATTCTTCATTGTGGCATCTCTTGATGTGTTTGTGGAGGTAAATTTGAACTGTGTAGGAAAGTGGACACAAGGAGCAGGTGAAGACTTGTGTCAAGGTGCTGTCCATGTCTGGGGTAAAGAAAAAAATGTAAAAGCTGAGGTAAAATACAACAAAAATTAAGAAACAAATTTCAGACACAGTCCAAAAGATTGTCTAAACTAGGCATGTCCAATCTTATCCGGAAAGTACTGGTGTGGGTGCAGGTTCATTCCAGCCAAGCAGGAGCAACACCTGAGTGTACTGAAAGCCAAGACTGACTAATTGACTAAACAGGTGGAATAAGGTGTAGATCCTGCCTGATTGGAACGAAAACCTGCACCCATACCAGCCCTTTCCGGATAAGATTGGACATCCCCGGGTCTAAACAGTCTAAAGATTTTTTTAATTTGTTTAATGTTCAGTAATACACATATAATATTATTATTAATGTTTTGTTTACCGTGAAACATGGTGTTCTTGTGCAGTTGTGTTGCATGAAATTAATAGCTACATTTTAAAGCTGTGAAGTTATTACTGCCAGCTTGCTAACCTTACCTATCTAATTAGCTAATGGTGTGAATTTGTCTGTAATTTGGTCCAAGTTTGATTGTGTCTGCCAAGTGAAAGATTTAGTCAGAGAAGTAAGACCCAAAGATATCTCTGAGGCCTAGTGGCTGAATCCTTCACAGCGTGTGAAGAATCAGTGAAGATTATAACAAGTACTGAGGCCAGGTGTGACCCAGAGCATCCTGTCCAAGTAGCCTGTCTAGCTCCGCCAAGGAGATCCACAATCACTTGGTACTGGTGATGAGGTCCACCTCACAGATCTGGACTACTATTACCACTCTAATGGACGTACGCACCATCTCAAAAGTGTGTCTGGATTGGCAAGAAGAGCCTTGGAGCCAGATGGTTTGCAACCAACTCCAGTTGGTTGATGTATCCTGACTGACTGAAGCCTCAAGCCCCCAAGCAAAACTTCTTTAACTGAGACAGGAACATGTTTAAGTCTGTGTTTTTCTTCCAAATGCAGACTGGAAACCCACTTCTGAAATGCCCACAGTTCTAAGTATATCATGACAATGAACTATTGACATCGGAGCTTACTGTGAGACCAAGGGCGACAATCAGACCTCTTTTCAAATGAGAAGAAACCTCTTGGGACAGAGCGAGCCCCGTTAAAGCTGGGGGCCAGCACAAGAACTGTAGTTTCTTCATTATATGGCCAAAGGTTTGTGGACACCTGACAAACCTTTCCACTAGATGTTGGAGCGAGGCTGTGGGGATTTGTGTTCATTCATCTACAAGAGCATTAGTGAGATCAGGCTCTGATGTTGGGATGTCGAGGAGGTCTGGGATGCAGTCGGTGTTCCAGTTGATCCCAAAGGTGTTTAGTGGGGTTGAGGTCAGGGCTCTGTGCAGGACACTCGAGTTCTTCCAGTCCAAACTTCACACACCATGTCTTCATGGAGCTAGCTTTGTGCACAGGGGAATCGTCATGCTGGAACAGGTTTGGGCCTCTGAGTTCCAGTGAAGGGAAATTGTAAAGCTACAGCACACGGAGACGCTCTATACAACTGTGTGCTTCAGAGTTTGTAGCAACAGTTTGGGGAAGAACCATATTCAGAACCAGACACATGCCCAGATACTGCAGACACTGGAGTTGAAAGTAGTTGATTATCAGCCAGGAAGGACCTCCCTGATAGACACAGTCATCTGATAAACATCAACAGGGGAGACTAACCACTGAGATAAGGAGGGAAGTGGAAACCACTGAATTAAAGGGCCTGAATAATTTATTTCAAATGTCTGATTTTTGGGGCTTCTTGCACTGCTTCTTTAGACAGAGAGCTTATGCCAGATTCGACTCTGAGCCAGGATTCAAACCTTACAGCCAACAGCGGTGTTGAATAAAATATTAATTCTAGTTCAGTGTTTCTCAATTCTTGTTTTGGGGGATACCTTGCAGTAAATAGTTCATCGCCTCTTTTCTTTCACACTCCAAAGTCCGTTCAGCTTTTATTACTATGAGGCACATGACTAGTGTATTAGAAAGATTGTAACACTGACCTGAAATAACACATATAATCCAAAAATTAGTTTCAAGACTAAAAAATAGTAATAATAACTCATAGACGTAACTATTCGCAGAACATTTTTTGTTCCAGATGTAGTCGAACGTGATGCCGGCATATTTGGCATACTCCTCATCGTACCACACCAAGAGCTCCTGTCCGGGTTCGACGGGTCGACAGCAGCGATACAGAATCCCACCTCGATACTGAAATGCCACCAGGTTCTGCTCTTCATCATTACGAGAGCAATTCACATACCTGAGAGAACGAGACACAGAATTAAAAAGTCAAGAGGGAGAGTGATGAAAAAAAAAAAAAAAAAAAAAAAAGGTCAAATCAATTATTCTAAACAAAGACAGAACAGACAACATCCCTGACCTCATCCAGTTAGAATGCACCTCTGACGTGGCATCCATGTATTTTTCACACTGCTTGCTCTGGTATATCTGCAGAAAATGTCATTATACATCAATTATTTTATCCATTAACACAATCAATGTAACGGCACTCAAAGCTGGGAAGCAAATAGAAGTGTGATGTTTCTAAAGACAAAATCACTCTGTCGCCCCACACAATGGTACTTTATTGTTTTATCAGTGCCATTTAGAACAACGTCCTTGTACCACTTTGATGGCACTGAGCAGGGAGATGGAAATGGAGACTAATGCCGGACATTTTAGTTTAAACCAACTGTTTGAATTAATTCAGTTCAATTCAACTGAATTAATCGAGATAAATCAGTTTCTTTTTGCTCATGATTACGTAAAGATCAACGTTTCAGCACAAGAAACACAAGGAACCATCTAGAGAACCATGGAATTTCTTAAGAAGCAACTCACCACCCAGGAGTAGGCGCTGTTCATGGCTTCCTCTCGGTCCACCGTGTCTCCCTGGTAGGGCCCGAAGTGCGCACCAACCGGAATAGTGTCACTGTTGTTAAACACTCCCAGGCCTGCGTCGGGAATACTGGACTTCCGAATCTCTAGCCCAGGAGGAAGGGTTTGTCTGGCTCGGTCCGCGACCCCCAGAGGAACCGCAACATCAGGGATGAAGATAGCCGGACCGTGAACATCGCATTTTTTGATGAAGAAAGATCTGCAATCTTCACAATCTGGAACAAGGAAAAAAAATTATAGGTAAAAAAAAAAAAAAAATAAGAAGAAGAAAGTGGGTTCTTCAGAATCAAAGATTTTGTTTTTCTTATTTCTAATTTGCGTTTATATAACAGACAGAACTTCATGCATAACCACTTTCTCCTCTCAGCTTTGTTTAACTGTAAACCAACTATGCATCTAATAAGTGTTCTAAATAAACACCAATAAATCAGAAAATGAAAATATGGCGACTGGTTTTTACAGTAACTCTAAATTAATCTTTCTTAAGGTAAAATTACTGGACTGTGTGTTCTGGTGTCTTACAGAGATAGTCATCATGTTTAGGTTTTTCTTTCCGAACCATCTGGAATCCTGCGTTCTGTCCCGTTCGGTCCTCGGGAGCGACGTCTTCCACCGAGCTCGAAGTTCCTCCATCTAAGGTTTCACAAAGTTTAAGTAAAAAAAACAAACTGTTTTTATCATCACAAATAAAAACAGTTAAAGTGTTATTATCTCTAAGGTACGTGACTGTCTTACAGAAATAATCTTCATCTTCATCTTCATCAGATTCTTCCTCTTTCAGAGGTTTCTTCCAGATTTCTCTGTTCTGCTGGTCCACAGGAGTGACGTGTCCCACTGAGCTCGATGTTCTTCCATCAGACGTGCTGCACACCTCTGTCTGCATATCCTCACACAGCGACGGTGTCTGCGTAATCTATCTGTGGGATTGTAGAGTGGTTCTGGTTCCGTAGGTTCCGGACTACTCGGACGGCTTCCTTCAGGAGACGATAAGCGACCGGTATGGGTTTGTTACGAAACCTGCGATATGATTATGTTTTGTGTGACGCTCGTTTATCATTGAACACCCATGTAAGTAACACCTTTAAAAATAAGTATAATGTAATAAATTAATAGATAAACAATCAAACTAATAAATAAAATAATAATTAGCAAGAAAAATAATTATAATTAAAACAAAACACTGAATGTTTAAACTCAGGAAGAAAATGTATGTACTTTTTGTAGTAGAGGTTAGAATATAAATAGTTTACTTAAATTTGTAGCGCTTTTTATGGTTTTAATTCTTAAGAAAAATTAAGATTTAAGATCTAAACTATAGCTAATAATGTTTACAGCAGCACATTACAGAAATTATTCAAATTCTAATTAGAAAATGCTAATTAAGAGGTGTAATAGCTTTGCTGTGTGTGTCTGAAAAGAAATAAATTCGCTATTACTCTATTTTGTTTTTAGCAAAATGTGAATAAATATATTACACAAATAAATTAATTAAAACGCTAACACAAAATGCACCGTCTCCCAAAAATACTTCCCTGTACACATAGTGCACTACATAGTGCGCAGACGCCGTTATTACATCCCCTACGTAGTGCACTTCAATAGCAAGTGAACACCAATTTGGGATTCGGCAGCTAATATTAGCCAAGCAGCATAACTTGCATTACCTCAGGATTTAAAGGAGAATACAGTAAATCACCTCAAACACATACAAAAGAGAGGCCTGATTAAATTAAATGTAATATTCGTTAAATCTGGATCCGGAGCATTTTATGTGCAGATGATTAGCTGGATGTGAAAGCTCCTCCTCCGGTGCAGCTCGTCTTCTTCTATTCCTCTGAGTTTATAGCAGAGCTGAAGCTGCACATCGCCCCCTAGTGGAGCTCTGTATAATCATCAAACCCGGTCGAAAGAAAGAAAGAAAGAAAATAATTAATAAATTAATTAATTAATAAATAAATAAATAAATAAATAAATAAATAATCTTCATCATCATCATCATCTCAAGTGCTGAGATTGTTTTCTGATTTCGCCCAGCTGCTATGCTAATCAGTTGTTTTCACTTAAAATTTACATTTATTTGAAAAAACAAAAAAAAACAAAAACAGCTGCATTAACAACTGCATTAATCTGAGCAGCACACACACACACACACACACACACACACACACACACACACACACACCTGAGACTGATTATTCTTTCTTAATTAAAACTAACACAAACATCGGACAAGACAGAGTCAAGCTTAAGACAGCTGGATGAGCATCCGCACCCAAAATTTTGTAACATATTTTCTTCTCCTGGTGTACAAAATTCCCAGCTTTACGCATTCATGAGTCAAAGCAGTCCATCTAGTGTAGCGCATGCACAAAAATCTTTCAGTTCAGCAGCTTCATTACAACGGAGTTATATAGTATATATAAACCCTTGCAAACTTCAGTGTCTTTGCAAAGTCTTGCCATATCTCCTAATTGTAAACCACTTCCACACACAACCAAAACTATCTACTCTTCATATTGCGTATTCCATTTGGACTCCAGACTTCACTCTGGAATCGCTGCAAGTCTTTCTAACCGAAGAATTAGGTCAGCTGACGTACCACGAGTCCACTACGCCCAAAACATCCCATGCCTGGATTGAGTTAGCTTTAGATTTTGTAAATTTTCTACCTAGTTTGGTTTATATGAATAAATTGAAATCAAATTGTTTGTTTTGTTAATGCCACTTTAGCATTCATTCCAAAAAGGTTATTAAAAATTAACTAACCAGCAAGCCAAACAGACTATTAGGTTTGTCTGAGAAGCACACTATTTAATGAAAGAATGAATAAACCTTTTTTTTAAAAATTAATTTTACGCTTGAATACTTGAGTTTGTTTAAACATGGATATGTTTTCACTTTCATGCTAGTACTTAAAAAATTTTACACAGTACCCATGCTTTGTTACACCGAAAATTATGGCATCTAAATTGTCCGTGTTCCAGGTGCACGTCTTGAATTTCTTGTCACTTGTAGTTTGAATTGTTGTCTGACTAAGTTGAGAGTTCTACTTGAGTATGTACTTGTACTGCGCAAACGACAAAAAAAATG